>CAUYUJ010008113.1:863601-1012420 GCA_963575745.1 Prorocentrum cordatum | reverse complement strand
TAGTGGTAGTGGTAGTGGTAGTGGTAGTGGTAGTGGTAGTGGTAGTGGTAGTGGTAGTGGTAGTGGTAGTGGTAGTGGTAGTGGTAGTGGTAGTGGTAGTGGTAGTGGTAGTGGTAGTGGTAGTGGTAGTGTAGTAGTAGTAGTAGTAGTAGTAGTAGCAGCAGCAGCAGCAGCAGTAGTAGTAGTAGTAGTAGTAGTAGTAGTAGTCGTAGTAGTAGTAGTAGTAGTAGTAGTAGTAGTAGTAGTAGTAGTAGTAGAATAAGAAGAATAAGACGAATAATAATAAGAATAATAAGAAGAACAATAATAATAATAAGAAGAAGAATAATAAGAACCAGAAGAAGAATAATAATAAGAAGAAGAAGAAGTGGTCGTCGGAGTCTGCGCTGTCCTCGTCGGAATCGTGGTAGTAGGCCGAATCTGCGTCGGAATCCTCGTCTGCATCATTGGAGTCGTCGTCGCGGCCATCCTCGTCGAAATCATTTTCTTAATTATCGCTGTCGCCGTCGGAATCAAGGGAGTCGTCGTCGGAGTCGTCGCCGTCGTCGTCGCCGTCGTCGTCGTTGTCAGCGTCGGAGTCGCCGTCAAAATCGTCGTCGGAGTCGTTTGCGTCGTCGTCGTCGTGTTCGTCGTCATTGGAATCATCGTTGTCGTCCTCCGTCCTCAGCGTCGGAGTCGCCGTCAGAATCGTCGTCGTCGACAGCGTCGTCGTCGTCAGCGTTGTCGTGATCGTCGTCATCGGAATCGTCGTCGTGCTCCTCCTCCTCCTCCTCCTCCTCCTCCTCCTCCTCCTCCTCCTCCCTCTCCTCGTCCTCCTCTTGTTTCTTGCCCTGGACACGGCCCCCTGCATTTAAGCCCGCAGTGCCTGAGCACGCCACAGCGACTATGAACAATGCAACGTTCACGTACTACAAAACGCCCGTGTGCGCATTGAGTGCCCGTCTACACCACTCAGCGCCAGCAACTACGAGCGCCGCGCTCTGACCGCCGCACCAATGCCTCTCGGCAACAGAACAACACTGCGTCCCTGGAAGCACCACGCGGTACGCACGCAAGCGCCGCTTTCCCTCGCGAGTGCCACAGCGTCGCTGTGAGCACAACAACATGCCTCTGAACACCACAGTAGCCTGCGAGCACCACAGGACGTCAGCGGTCGCCACCGGACGACCGCCGCGACGTGACTAGAGGGGGGGTGGGGGACGGGGCCGGTCATGCGCGTGATCGCCGGGGGCTTTTTCGAACGGGCTCCATCGGGGGCCTATCCCCGATCCATCGACGATGCATCGCCGATTCCAAGTCGTCGTCCACCCCCCCCCCACCCACCCATCTCCCATGAGCCGTTCCCCCGCCCTATCCTCCTCCTCCACCTCTATCTCCTCCATCTCCTCCTCCTCCTCCTCCCTTTCCTCCTCCCGTTCCTCCTCTCCCTCCTCCTTCCTCATTCCTCCTCCTCCTCCTCCTCTTCCTGTCGCTGCCTCTCGCGAGAGTGGAGGGTTGGCCCCTGCGTTCGGCGTGCACCGGGCAAGCGGAGCGGCACGCGCACCGTGCCCGCCGCGCTCGGTGCCTCCGCGAGCTGACGAGCTCCTCCCCCGGGCCCGCGAGAGGTCCGTGTAGTGGCGGGTTCGGTGCCTCTTCGCCCCTCGCCCCCTGTCTACAGGAGGAGTATCCAAAAATAGTCAAAAGATAATACGGGGTCAACTACTTTTGACATTTTTTTTTCTTTTGAAATTGATTATTTTTCGCCCAGAATCCGCTTGTAGGTGGACACGCCCGACCTAGGCTCACGTCTCGCCGAAGGCCGGGCGGTCCCTGCCCCGCCGCGCCTTGCTCCCTCATCCCTTGGCCCCTTTCTTCCTCCCTCCCTCCCTCCTCCCTCCTCCGCCGGGCAGCACACCCTGCCCGGGACCAGCGTGGCGGCGCGTATCAGACAGGGTGGTCCACTGCAGTACGGGTCGGGGCCTCCCCCTCCTGTCCTTTTCCTCTCCCCCTCCCGCTCGGGAGCGCCGCCGTTGGTGGACAGCCTCAAGCCTCGTTCTTCTCAGCATGTCCGGCATGTGGGATGCCTCCTGGCCTGCCTTCGTTTGCCTTTTCCTTCCTCCCGTCGAGCACGCACTGCCTGCCGTGCCACCGTTGCATCACCGCCGCCTCTACCTCCTTGGGGTAAGGAGGCAGCCCAGCCAGATCGTACCACGGACCCTCGCCCCCTCTCCCCTCCCTGCCCCCCGCCCCTCCCCCCGCGGGGGGGCGAAAGAGGGGCGAGGCCCGAAGCGCCCGCCCCAAAATGTCGTGGTATCGTGAAAGATGCGAAATGGGGTGGCGCCACTCGTACTAGTTCCTGGTCAGTGGCGCATTCCCGGCCATCGGTGTCAGTATTACCTCCTGGAGTGTATTGCAAGCGAGCTGCCCTCTTCAGGGGCTGGGTGCATGGATGCCTCGCGTGGTTTATCCTACGTCTAGTCCTCGCCCTCAGCGGCCACTTGTCAGCTCGCTGTCTGTGACCCTGTCGCGCCAATTTGACTGCATATAGCTCCTTGGTTCAATTCGTGCATCGGCACTGCCCCCGGATCCTGGTCTGGTTGCAGTTTGCATCGCCCGCCGGCAGGCGTCGGGTTCTGCCCCGCTTCCTGGCACCACCTCGCGCCGCCCGGCAACTTAGGCAGCTTAGGTTCGGCCGTCGGTCCCCGTGCGCTAGGCAATTAGGCTTGCGCGTAGCCCGCCCGACCTTTTCGGACGCTGCCTGCGCTTCCGCTTGCGGCCGCGACTAAAAGAAAGATGCGACGAGGAGGAGGAGGAGGAGGAGGAGGAGGAGGAGGAGGAGGAGGAGGAGGAGGAGGAGGAGGAGGAGGAGGAGGAAGTGGAAGAGTAAAAAAGAAGAGGAGAGGAGGAGGAGGAGGAGGAGGAGGAGGAGGAGGAGAGGAGGAGGAGGAGGAAAAATGGATTGATGATGATGATGATGATGATGTTGTTGGTGAGATGATGATGATTATGATGATGATGATGATGATGATGATGATGATGGTGATGATGATGATGAATGATGATGATGATGATGATGATGATGGATGATGATGATGATGATGATGATGATGATGATGATGGATGATGATGGGAGGAGGATGCAGGAGGAGGGAGTGGAGGAGCAGGAGGAGCAGGAGGAGGAGGAGGAGGAAGCGGAGGAGGAGTAGGAGGAGGAGGGGGAAGAAGAGGAAGACGAAGACGAAGAAGACGAATCACATGACTCATTAAAAATTGGAATGAGAAGACTAGGAGGAACGATGATGCTAATACTATTAATAATACCACTAATAAGATCATGAACGAATAACCAGTATAACCAGACGAATATTAGGATGAGTAATAATAATAAGAGGATGAGGAAGAAGAGGGAAAGGAGGAGGAGGAGGTGGTGGTGGAGGTGGAGAAGGAAGGAGGGAGGAAGGGGAGGGGGGGGGGGAGGCGGGCAAAAGGAGGAGGGAGAGGAGGAGGGGGGGGGGGGGATGGGGAGAAGGGGGAGGAGCAGTGCCGACCACCAGCGCGACCCCACGGAGCGCGTCGGCGCCAGAATCTCTCAGAGGCAGCTTCAAACATGAGTTTAAATTGTCCAGGACCCTCGGCGAGGACAGTATGTAAGAGGTGGAGGTGGAGGTGATTGACTGATACGAGTGGAGGGGGTTGGATGTAACATTTTGTCTGACTTGAGGCAAGAACCATAGTCAATAGCCTGGGACATCTTTACATTGGCCTATCCTTGACAGCTGCCAGGGCATCGTTACATTGGCCCTGCCATCCCCGATGGACGTTCAGGGAATTGAATGGTTGGCCCTGCACTGTAGCGCGCCACCGCAGGCGCCAGCACTGTCAAGATAGCGGTGGGACATTGACGATGGTCTGATGCTACTATTTTCCTTGTCGCTAGAACGTTCAGCCTAGTTGCTCAATTTCGCCGAACGTTAAAAGATGAGGGCGAAGGGGAGGAGGGGGATGCTAATGTTGCTGCTGCTGGTGATGATGAAGATAATGATGATGATGATGCTGCTGATGTTGTTGCTGCTGCTGATGATGATGCTGATGCTGGTGATGATACCGATGATGATGGTACTGATGCTGATAATACTTAATGCTATTCTGAGGATGGCGATGCTGATGACGATGATGCTGTTGCTGATGATGCTGCTGCTAATACTTAGGAGCGGGATGACGATGACGACGAGGATAGTTGTGGTGGTGATGACAATGATGAGTAAAACGAGGATCTGAAGACGATGATGGTGATGGTGGTGGTGATGATCATGATGATGATGCTGATGCTGTTGGTGATGTCGATGTCGATGCTGATGCTGATGCTGATGATGCTGTTGCTGGTGATGATGGTGATAATGCCGATGCTGATGATACTGATGTTGCTGCTGCTGATGATGGTGGTGGTGATGATGATAATGATGTGTGTTTTTGGTGATTATGATTGTGGTGCTGATGGTGATAATGATGATGATGCAAGTGCCGCTGCTGAGGAGGAGGAGGAGGAGGAAGAGGAAACCCAAGATACTTTATCGCTGCTGCAATACGCCCTCCCGTCCCAGGTCCCCTTCTCATAAGTCCCTTCAAGCCTCCCTTTCCACCACAAGCAGCGCCCTCGTCAAAGACCAGTAGCCCACGGACCTGCCTTTGCGGAGAGAGGGAGGGGACCGCCCCGCCCAAAGGACTTCGACCTCCTCGCCAGGCCGCTGTCCCTCCGCGGCGCCGCTGGCTCGGCGGACGAGCTGCCCGCGGGCGCCGGCGCGGTGGACATGCCAGGACCGCCAGGTGTGTGCGAGTGCGTGTGCGTGTGTGTGTGTGTGTGTGTGTGTGTGTGTGTGTGTGCGTGTGTGTGTGTGTGTGCGTGCGTGCGTGTGTGTGTGTGCGTGTGTGTGTGTGTGTGTATGTGTGTGTGTGTGTGCGTGTTTGCGTGTGGCCTTATCGGGTGGGGGCGGCTTCTCCCCAGGGGGGTGGGGGCGGAGCAGGAGGGATGGGAGAGGGATGGGGGATGGATGGAAGGAGGAGGAAGAGGAGGAGGAGGAGGAGGAGGAAGAGGAGGAGGAGGAGGAGGATGAGGAGGAGGAGGAGGAGGAGTGAAGGCTACGAACGACGTTCTGTTCAGCCTTCAGGAATCAGGAGTCAGGAGGAGGAGGAGGAGGAGGAGGGCAGCGTTCGGAGAGCTCACGTGCCATCAGGAACCAGGATCCAGAAGGAGGAGGAGGGAACAACCGCTGCGCATGGAAGGCAGAGCTGCAGACGCGCCGCGCGATGCAGCCCCCCACGTGGCTCACGCCCACATGGCCAGGCGGAGAGAGGAGGAGGGCGGTAATGGGCAACGTCAAGGGGGGGTCAGGCTTAGGAGGGCGCGCATCGACTCTCAACCGCGCACAAGGTCCCGATGGCCCGCTTCGCCCAAGAGCGTGCGGATTCGCTTCCTGGGGGCCAAGCGCCGATCCAATGGCGATGTGTCGCCGATTCCGCGCCGATGTCTCTGCCCCTGAGCCGGTCCTTCCCTATCGCTGCTCCTCCAGAGGCCGGCCCTTGATAGGAAGAGGCCGTTCCTTCCCTATCGCTGCTCATCAGGAGGCCGCCTCTTGTCAGAGCCCCGAATCATCAGGGGTAACTCGGGTCAGGGATAACTCGGGTTCGCTTTTCGGGAATCCAAACCCGAGTTACCCCGGACCCGAGTTACCCCGGATGAATCGGGCGTCCAAGAGCCCCGAATCATCAGGGGTAACTCGGGTCAGGGATAACTCGGGTTCCTTTTTCGGGAATCCAAACCCGAGTTACCCCGGACCCGAGTTATCCCGGATAACTCGGGCGCCCAATCTTGATAGGAAGAGACCGTCTCTCAACAGAATCGGGACGGACGAAAGGGGGGGATCTGGGCAGGGGGTGTTACGAGCTCTGCTGCGTGCAGCTGGTCTCGTCCCCGCCTTGCGGGCGCTTTCCTTGATACGCTGGCGCCTCGGCGCCGAGAGGCGCTGGGAAAATCAGCTACTTGGGCTGATTGTTCAACCTCTCACTGAGGGCGTTCCACTACTCGCAGAGTGCCCACTCGCAAACGAACAGTAAACGTGTTTCTCGATGCAAAGGAGCCTTTTTGCTTCGACGCCACGGATCCATGCCATTTGCGAGTAGCTACTTTGCGAGTAGCGGAACCTTCAAGTCTAAGACGCTTCGCGTTCACCGCCTGCCCATCCCAGTTTCCGCCGGAAGAGGCGAAGACGGCGCCAAGACAGGGTGGCAGTACTCCGAAAACGGTGAACGACCCCCACAGGTGTGCTTTGTATTTTTATCCTGCGCTTTCATTTCACGTGCATTCATCACCGATTGGGCCTAGGTATGCCGCGTGACCGATCGATGTAAAAATCGGTGATCGGTCGTCGGCCCGTCATCATGACCAGCGGTTCATTGATCTGGGCGCTGGCTCTCCTGACTTTTGCTCCCCATCCACAGCAGGAGGCCCCAGATTACCAGAGCACTGCTGACGACCAGCCACAGACGGTTCCAAAACGACCTAATAGTTGCCCTGAAGTGCGAAGCCGCGCCCTCAAGGGCCGAATAGGGCCCTGAAAAGAAAAATGGGTCCAAAAAGAGCCCGATGCTGCCCTGGCGGGCCTATGGACGATTCAAGCGCGAGCATCTCCATAGTGGGCTCGAGCTCCGTTCGCATTTCCATTGAAACTGGGCCCATATCTGGGCGGCTTTTGGCTCCGTTTTGGGGGCCCCAGTTGGGCCCATAATCATGCAAAATTGATACCGGAAACGTCCGAAGTCAGCGACAATACTTGCTATAAGGCGTCTGGACGACCCCTGGCGAGGCAAACATCATCAACAATTGTGATCGAGTGTGCGTATAAGATACGTGCGTGCGCCACTCGCGGCCGTTTGGCTCCCAGGGGGCCCTTTCGCCAAAGGCTAAACAACACATCATCATTCACATTAGCAGCTGAGCTGCGACACGATCTTTGGCATCATA
The DNA here is from genome assembly GCA_963575745.1 of Prorocentrum cordatum. Taxonomy (NCBI): domain Eukaryota; class Dinophyceae; order Prorocentrales; family Prorocentraceae; genus Prorocentrum; species Prorocentrum cordatum. The sequence continues at coordinate 1,005,423 of CAUYUJ010008113.1, read as the reverse complement.
CCGATGTGCGCAGGGCTCGCCACGTTCAGAGAGCACCATCACCGCCACACGCCACCGAGCAGTCACTTCCAGTAGGGGACTTTCCGCCGCCGCCATGGCATTGCCTTGCTTTCGCTATCGGTCGAACGCCGACGCGTTGACACGATCGGAGACTACGAACGGCTCCTACATCATGCCTACGACGGCACGGCACAACCATTTTGACCTCGAGTTCCGCTCGGAGATGCGCATGAACGCCGCTCTACAATCGGGCTGAAGTCAAAGATCGAGCTCGGTTCGGGGAGGGTGCCCTCGTGCCTTTCGTGTTTGTTGGATGTTCTTGTGCATCCTGGGGAGGGTACCCTTGCATGCTTTCTTTGTTCTGGCAGACGGAGGGTCTCATGTTTTTGAGGGGTGTTCTTCTGGCCTCGATTGGACTGCACCTGCAACGGATTCCAAGACAGGAGGGCCGCTTCAAAAAGGGCAATCGGCAGTTGTTAACAACATTTTAGAGGTCCCCTGAGGCGATGCGTTCGATATAGCCGTGGGTGCTTCTGGTTGCGGATGGTATCGGCCCGTGGATACAGGCGATTCGCATGTCATTCATGTGAGGAACAACGAATGGCAACACATAACACATGACAGCTGACCGCACACACCTTCGCAGCCTTGCGCCCTTGAAGGGGGCCAGCGGATATATTTATATACACGTACATATACACATTTATGCATATATGCCTACATACATACATACATACATACATACAGACAGACACAGACAGACAGACAGACAGACAGACAGACAGACAGACATACATACATACATCCCTTCCCCTTTCTCCGCGACGGTGGTGGGGAGCACGTGCATGGTAGTGGAGCTCGCTTGAGGCTTGCGGGCCAGCTCCGCACCCGGCGAGTTCCAGGGGCCCTTCGAGGAAACCCAGCGGCGGTAGGACCGCGGAGCCAGTGGCGAGACGATCCGCGCTGCTCTCCAACGGTATACCCTTATTGGCCAGAGCTGCGGGAGGACCCGCGCCCTGGCAAGGAGGTCGGAGCGAGATTTCGACTCGAGCCTTCGAGCAATTTCAAGGCTAAGCCTGCGAGCGAGCGCAAGGCGAAGAAGGTGAACAAACGCGGTGGCAGAGCCCCAGAGGCGAGGGCCCACCGCCAGAACCGAGGGGGCGCTTAGAGGAAGTTGGCCGAGTGCGGTGACGCAGCTCAGCTTACGGAGAAGGAACGAGCAGCGGTGAAGCGACAGCTCGCGCTCGATCTCCAGCGTCAGGCGAAGGCCGACAAGGATGATGGAGGGTCAAGTGCGAGAGCTGGGCGAGCAAGTGCAGAGGCCGATGGCAGAGAGTCAGCAGATGAGGAACGAGCTTCGGCAGCGAGATCTATCGATAGCCGGGATGCGAGGCCAGCTTCAAGGACAAGCCGACAGAGAACGAGGGTCCCGCGGCGAGATGATGGACCCGAAAATTCTTCGCAAAGCGAAGCCGTTCGACGGTCAGAGAGCGAGTTGGAAGACGTTCAGCTTCCAGTGCGAAGCTAACCTGATCGCGCAAGACCGAAGGTATTGACCTCTGCTCGAGAAGCGCGAAGATGGAGCGCAGGACGTGGAAAACGTGAACCTGTCAGCCCAAGAGGAGGGGCTAAGCACGCAGCTGTACTTCGCCCTGGTCCTAGTCATGCCCGAGGACTCAGTAGGCGAGGTGATCGTCAGGAACAGCAGCGCGGGCGAAGGAGCAGCTTGCTGGAGGCAGTTTTTGAAGGAGTACATAACGAACGAAGCAGGCAACGTGCTGCTGAGGTGGGCCGAGCTTACGGGCGCGAAGTTCGAGGCAACAGACGACGTGACTGTGAGTATCGGCAAGTTCGACGAGGACATGGCGAGGTACCAGAAGATGTCGGGCGAGCCAGTGTCGAATCCCATCAAGCGAGGAATCCTCGCCAAGGCGCTTGAGGATCACGCAGAGTTGCAGAAGCTCGTGTTTCGAAGAGGCAGTCGGCTGAGCACGTGCGAACTCCTGCGAGCCGAAGTCGTGTCGGCGCTGACGGCGGAGCGAGAGGCCCACGACGATCCGATGGACATCGGCGGGTTGAAGGGCGGCAAGAAGGCGTGGAGAGCCCGTGGCAAAGGCGTGGGAGGCAAGGGCAATGAGGGGCTCCGAACCCAGACGCCGACCTGGAGTTCAACTACTGCCGCAAGAAAGTCCACCGAATCGCCAGTTGCCGCGAGCGGGTGGCCGTCGAGAAGAAGGCAGCCGCCCACCGCGGCAACAGGGGCAAGAAGCAACGCAGGAAGGAACATGTCGAAGAGAAGAAGAGGGTCGCGACAGCAATAGTGAAAGAGCTCGAGAGGATGCTGCAATCAAGAGTAGCTCCAGCGACAGGGTCGACGACGCATGCACAGCCTCTGCCAGGGGCGCGCAGCAGTGCCGAGAGCGCAGTGGCATTGCCCGTCGCCTCGCCAGTCTGCAGAGGGCTGCGGGCGAAGATGACGCTGGGACTGAGGGCCGAGGTCACAAAGCACGAACTCGCAGGATCGACTGGAAGTACACCCTGCCCGCGTACCGCGAGTTCATCTGCATCTCGTGCAAGAAGATGTTCAGGGGCAGAAGATGGCACTGCGAAGAGTGGACTTCTGCGGGGCGTGCGCAGAACACTGCCTGGGCAAGTGCAAGCACTCGAAGCTCGACTCCTTGTAGCTGCTGCGAGTCAGCTGCGGTCGGGCCCGCGCTGCTCGAGATCGGGGGCCTGCAGGGGCAGGTGCTGGACAGCGACCGACTGCGGTTAGCCGCGCTTCGGAGTGCCATCATGCTCGACTTAGGCGCGCGGAGCAGCGCAGTGCCGAGAACGCAGGTGACCCAGTGCAACTACGCGCCGACGGCCAGCAACGTCGTTGGCTTGAAGGGTATCGGAAGTTGCCGATGTGGAGTATCCCGTTGTGGCAGCAGATGCGGTGGCGCAGCGTGGCCAGAGCGTTCTCCGCGGCCCTGCAGGTCACTAGGCCATCAACTGCGCCATCGAGCCACCTTGGGGAGCTGAATTCGTACCTCTACGACGTCATCCGGCCAACTACTACTCGGAGCACGATCGAATCATTGACGGCAGCGCCCAAGCAGAATCCGCGCAGGTAGCAGCAGCGAGGAAAACGCTACCGCGGAAGGTCCCAGCTGAGCAAGAAGTTGGATCTTTGCCGAGGGTTCTCGGCCCAGAGGCGGGCGAGGCTGCGACTGTGCCGACGAGAGTGCTGAAGTCACCCTGCCGACCTAGTGCTGCGGGGGGGGCGCGCGCGAAGGGCATCGCCTACCTTTGCGCCCTTGGCGCCCACTGTGCGTGGGAGCTCGCGCGGACGACCGTCCACGCTGCGCGCAGAGGCCAGCGGGCGAGAAGCAAGTGCCGAAGGTGGTTTTCGACGTCGTCTACGTTGGAACTGACCAGCTGGCGGCTAAGTTCAAGCTCAAAGAAGGCTACTTCAGCATCCGTGAGAAGCCGCTAGTAACGAAAGCAGATCTCGAACAGGCGATTGCGGTTCTGAACGTGATCGATTGCAAGATCCTGGCGCAGGCGACACTGTGTGCCAAGCAAGAGTTGGATGACTGCAGGGTGTCCTTCCTGATAGCTGTGCTTGAGGTCTGGGGTCGCACGGCAGTTGCATCGCAGGCGGGCCAGGGGCTTGCCGCGATGGCCCTGGCGAATGCAGTTCGAGATCGCAGGTCGCAGTCTACCTTGGCGCGGGGATCACCGCCTCTCTCCAAGCAGAGTGCTGGCTACGCCGAGGGCGCCAACAAGCTTGCAGCAGGTTTACAACGGACCTACAAGCTGAAGCTGGAGCACAAGTTGTGGTGCGAGATCAAGATGGCGGATCCGATCGCGCCTTGGCTCGTCAACTCGGCGGGCTGGATGATCGCCGCGCTTCAGCCGCGAAGCCACGGGGGTTCTTCCCACAATATGCTGCATGGCAAGGAGTACAGTGGGGAGATCGCGGAGTTGGGCGAGCACGTCTGGCATAGGAGCTCAGCCCGAGGTGCTGCTGGACGCGGCAAGTGGGAGGCCCGCCTCGCGAAAGGGGCCTGGGTTGGAAAGAACGAGTTGGACGACGCCCACCTCGTGATCGACCCAGGGCGCGGCGTGCAGACGGTCAGGGCCGCGCGGAGGATGCCGGGGGAGTTTAGGTGGCAGCCAGAGCTCATCCAGAACATCAGGGCGGCGCCGTGGAAGCACGTCCCTGACGAGAGTGCAGGGCCCATCGGACGCAGCGTGTACATCGCGGAGCGCGGGGTCGACGCTCGCGGCCCGACCGACGACTGCAGGACATGTGGCGCTGGATATGGATCGCATTTGGCAGCCTGCCGTCAGCGGTTTGAGACCATCCAGGCCGACCTCCTGCGCGAGAAGTTGGAGGGGGACCCTGCGCACCCAGTGGCTACGGTGGCGGTGCCAGCCCCGGCTGCGGGGGCCCCCGCGCCTGGGGCAGCAGCTGGGCCAGCAGCGGCGTCGAGCAGCAGCGAGGTACCGGTAGCGCCCGCACCTGCTGCAGAGGACGTGGCCATGCCTCCTGCCCCGGGGGAGGCAGAAGCACAGACAGCCACGCAGACGGAACCTGATCAGATCAGGAGCGACTTCCACCGAGGTGCCCCAGGAGAACCAAGGGCCGAAGTGGATATCAAGAAGCCGAGAGTAGCAACCATTGGTATGCTCTCTGTCGGTGAATTGGCAGTCTGCGAGGAAGGCTACGACGAGACTTTCGACCCGATTTGGGGTCCACACCCGAAGCGAAGTTCAAGGTGCTCGGACAGGTGTGAGAAGCAGTCGTCGGGGTGCCAGCTGAGGGAGTGCCGCCGAGGTGAGCGTGCATGCAGGCGCTGCCTGATGAGCCACGTCGGCACGGTCAGGGGTTACCTCGGAGAACCACAAGAGGAGCATATCGAGCAGATGGCTGAGGTCAGTGCCGAGTTGCACGACCAGTGGGGCCTACGCTGGAGAACCCTTGGACGAAGATCTGCACCAGAAGGGGTCGCGACGATGAGCTGCAGGCCATGAAGGACTAGGGGGTCTACGTGGAGGTGGCGACGTCGACGGCGACCGACGGCAAGCATATCGGAGGCTTCCCCGTAGCCCACATGAAGGGGGGGCGAGTCAGGTGGAGGTTCGTAGCGACGGAGATCAACAAGCACGAGGTGCGCGAGGACAACCACCAAGGCACGTCGCCGCTCATGATGGTAAGGGCGACGTTAAGCCGCGCCGCATCGAGCCCTACTTCGACGGGAGAGCACAAGCGGATGATCCAGGTCTGGGACGTCAAGAAGGCTTTCTTCAACGCCGACCTTGCTGTGATGATCTGTGTTCATCCTGGGCGCGAGCTGTGCCCTCCTGGAAGGTGCTGGCGGCTGCGGAAGGCCATGAACGGCGCCGGGAAGGCATCGCAGATGTGGGGGGAGCTGGTGCGGACTACCATGGACGACGGCCACTGGGAATGCTTGGCGGCGACACCCAACGTGTCCTATTTTCCAGCGAGTCCCAACATCACTGCCGTCGACGAGGACAGTGCAGCGATCTGCCGCGGAGATGACCTTCTGGCCGAGGGCTACGACGAGCACCTGGACGAGTTGGACAAGTTGCCGAAGCAGCAGTTCGAGGTCACAGCGAGTGCCAGACTGCGTCCTGGAAGACCTGGGTGGACGAACTACCTCAAGAGGATCATCGACTACACCGACGAGCTGCCAGGCTCAGAGGATCCAGGCTTCTTTTGGACAGCGGGTCCTAAGCACGTGGATTTCATGATTCCGTGGGCACAGAAGCGAGGGTGCAACCAGCTCCTAGCTACAGGACAAGGACGACGAGACAGCTTAGACCGGGAAGTTGTAGGTGCAGCAGGCACGGCACTTCACCTCTCTTCGGACAGGTCCGGCACGATGTATGCCAGCAAGACCGCGATGCAGCGCGTCTCAAACGCCAACGTTCTGATGCATGCGCGAGTTCAGCGGCTTGGGCGGTGCTATGAAGGTCAGCCTGTGTTGGTCTGGTGTTATCCTTTGCAGGGTGCTCCTGGAGGCATTCGCGTGGACGGAGATGCAGATTGGGCGGCCCCTACAAGCGAATTGCAGAGACGATCCGCGAGCGGAGGAGCAGTGCGGTATGGTGACCACATATGGGACTGCTACTCAGTGACGCTGAGCACCATGGCTCTAAGTCCAGGGGAACCCGAGATGTATGCTGTTGGCAGTGCGACTGCCGGAGGACTTCAGTGGAATCCCTACCTGATCGAGACTCAGAGGCCCTGCGACCTGAAGGTTTACAGCGGCAGCACCGCGGGACGGGGCATGTGCAGCAGAGTGGGCGTGGGCAAGGTCAGGCACCTGGAACTGAGGTACTTATGGATTCAAGAGCGGCTGCGGCTCAAGGCGTTTGAGCTCCTGAAGGAGGACGCCAATGAGCTGACGGCAGACATGCTCACCAAGTGCGGCGAGTGGTCGACGATAGAGACGCACTGCGCCACTCTGAACCTCATGTTCGGGAAACCGTTCAAGGGATTGAGCGCGATGGCAGTTGTCGCGGGAGTCGCGACTTCTGCGTCAGGCGAGAAGGTGACGGTGCACGAGGAGCCAGGCCAGGCACCGGTATGCCCCGCACTTGTGCCCCACTGCATGGATCGCGAAGAGTTCTGGCTCATCCTGCAGACGGGTGTCTTCGCGGTGATCGCTGCAGTGTTTGTCCAAGGTTTGCGCGTGCGGTTGCTACGCGAGGAGCTACCTGAAGGGGGGCCTCATCCAGGAGGCGGTTGACCCCGTTCCTGGAGACGCCGACGTCTATCTGACTACCCGGACTGACACGGAGGTCAAGACCATGAGTGCACAAGGACTTGGCGCAGAGCCTCGCCCGGCACGATGCGACGGAGGAGCGAGGCACAGGCTTTTCAACGCGTTTCTCGAGGTCGATTTGAAGCAGTGAGCGGTCTCAAAGACGACCTGATCATGGGGCTGATCAAGAAGGGCAATGCCCTATCGGATCGCCAGGCCAAGTAAATCGAGCAGCTGAGAGTGGCGGCTACGACGCGCGGACCCCTGATCAGGATCAACCTACATGACCTGGGTAGTCCTGAGGCCGCGCAGGAGTGGATTGAGGCGTTCAAGAGCGAGTGCCGAGATCGCCCCGATGGCTCGAAGCTGATCCACCCAGGGAGCTGGACGGATTGTCGCTGGGAGCGCTGCGACAGCCGAGGCTGAGCAAACGACGAGGCTGCGGTTCGTCCCGCGCCTGCCCACGGCGGTTAGACCCGCGCACGGGCTGAGGGCCCGCGGGGAGTCCGGCGGAAGGCCCGCGGAAGGGACCACAAAGCTGGTGCCTTGCTCGCGCTTCTCGGCTGGAGGCCGAGCCGCTTCCCTGCGCCCGAAGAGGGGTGCTGGGAAGCTTGCGCTTTTTGTTTATATATGTATACGAGTATATCCAAATATAATCAAACTGTCTGGGCGAAGACCCGAAATCCTGCAGCCCTCTTTTGCTCAAGAAAAAGAGCAGCCCTCCCTTCCCCTTGCTCCGCGACGGGGGTGGGGGAGCACGTGCATGCATGCACCTTTTCTGTATCTCGATGTCGCACTCCCTCCTTCCCTCTCTCTGTCTCTCTCTCAATATCCGTGCGCGTGTATCAGTGCGTGTTTGTTCGACCAGCATTTGCCCCTTCCGCCAGCGCAGCCACTCTGCCTAGCCGCCGACGCAATATATATATATATATATATATATATCTATATGTGTGTGTGTGTGTGTGTGCGTGCGTGCGTGCGTGCGTGCGTGCGTGCGTGCGTGCGTGCGTGGCGCTCGCCCTGCCTCCTGCTCTCCCTGGGCCCGGCGCTCTCCCATTTGGCGTGGCCCCTCCTGTTTCCTTCGCCCACCGGCTCGCGTTTGCTGCATTTGGCGCATCGCTGAGTCGTCGCCGCCCCGCGCCCATGCCCTGCGCCTCGCAGGCCCCCTGGTCTCGGCCCTCTGCCCGCCCCCTTCGGTCTGCTGGCCCGCCTTCTTCTGGCGGCCTCTGCTCCGCGCCGCTCCCCAGGAATGGGCCCTTGTCTGGGTCGCCCGCCCCGTTGCTCGCTGGGCCACGGTGGCGCCCGTTTGGCGTTCTCGCGCCTGCCCGCTTCTGCCTCTCGCCCCCCGCCGCGCCTCGTAGGCCCCCAGGTCTCGGCGTTATGGCTCATCCCTGGGGCCGCGCCTACCAGTTCACTGGGTCGAGTCTCTGATTCCCTTGTGGTGCTCCCCCACTGGCCGCCCAGTCTGCTGGGTTGCTCCCCCCCCAGCTTCAGCTCAGTGCAGCTCACTGCAGCTCAGTGCCGACGCTGGTTCCCCCCCTCGGCGATTCCCGTGCCGCGGCCGGCGGCTCGCCTGAGTGGGCCCGGCTTCCTCACTTCCTGTCGCGCTGGGACTCTACCTTCTCCGTGCATTGCGGCCTTCATTTGCATGCAGCGTGTTCTTTGTTGCCTATCCGCTGGAGCAGTCGCCTTCCGCCTAGCGGCCGACGCAAACAGGTATGTGTGTATGTATGTATGTGCGGTGATCCTGCCTAGTTGCCGACGAAAGAGAGAGAGTGTGTGTGTGTGTGTGTGTGCGCGTGCGCGTGCGCGTGCGCGTGCGCGTGCGCGTGCGCGTGTGCGTGTGCGTGTGCGTGTGCGTGTGTGTGTGTGTGTGTGTGTGTTTTCACTCTAAGCCCAACCACCGTGCGTGGGTTGTGTGTTGTAAGCTTTGTGGGCGTTCGTCGGAATCTCATGGGAGGCCTCTCGGGGGTGCCTTTCGGAGGCAATGTTTGGGCCTCCTGGGGGCCTCCTGGGGCCGTCTCGGGCGCCTGTTGGGCCGTCTTGGGTCGTTTTTGAGCTGTCTTGGGGCCCTCTTGGAAGCCTCTTGGGCTGTCTTGGGGTGGTCTTGGGGGCCTCTTGAGCCGTCTTGGAACGTCGGAAGCCGGAGAGGCGAGACCGCCCAAATTCTTACAACAAATCTAAAATGAGTTTTGCCTGTGGGGGCGCCTTGCAAGCCTCTTGCGCCATCATGAGGCCATCTTGGGCGTCTTCGAGCGATCGTTCGGCGACTCGGGGCCCTCGGGGGCATGGCCGCAGCGAGGCGGGTCCAGAGGAGGTGGGTGCCCCTTAAAAGAGTACAGGAACCGTTCGAGACAGCACTTGGCATTCTACCACGCGTCAAGTTGCCAGGGAGGCACAGTAGCGGATTTTTGTTATTCTGCCTCCCTGTCCTAGTTTACGTGTATCTCTCGTTCCCTCTCTCTCTGCACATCATGACCAACTTTGGACCAAGCTCACTCGAGGACAAAAAGTACATGCCCTGCAAGGGGAGGAGGAGGAGGAGGAGGAGGAGGAGGAGGAGGAGGAGGAACCGCAGCAGCAGGCGGGTGAGGAGAGGAAAAATGAACACGCGAAGAGGAGAGGCGGGATGGGAGGAGTGCGCGGGGACAAGATGCAGGAGGGAGAGGTGGGGGAGGGGTAGCAACTCGCAAGTCCAGTAGGAGATTTTTTGGTCCGCCTGCCGCCAAGGACGGGATTCCGAGCGGTCGAGCGTGCTGGACAAGCGCCAGTGTTCGGCGGATTCTGAGGAGTGGGACTGGCCCGCCCTTGGCAGCCGCCCCCCGCCTTTGAAGCGACTGCGAGGCCGAAAGCTGGGCTTCAGCTTAGCCAAGCCATCGGGCCACGCGTTCCCCGAGTGGGTTTCGAAAGCTTTCGGGAAACACGGAGTCGGGCGAGCTATCGGACCAGGTGGTTTCTGAGTTTTCGGGTTTCCTGGAGGACGTCTTGAAGGTCTCCTGGGCCGTCGTGGAAGCCTCTTACGGGCCTTTTGGGCAGTCTAAGGCAGTCTTGAGGCCATCTGGGGCCCGTCTTGGGTGCATCTTGAGGCACGTTTCGCTGTCTTGGAGGCCTTCTCGCCCGACTTGGAGGCATCTTGGAGGCCATCTTGTCCGTCTTGGATGCCATCTTGGGCCGCCTTTGGGCCCTCTTTGGGCCATCTTGGGGGCATCTTGGGGCCCTTTCGGGAATCTCTTGGGCTGTCATGGGGCCATCTTGGAGGCCACAAGAGGAACATCTATGAATGTCGTCCTTTCGGGTCTTCCTGGTGGAGCTCTTGGAGGGCTCTTTGGGCTCTCTTGGGCAGTCTTAGGGCAATGTTGGAGCCATCTTGGGCCGTTTTGGGGACTTCTTGGACGAACTTGAATGCATATTGGGTTCTCTTGGGCCGTCTTGGGGACATCGTGGACCATCTTGGGCGGACATGGAGGCCATCTTGGGCCATCTTGGATGCCATCTTGGGCCAACGTGACCGTCTTAAAGGCCATCTTGAGCTGTCCTGAAGACCTCTCTTGGGCCATCCTGGGGCAGTCTTAGAGGCTTCTTGGGCGCTCTCGGGGTAATCTTGATGGCCTCGTGGGCCGTCGGAAGGCCGCAAACGAGCAGCCCCCCTGATCCTTCAAACACCTACAGCGAAACAATGATGTTGGCCTCTTGGGGCTCTCTTTTGGGGCCTCTTTGGGCTCTCTTGGACTGTTTTGGCGGCCTGTTGGGAGGTGTTGGGTTGTCTTGGGCCATCTTGGGCAGTCTTGGGTGCATCTTGGGCCGTCTTGGAAACATCTAGGGGCCTTCTTGGGCCCACTTGGGGCCATTGTGGCCGTCTCGGAGGCCATCTTGGGCGTCTTCGAGGCCTCGTGGGTCGTCTTTGGGCCCTCTTTGGGCCATCTTGGGGACATCTTGGGGCGTCCTGGAGCAATCTTGGAGGCTTCTTGGGCGCTCTTAGGGGCGATCTTGCTGGCCTCTTGGGCCGTCTTGAGCCGTCGGAAGGCCGAAACGGAGCAAAAGCCAAAATCCTTCAAAAACCATTGACACAAACACTTATTTTAACCTCTTCGGGACGTCCTGGAGGAACTCTTCGAGGCCTCTTGGGCCGTCTTGGAGGCCTCTTGGAGGCCCTTTGCGCCGTCCTGGGCCGTCTTGGAGGTTTCTTGTGCGAACTTGGGGGCATCTTGGACTCTCTTGGGTCGTCTTCGATGCCATTTTGGACCATCTTGGACGAACTTGGAGGCCATCTTGGGCCATCTTGACCATCTTGGAGGCCATCTTGGAGCCGTCTGGAGCCGAAACACCCTCTGCAACCACACGTTACGCATCTCCGGCGGGACGGGCCGAAACCTCAGGAGGCGTCCTTTTGGAAAAGAACCAAAAGCGAAAGAGTGGAAACACGCCAGGCACCCCTGCGATGAATCAACAGGGGGCGGCGGATCGAAGACGCCTACGGCGAAACACCGCCGCCCCCTGCCTCTTTGGAAGCGCCAGTGTGGCCAAACGTTGAGGCCAGACCTGCCAAGCTATCGGACCATGTGTTCCCCGAATGGGTTTGGAAAGCCTTCGGGGAACACGTGGGCATCTTGAAGGTCATCTTGGCCGTCTGGAGGCCATTTTGACCCTTTCGGGCCTTCTTGGAGGACGTCTTGGAGGGCTCTTGGGCCGTCTTGGAGGCCATCTTGAGCGTCTTCGAGGCCTCTTGGGCCGTCTCGGGGGCCTCTTGGGGCAGTCTTGGGCCTCTTGGGAGATCTTTGGGGGTACTTGGGCCGTCTCGGGCTGTCGGAAGGCCGAAAAGAAGCAAATGCCACAATCCTTCGAAGACGCTGGGGAAATCAATGTTTTTGGCCTTTTCGGGCTTCCTGGAGGCCCTCTTGGAGGCCTCTTGGGCCGTCTTGGGCCATCTGAGGGCCATCTTCGGCCGTTTTGGTGGGATCCTGGCCCGTCCGACGCCGTCGGAAGCCGTTTGAGGGGCATCTTTGGGCCGTCTTGGGGCCCTCTTGGAATGCTCCAGGGCCGTCTTGGAGGCCATCTTGGGCGTCTTACAAGCCTCCTGGGTCATGGGGCCGTCTTTGTGTCTCTTGGGCCGTTCTGAGGCCATCTTGGAGGTCTCTTGGGCGATCTTTGGGTGATCTTTGGGGATCTTGGGCCGTCTCGGGCCGTCGGAAGGCCGACGAGAAGCAAATATCAAAACCTTATATCTATATATATATATAGAGAGAGAGAGAGAGAGAGAGAGAGAGAGAGAGAGAAAGAGAGAGAGAGAGAGATTTAAACAAACAACCTCAGGAAAACCATTGTGTTGGGCCTTTTCTGGCCTTCCTGGAGGCCCTCTTGGAGGCCTCTTTGGCCGTCTTGGGCCGGCTTCGAGCCAACTTCGGCCATTTTGGTGGGCTCCTGGCCCGTCTGACGCCGTCGGAAGCCGTTTCGGGTGCCTTTCTAGGCCGATTTGGGCCCCTCTTGGAATGCTCCAGGGCCGTCCTAGAGGCCATCTTGGGAGTCTTGGAGGCCTCTTGGGTCGTCTTTGTGCCCTCTTCGCGCTGTCTTGGGCAGTCCTGAGGCCATCGTGAATGCCTCTTGGGCGCTGTGGGGGCGATCTTTAGGGCCTCTTGGGCCGTCTTGGGTCATCGGAAAACCGAAAAGGAGCAAATACGACAAACCTAAAAACACCAAAATAGTATCAATGATTTTAGCCTCTTCAGGCCCTCCTGGAGGACCTCTCGGAGGCCTCTTGGGCCGTCAAGCTTTGAAAGCAGGCTGTTATTCTTACTACACAGCCCATCGCATGAATAGCGCGATGCCGTACTTCTGTGCTACTTCAAAGCGCGTCGCGCATGCTACCGGCACCCTGGCGCCACACACATTATTATTAATTGATTCAGTTCTGATGTATCTATGTCAGTATATTCTCGAGACTTGCGAGCTGGAGCGTTGTTTGTTCAGGTATGTCGAGCATGTCATCGCGATGTGCGACGTTTCGCGAGCGGGCTCACGCCGCAGTCGCCCGTGACGGCGAATGGACAAGCAATCGTCGAGCCACTTGGGCTATCCGACGTCGTTGCCGCCTGCGGGAATCCGAATCCACAAACGCTTTGATTCGGTGCCTAGTTCGCCAAGGGTGAACATCCTCTCGAGCTCTATCCTGGACTCAGCTCCGGAGAAGCACGACGAGATTGGTGAGACCGCCCATGTGACCTTACAGCTAGCGCGATGAGCTTCTTGACCGCACGGTAGTGTAGAGCAGGGCCCCGAACACCAGCATTTACCAGACTCGGCGGCGCGCGGAGGGGGGAAGAGAGAAGGGCAGGCCTTCTCGGAGGACGGCGAGGCTTCGGAGAAGGCCCAGGAAGCTCCGCAGAAGACCAGAGGCAGAGGCCGTTGGAGCCTTCGAGCAGGCCCGCCCCCTTCCCCCCCCCGCGCGGCGGCAGGCCTTCGGGAGTCCTAGCTTGGGCTCCCGGCAGCTGTTCGGGACGATTCGGGTACCCCCAGGGACGGTCTCGGCGAGGCGCAGCTGCTGGAGAGGCCTTCAAGGCTGGAAAACCTTTGGAAACCGACGAGCACGCCAGAGCGTGTAGACTTTCCCCCCCTGGGCGTGCCGCCGAATCCTGGTGCCTTCGCGGCCGATCCGTTGGCGGAAGCGGCGGAAGTGGCGGCACAGGCACAGGTTCTATTAGTAGGGGAGCCGGGAGCGTCGGCAACGCGGGGCGCTACGGGCTCATCTATGCTGTAGGATTTCTGCCTCGCGGTTGTCGTTTTGCCTGCAGCGAGTGTCGACATTCGTGAGCAGAGGGCGGTGTAGTCTAGCCTCTCCACGTGGGGGGAGGCGGCCCAGTGGGTCAGGCCGATGCACCAACGCTGCACTGAGAACGGTGCGTCCAGGGCAAACGCACACTGCCTCTTGGCAGAACGAGGCAGCTCTGTTGGTCCGCACGGCTATGCAGCTCATGCTCCCTTGTGAGGGATGCGCTGATGGCTAGTGTGTGCTGCCACCTGGAGGGGCGGGCTACTTAGCTGGTCTGAGCGGTTCTCAGTGCAGACCTCTGTAAAGGTGCGTTGCGGGCCATCGCGCACTGACACCTGGAGCACTGTTGGTCCAACAGTTTCTCCACGCCATGACAGGAAGTACTTTCTCTTGGCGGATTTCGCTCCCAGGATGTCTCCCTCATGGCGTCCCTCACGTCCTTGGCACAAGCCTCGAGATTCATGACTTGGGTGCTGAGCGCAGCGACGAGTTGTGCTAAGTTCAAGAGTTGTGCGGTATATGCCCTCCTCGTCTTCCTCGTTCTCCTCCCACGTCCTCGTCTCAGCTGCGGCTGCTGCTGCTCATCCTTGTCCTGGCCCTCTCTCTGCACGGTGCTCTCCTCTAGCCTTTTCCTTCTCGTCACCCATCTTCTTGGCAAGTGGTGACGGTCTCGCCCTCTTCCTCCCCCTCCTCCTTTTCCTTTCTCATTCCCCTCCTCCGTCCAGCCCCTTTCTTCTTCAGTCCCCTCCTCGGGCCATTCTTGAAGAGGGAATCGCTGCCGAGTCTCCAGGACAGCATGTCGCACGGTGGCGAGAGCTTCCACAAGAAGGTCATGTGGAGGATCTCCTCGAAGCTGTTCGCGGTCTCTGGCTCCACCACCCCGATGGCTAGCTGGGACGACTTCGTGGGCAGCACCCATTTCGAGGCTCCGGAGCCCAAGCTCCTCCCCCTCCCTCTATTTCGGCGACGCGCCGAGTGGGGAGAGGGGAGGGAGGGGACGGGCCTTCTCAGAGGGCGGCGGGGCTTCGCAGAAGGCTCAGAAGACTTCTCGGAAGGCCAGAGGCCCTCTGAGCCTTCTGAGGAAGCCCTCCCCTGTATCTTCCTCCTCCTCTTCCTTCTCCTCCTCCTCCTCCTCCTCCTCCTCCTCTGGGCACGCCGCCGAGTCTGACTTTTAGGGTCACAACTCGGGCCTCCGGCGGTTGTTCAGTACGAGTCGAGCTTCGGGCCCCGCCCGAGCGCTCTCGACGAGGCGCAGCTGCTGGGCAGCACCCCGAGGCCAGAAAACCGACCAGAACCGACGAAGGCGCAAGAGAACCCCGAACATCCCCCCAGGGTGCGCCGCCGATGTTTCCTTGTCCGCCTGCCGATCCGCTGCTGCTGCGCTCCCGCTCCCCTCGTCCTGGGGGTACGGGGAGGGCGAGCGGCAGTCGGGTATGGGCGCACCGCCTTCGGGGAGGCGCAGGCATGCACTCAGGCACGGGATCAGCGACGGGCCCAGCTTCCATGCAGCTTCGGCGAGCTCCGTCGTCAAGTCAGGCGGCAATGACCTCATGTTTCAGGGGGCACGTTCCCCGATCCGTGGATCTGGTACCCACGCGCCAGATCCACGGATCCGCAATCCATGTTAGCGTGCGCCCGACTTCGGTGGTTTCCCGAGGTCGCCATTGGTATCGCTATTATACTGAATGGCATCCAGATGGCGTTCGAGATCCAGCACCAGGGTCTTAAGCTGGGCAGCTCTCTCAACTACGGGTTCTACCATAATCCTGACCCGTGGCCTGGGGCCACGTATCTATTTGAGGGTCTTGGTTTTTTCTTCGGTGTCATATTCACTATCGAAATGACTCTCAAAATCATGGTATTGCGTTTGAGGTTTTTCTGCAATGCGTGGAATTTGTTCGACATGGTAGTGGTTGCCGGCTGGCTCGTCGAGACCCTCGGCGAGACGCTCCAATACACTGGTCACCCGCCATTCCGCCTATTTCCTGGAGGAGACGTAATCGGAGTGTTTGGGCGAGCTCTGCGAAGATTCCCAGGGAACTTGGGGGTGCAGAGGGCATCGGGTGAAGTCTGAAGGGAAGCCTCCGAGGTAGGGGGCAGAATGTTCGCCGAGACAGAGGCCGAGGTATATGGGGGCAGAGCGATGGAGGCAGTCAGACCACAGAGGTTCACCTGCATCTGTTTTGAGCTCAATGTGATAGTTGGGCGGGGCCGGCGTTTGGTCAACGCTGACCTGGCCCAGTTTCCCCATCAAGGCAAAGGAGCGATGTGCGTGTGCGTGTGCGTGTGCGTGTGTGTGTGTGTGTGTGTGTGTGTGTGTGTGTGTGTGTGTGTGTGTGTGTGTGCGGCGTTAGGGCTGCGATTGCTCGTGCTGCTCGCTGTAGCGCTTCTTCTGCGAGCGCGTGCGCAAGGGCAGTGGGAAGGTATGCCAACGTAGGAAGGGGCTCTGCAAGCACCGCAAGATCAGGGGCGGCAAATGATACATCGATTATTTCGAGGGCAGACATTGAGGGAAGTGTGCTTCAACCTTTCCTTTCTGGTATAGTTCAGGCTTTCGGTGGCTCGCGAGGGCCGCAGCGGCGCCCCCTGAAGGTTTTGTCTTGAGGCTCAGTTGCCAGGCTGGTCTTTGCTCCCATCCCACCCTGGGCCACCTCCTCAGGCGCTCGGTCTCCTCCGCGGGATGCGCTGACCTTGCTTCGGTGCTGCCACGGTTGAAAGAAACAAGTTTGCACCACCTGGACGGCACGACAACTGGTGATACGACCCCCCCGTCCCCGACCTTAACATTGAGAGCGGACGCGCACGCTGAAATGGGATGTATCTTCTTTTGTTGTTCGACGGGCCCCAGGAGATGTCACAACTACTAATCTGAAAGTCGGGGGCGCGGGGGAGCAGCAGTGCCATCCGATTCGCAGCGCAACCCGAAATGGTGCAAACATGTGTCTTCTTTCAACAGCATCAAGGGGGAGGACACCTCCAGGAGGGGGTTGGCGGGCTTGTGGAGGAGAGAGCCTCGGCGGATACCACCGTCTTCCGCATCGCGCGCCTGCTGCGACTTCTTCGCCTGGCGCCGCTTGGGGCAGGGCGGAGCAAACCTCGCCGCTTTCCTCTCCCCCCCTGAGTGGCAAGAGAGTGGGGGGATGGGCTCAGGGGGGGACGCATCGACCTGCACTCGCCCAGCGATCGCCGAGATGGACCCAATGGCCCACTCCGCCCAGGACCACGCGGATTCGCTGTCGAGGGCCCCCTCCCCGTATTTCCCGCTCCCCGTCCCCTTGCACTTCCTCCCAGCCCCCCCCCCTACGTCTGTACCCGTCATTCCTCCGCCTCCTCCGCCCGTTCTTCCCCCACCATCCTCGCACGAGGAATGATCCGTCCGTTTCGATGGATTTGCTGGCCTGGAGTTTCAGGACAGTGTTGTCGCTCCGATAGGCCTCCCGTGGTTCTGTGCCCCGAGTTACGGCCTAAGAGACACATGTGGTAGTGCGCACTATGGCAGATGCAGTGCTGGTTAGGGGCATGGCTGATGCTCGGTATGATGTGGCAGATGGGTAAATGAGCGTTTCCAACATTATTCAAGAGGCTTGCGGCATTCCGTCAACTCCGAGAAGAGAATATGGGCGGCTTTCGATGTTGTATGTGCTGTTTCCCGTTTCCCGTCGTGTTGCTTGCGTATAGTTTTTTTTTTTTTGTTTTGTACCCCTCGTCCTCCGCGTCTGGTATGGGGCTTCTTGGGAGCCTCTTCGAGGCCTCGGCGGCGGCCTCATGGGAGCCTTTTCGCGGCTCCAGGGTCCGTTTTGGGGCCCTCTGAGGGCTCCTATCTGGGGCATGGGGGGCGTCGTCGGAGCCACATTGTGGGGGAGGGCTCCCGGAGCCTCCTGCGAAATCATCCTCGTGGGCTTCTCCGGCCCCGCTTGGACCCATCTTGAGGGCCTCTTGAGCCGTCTTGGGGTCCTGCTGGGCCATCTTGGAGCCCTCTTGGGGCCATCTGCGGGCTCTCTCAGAACCATCTTCAGCCGTCTTGGGCCAACCTGTGGGGCTTCTCGGGCCGTCTCGGGGTTCAGAACCCTGAAATGGCGGGAATGCGAAACTCTAAAGACATTTCTCGACGCGGACATCCCTATATGTGCATCTCATACTCTTGCCACGTCTCGCTGAGGATCTCTGTCTGTGAGCATGTGGGTGTGAGAGCGAGTCCGCGTAGAAGACGGGCGCGACAACGACAACGACAGCGACGGCTTCGGTGACGTCCTCCTCCTCTGGGCATCTTTGAGGAGAGATGTGGGAAGCACAGGCAAAAGAGCGAGGGAGCATTGGACAACCAAAAGAGAAAAGATAAGGAATCTGAGTGTGAGGGGGCAGATTATGTGTGCGTGAGTCTGAGTGTGAGTGAGCCCAGGTATCATTGAGTTTGAGTATGATTGAGTCTGAGTCTGAGTATGATTGGGTATTTTCACGTAAGTCTGAGTAGGAATGAGTTTGAGTGCGAGTGAGTTTGAGTGTGGGCAAGTTTAAGCGTGAGGGAGTATGAGTATGAGTCTGAGTATGAGTCAGTCTGAGTACGAGTGAGTGTGAGTATGAGTGAGTCTGAGGGTGGGTTAGGTTAGTCTGAGTTTGAGTGAGTCTGAGTATCAGTTAGCCTGAGTACGAGTGAGTCGGAGTATGGGGATGGTGAGTATGAGTCTACGTACGGGTGAGTTTGAGAATGAGCGAATCTCAGGGTGGGTGAATCTGTGTGTGAGTGAGTCTGAGTGTGTGTAGTCTGAGTGAGAGCGCGCCTGAGAGTGAATGAGTTCGACTGTGAGTGAGGGTAAATCTGAGCGAGTTTGGGCATGAGTGAGACCTGAGTATCTGAGTATGAAGATGTCTGACTGTCAAGGAGACTGCGTGAGGACGAGGTGCTGTTGAGTACGGCTGAGTGTGAATGCGTCTGAGTGAGGAGGGGCAGAAGCAGGAGCAGGTGAGTGAATGAGTGAGGTCCAGAGGCATCTAGCCTCGGTGCCAAAGCAGGCAAACCGCCTGAGACATCGGCAACATTTGGGCGCGAACAGGCCTGTGAAATACCCCTTGGCGGCTCCCCCGTGGGGTGCTGAAGCCAGCGCCTCGCCTGAGACATCCTCACAAGCTGCTCCGAAAGCAGAGGGTGTTGGGCACGCAAACGCGTACACTTTTTGAGACATCCCCGCAATCTGGGCGCGACCGGCTCGTGAAATAACCCCTGGCGGCTCCCCCTTGGGGTGCTGAAGCCAGCGCCTCGCCTGAGACATCCTCACAAGCTGGTCCGAAAGCAGAGGGTGTTGGGCACGCAAATAAGCAATCCGCATGAGACATCCCTGCAATCTGGGCGCGAACGGGCCCGTAAAACACTCTTTAGCGGCTCCCCCTTGGGGTGCTGAAACCAGCGCCTCGCCTGAGACATCTTCACAAGCTGGTCCGAAAGCGGAGGATGTTGGGCACGCAAACGTGCAAACCGCTTGAGACATCGGCAACATTTGGGAGCGAACGGGCCCGTGAAATACCCCTTGGCGGCGCCCCGTGGGGTGCTGAAGCCAGCGCCTCGCCTGAGACATCCTCACAAGCTGCTCTGAAAGCAGAGGGTGTTTGGCACGCAAGCTGGCAAGCCGCTTGAGACATCCCCGCAATCTGGGCACGAACGGCCAGTGAAATACCCCCTGCCCCTTGGGGTGCTGAACTCAGCGTCTGTGTGTGAGTGATTGAAATGAGCGAGTTGGAACTAGGAAGAGGAGCGATCGTGAGTGTGAATTTGAGTGAGTCTGACTGGTGGGTGAGCCGAGGAAGAGGAGGGATGGTGAGTGTGAGTATTAGTGAGTGTGAGTGTGAGTGAGTCTGAATGTGAGTGAGTCTGAGGCTTGAGTGAGTCTGAATGTAGTGTTAAGGGTGAGTGAGTCTGAGTGTGAGTGAGTCTGAGTGCGAGTGGGTCTGGATATGAGTCTTTGAGTTGATCTGAGTAAATCTAAGTGAGGGGGAGCTGGAGAAGGAGGAGCAAGGTCCAGAGGTGTGCGAGTAATTATTTACTGCGTGGAGCCCCCCATAGGTGCATCTAGGTGCATGGACCGTTCGGCCGTGATTGTCTAGACGTAAGAGTTTTCGAATATAAGCGGGCTTGTGAATTTAAATGTGAATGAGACTGGGAGTGAGTGTTGTCTCGGGCTTGGGAGAGTGTTCCAGACTGTGAGTGAATATAAGTGTGAATGAGTTGGAGTGTGAATGAGCCTCAGTCGTACGAGTGGGTCTGTGCGCATGAGTCTGAGTATGTCTAAGCCCAGGGATGAGTGTGTTTGCACGTCTGTGGCCTGAGCATGACTGAGCGCGACTGATTCGACATGGCTACGCGATCCCTCCCTCCATGGTGAAGCAAGGAATAGGGATGCTCATGCAAACGCCGTGCGAAGCCCTTGCGCTTCGTTGGTTGTCCCAGAAGATCTCATGCAGTGGCCGGACCGTGATACGGCCAGCCACGTCACGGATAGGAGAGGCCAAACTTGTAGGAACATGCATAAACCATTTAGGATTGGAGCCACAGGAGATGAGTAATCTATATGAACATACGTAAACCACGAATGATTCGTGCCCCAGGAGGGCCCCAATCTATATCAACAGACGTAACACAAGTAGGAATGGAGCCGCTCCTGGGGCTTCCTGAGGCCTCCTAGGGCCACTTGGGGCCTCGTGGGGCCTCCTGGTGCCTCCTCGGGCCTCGTGGGGCCTCCTGGGGCCTCCTGGGGTATTCTGTGGTGTCCTGCGGCCTCCTGAGGCATCCTTGAACTTCTTGAGGCCTCTTGTCGCTTCTTGGGGCTTCCTGGTGCCTCCTGTGACTTCCTGATGCATCCTGGAGCCTCCTGGAGCCTCCTGGGGCCTCCTGGGGAGGACACGTACCCCAGGGGATGCCCGATCTACAGCAACAAATGTAAAAGACGTAGGATTGGAGCAGCATGGGAGTGACATTCTATAGGGGAACACGTAACGCACAAACGGTTCGTGCCCCAGGAGAAGCCCACTATATAGGAACACGGAAACCACATACGATTAGAGCCACCTGAAATGGGCATCATGTAGGACCAGACGTACAATACCACGGATTCGCACACCAGGAGAAGCCACAGCTGCAGGAACATACGTGAAAAACCATGTGATCGGAGCAACTCCTGTGGCCTCCTGGGGCTTCCTGGGTCTTCCTGGAGCATCTTGGGGTTTTATGGGGTCTCATGGGGCCCCCTGGGGAGAGCCTGACCCGAGACGTCCTCAGACCCTTCTCTGAACGCAGGCGAGTTTAGCCACCAAAACATGCAAACCGCCAGATACATCCTCGCAATCTGGACCTCCCTGGGGTGCGACCACCAGCGCCTCGCCCGAGACATCCTCAAACTCTGTTCCGAAAGCGGGGGTTGTTGAGGGCGCAAACAGGCAAGCCGCTCGAGACATCCCCGCAATCTGGCTGGGCGCGAACGGGCCCGTGAGATACCCTCCTGACGCCCCCACCCCCCCGGGGATGCGAAAATAAGCGCCTCGCCCTAGACAGCTTCAACACCTGTTCCGAAAGCAGCGGGTGTTGGGGGCGCAAACAGGCAAGCAGCTTGAACCATACGCACAATTTGAGCGCGAACTGGCCCGTGCAATACCCCCTGGCTGCCCTCCCCCCTGGGGAGTGCTGAAACCAGCGCCTCGCCTGGGACATCCTCACAACCTGCTGCAAAACCACAGGATCTTGGGCACGCAACAGGGAAACCACCTGAGACATCCCCACGATCTGGGCGTGAATGGGCCAGTGCAATACCGCCTGGCGCCCCCCGCTTCCACTTGAGGGCGCCGGCACCAGCGCCTCTCCCGAGACATCCCCAACACTTGTTCCTAAAACAGAAGATGCTGGTGCGGCATCATCATCATCATCATCATCATCATCATCATCATCATCATCATCATCATCATCATCATCATCATCATCATCATCATCATCATCATCATCATCATCATCATCATCATCATCATCAGCATCATCATCATCATCATCATCATCATCATCATCATCATCATCATCATCATCATCATCATCATCATCATCATCATCATCATCATCATCATCATCATCATCATCATCATCATCATCATCATCATCATCATCGTCGTCATCATCATCAGCAGCAGCAGCATCATCACCATCATCTTCATCATCATCAGCATCCGCGTCATCATCATCATCATCATCATCATCATCATCGTCACCCTCATCCTCATCATCATCATCATCATCGACAGCATCATCATCATCATCAGCAGCAGCATCATCACCATCATCTTCATCATCATCAGCATCCGCGTCATCATCATCATCATCATCGTCACCCTCATCCTCTTCTTCATCATCATCATCATCATCGACAGCATCATCATCATCATCATCAGCAGCAGCAGCATCATCGCCATCGTCATCGTCATCGTCATCACTATCTTCGTTGTCGTCGCCGTCATCGCGTCTTGATTATAATCATCACCATCAACAGCATCATTATATACATCAGCATCATCATTACCATCAGCATCATCATCATCATCGTCATCAACCTCGTCATCATCATCATCATCATCATCAGCATCATCATCCACATCGTCATCATCACCAACAGCATCATCATGCTCAGCATCATCACCATCAGCATCATCATGCTCACCATCCTTAGCATCCTCCTCATCATCATGATTGCCAGCATCATAATCACCACCACCAACTTTGTCATCACCATCAGTATCATCATCATCATCATCATCATCATCATCATCATCATCATCTTGCTCATCATCATCATCACAATCAACACCAACATCATCACCATCATAGTCATCATCATGCTCGTCATTATCGTCGCGCGTGTGAGTCACCATCACCACCATCAGAATCATCATCAGCCTCATCACCAGCATCATCATGATCATCATGATCATTCTGATCATAATGATGAGCATCACCATCATCATCATCAGCATCATCGCCATCGTCGTCGTCGCCATCGGCATCGTCATAATTATCATCATCATCATAATCATCATCATCATCAGTATAACCATCACCATCACCATCACCATCACCATCACCATCACCATCACCATCACCATCACCATCACCATCATCATCATCATCATCATCATCATCATCATCATCATCATCATCATCATCATCATCATCATCATTATCGGCATCGGCGTCACCCTGCTCCTCATCATCATCACTATCACCTTCATCACAATCATCAGCAGCAGCAGCATCATCATCATCATCATCAAGAGGAGAAGGATATCTGGGGGTCCCGTGCTCGGCGCGGTCGGAGTAATAACAAGAACCCCATCCTTAGGACATGGGGAGTAACACGAAGCTCGTCTTATACTATAGGGGCAAATATCCTGGCGAAGGGGCCAATCATATGCCATCTGTGAGTGACGCAGTTGTGGAGCTTTATATTGGCCACATGGGTCGGGCGGACGCATGCGGACCCTCCACTGCGGCCTTCGGTGAAGCTCCCTGTGGGACGACGCTGAAACGGGTGGACGCTCCCTGTCGGGCGGACGCATGTGGACCCTCCCACTGGGGCCTTCGGTGGAATTTCTTATGGGGCCACGAAGCTTTTGAGGGGTGTACCGAGATGGTCGGGCGGGAACATGTTGATCCTCTCATTGGGGCCTTCGGTGGAGCTTCCTGTGGGCGGACGAAACGTGTGAGAGGTGTGTTGGCGTGGGTCGGGCTGACGCATGAATACTGGGGCCTTCGGTGGAGATCCCTATTGGACCACGAAGCGTATGAGTGGTGTGCCGAAATAAGAGGGGCGGACGCACATAGACCGTCTCACTGAGGCCTTCGGTGGAACTCTCTATCGGGCCACGAAGCGTGTGAGGGGTGTGCCGAAATGGGTCGGGCGGACGCATGTAGATCCTCCCACTGGCGCCTTCGGCGGAGCTCCCCACGGGGCGACGAAACGTGTGAGGGGTGTGCCGAACTGGGTCGTTCGGGCGCATGTGGAGCCTGCCACTGGGGCATTCGGTGGAGCTCCCTATGGGAACGCACCAAGAGCGTGCAGCGTGGGTCGGGCGAACGCATGTAGAGCCTCACCTTGGGGCATTCGGTTGAGGTACCTGTGGGGCGACGGCACGTGTGAGGGGTGTGCCTAAATGGGTCGAGCGGACGCATGTGAACCTCCCATTGGGGACGCGTGTGAGGGGTGTGCCAGCATGGGTGGTTCTCACGCATGAGGACCCTGCCATTGGGGCCTTCGGTGGAGCTCGCTACTGGGGCCACGAAGCGTGTGCTGCGGGGTGTGCCGAAATGGGTCGGGCGGACGCATGTAGATCCTCCCACTGGCGCCTTCGGTGGAGCTCCCTTGGGGCCACGAAACGTGTGAGGGGTGTGCCGACGTGGATCGAGCGGGCGCATGTGGAGCCTGCCATTGGGGCCTTCGGTGAAGCTCCCTGCTGGGCCACGACGCGTGTGAGGGGAGTGCCGGCATGGGTCGTTCTCACGCATGTGGATCTTGCTGTTGGGGCCTTCGGTGGAGCTCCCTAATGGGGCCACGAAGCGTGTGCTGCGGGGTGTGCCAGAATGGGTCGGGCGGACGCATGCCAACCATCCCACTGGCGCCTTCGGTGGAGCCCCCTTGGGGCCACGAAGCATGTGAGGGGTGTGTTGACGTGGGTCGGGCGGACGCATATGGACTGCCACTGGGGCATTCGGTTGAGCTCCTTATGGGGCACGACGCGTGTGAGGGGTGTGCCGCAAAGGGTAGTTCGAACGCATGTGGACCCTTCTGGGGCATTCGGTTGAGCTCCTTATGGGGTACGACGCGTGTGAGGGGTGTGCCGCAATGGGTAGTTCGGGCGCATGTGGACCCTGCCACTGGGGCCTTCGATTGAGCTCCTTAGAGGGGCCACTGAACGAGTGCTGCAGGGCGTGCCGAAATGGGTCGGCAGGACCCTGCCACTTGGGCCTTCGGTGGAGCTCCCTATATGAACACACCGAGCGTGTGAGGGGTGTGCTGGAATGGGTCGGGCGGACGCATGTAGGCACTCCCACTGGGTCCTTCGGTGGAACTCCCTTGGGGCCGCGATAAGTGTGAGGGGTGTGCCGACGTTGGTCGGGCGGACGCATGTAGATTCTGCCACTGGGGCACTCGGTTGAGCTCCTTGTTGTGGGCGACGTTGACATGGGCAGGGCGGACGGAGCTCCCTATGGGGCCACGACACGTGTGAGGGATGTGTCGACGTGGGTCAGGCGGACGCATGTGGACTCTGCCACTGGGGCCTTCGATGGAGCTCCCCATGGGGTTGCGAAACATGTGAGGGCTGTGTCGGAATGGGTCGGGAGGGCGCACATAGACCGTCTCACTGATGCCTTCGGTGGAAGTCTCTATGGGGCCACGAAGCGTGTGAGGGGTGTGTCGACGTGGGTCGGGCGGACGCATGTGGATCCTGCCGCAGGGGCCTTCGGTTGAGCTCCCTACGGGGCGACGAAACGTGTGAGGGGTGTGCCAGGTCGTTCGGGCACACGTGGAGCCTGCCATTGGGGCCTTCGGTGAAGCCCCCTTATGGGGTATGAACATGTGAGGGCTGGACCGATATGGTTGACATGCGGAGGGCAGAGGCAGAGATAGGGGAAGGACGAGGAAGGGGAGGAGGAAGAGGAGGGGAGGAGGAGGAGGACGCGGGACACTGTCTTTTCAAAGCGAGGACCCAATACACCACAGGATGGTTGGGAACAATGTGAATGTGCTCTTTTGGCCTCTTGGGATCGTCCTTGTTGGTCCTCTTGGGACCTCTTTGGTCGTCTTCCAGGCCCATTGTGTCTTCCTGAGGCCCTCTTGGATGTCTGCGTAGAGGCATCTTCAGCGCGTCAGAGCCATTCTCGAGCCATCTTAGAGGGCGTCTTGGGCGTCTGGGAGGCCGCGGTGGGCGGATTTGGAGGCTCCGAGGGCCAGGGAGGTGGGCCAGGGAGCTCGTGTATCCCCCCCAACCCCCGCCCAGCGAAGGAGGAGGAGGAGGAGGAGGAGGAGGAGGAGGAAGAGGAGGAGGGAGGAGCAGGAGCTCGTGAACCCCTTCAACGGGATTTCAGACACCAGGGGAAGGGGAAAGGGAAATGGGGGTCAGTCAAATATCTCACACGCCGTTTCAACCTGGTAAGCGGAGGTCGGCGGATGTGCTACGGTCGGGGAAGATTCTGCCAGTTTCGCCATTTGGAGGGCTGTCTCGACGTTCTGGAATCCCATGGACCGATCTGACATTACGGGGAGTCACGGGATCCGGGGCGAGAGGTCTGGTGAGCGCACTCCCGAGGGAGGGGTTCACACGAATTTTGAGATTCCCGCTGAACTCTCGGACGGGGCTAGGACGAGGACAAATCCGTCCCAGAGCGTCCCGGAACGCTCTGAGAAGGCCGCGGCGCCCGAGGCATCCCCCAGAGCCGCCGGATCTCAGAGATTCTCGATTCATCCAAACCCGATGGTATCCTCGTTCTGGCTTTAAGTCGGGACTGTCCCTCTACAGGAATATTCAAAAATAGTCCGAAACAATAGTCTCGGGATTATTTTTGTAGTATGTTTTTGGGTATTTTTTGTTTCTTTTTTGACTATTTTTAATTCTTCCTCGGGAATCGGCCTGTAGGGGGACAGACCCGACTTAATCCTGGCTTCGTCTTAGGACTCTGGGGAGGGGGAAGTTGGCGTTTGGCTTCGTGGGAGCCTCCCGTCCCGCGCCCCCCGTCGAGAGGGTGGGCCAGTGAGCAGCGCCTCCCAGAGGTTCGACTGGGGGGTCGACTACAGAATTGATTTACCCCAAAATTGATGTTCACGTCGACTCTTCAAGACAAACACGGAAACCATCGCTCGCCTCCCGTCCCGCCCCCCCGTCGAGGGGGGGGGCAGTGAGGAGCGCCTCCCAGAGTTTTAATCGGGCCTGTCCGTCTACAGGAGGAAAATTCAAAAATAGCGACAAAAATAGTCAGGGGACGTTTTTTTTGACCATTATGAGCATTTTTGGGTTTTGTTTGACAGTGTTTCATTTTTCGTCCAAAATCGGCCTGTAGGGGGACAGGCCCGGCTTAATCCCGGAGGTGCGAGTGGTTCGTCAGATTCGCAGCTTCGATGCGTTGTTCCTCATGACGACCGCCATTCAGAGCAGCGCCACGGTCTTATTCTGGGCCTGCGCGCTGCTGTTCATGCTCCAGGTGCTGAACGCGCTTCTCCTCAATCAGCTCCTGCACATGTTGTATTTCGGAGACGACAGCTACAAGGAGGAAGCGAGACGGGAGGTGTTTGAGTATTTTGGCACCTTCTCGCGGTCCGTGCTCAGTACATTCGAAATGACACTGGCAAACTGGCCCCCAGTCTGTCGGTTACTGATGGAGAACGTGAGTGAATGGTTCATGATATTTTGCATCCTCCACAAACTTACTGTGGGATTTGCTGTTATCCAGCTGCCTGCGGCATTTCCCGCCACCGTGTTAGCCCAGCATTCTGGGTGGCGACTCTGCGAGGAGCACGCGGAAGCCGTAACGCGTAGCACCGCGTTCCACGAATATTGAGAGATAGAGAGAGAGACGTAATATGTGACGCGCTCTTCCGCGTCGTGTCTGGGTGTCTTTGATCGTGTTCGTCATTGTATTCCTCCCGCCCTCTTCATCCCTCCTTCTCCTCCTCCTCCTCCTCCTCCTCCTCCTCCTCCTCGTCCTCCTTCTCCCTTGGGATCCGCGTGGGGGCCCTTTGGACGCCTCTTGGGGGCGTCTTGGTGGCCTCTTGGGGGCTCATTGTGCCTCTTGGGCGCTTTTTGGCAGTATGGCGCCTTCGGAGTCTGCCTTGGGGGCCTTCCTGGGCCGTCACAAGGCCCTCTTGGGGCCCTGAAGGGTCGGTTTCGGAGTCTCTTGAGCCGTCTCGGGGCCTCCTTGGGCCATCTTCGGCCCGTCTTGGAGGCCCCTTCGGCCATCTTGAGAGCCTCGTGGGCTGCCTTGCGGCGCTCTTGGGTGCTTCTTGGGCCGTGTTGGGGGACATATTGTAGGCCGTGGACCTTGTTGGGCTGACGGAAGCCCGAAACGATGAGAGCCCGCCGATGTGCCAAAGTCTTTGAGACATCATATATTCTGACACATTCGAGCCTTGGGGATCCTCTTGGAGCCGTCCTGGGGGGTCGTCTCGAGGCCACCTCGGACCGTCTTGGGGCGACCTCGGATCGTCTTGGAGGCGTACTGAGGCATCTTGGCGGCCTGGCTGGCCTGCCTCGGCGGTCTGGGAATCCTCTCGGACTCTTGGGCGCCTCGGAGCGCGCCAGGGAAGCCTCCGGCCTGCCAGCGAGCCTCGGGCGGGCCGGCGGGCCGGGGGGGGTATGCGTGTGGGCGCTACCCGCAGGGGGGCATCCTTTCTGGAGAAGATTGCAGGAAATGCGGGGCCCCCCGGTGCGGTGACCACACCACGTGTTGAGTCAGTGGGGGTTCGGGGTGACCGCACGGTTTCAGGACGTGGGTCGTTCTCCGAGGGTATCTCAGGTGATTGGGGCCTCCAAGGTCCCGGGACCTTGCGACGACAGACCGTGCGGTGACTTGGGGAATCCGAGCTCGCCGCACGGTCCGTCACCACGCCGTTTTGGGAGCCCCAAGGAGCGCTACCAGACAGAATTTGACAGTCTACCACGCCTCATTAGACAGGCGGATCGGGATGTGTAAGAACGTCATCCTGGCTGATGAGATAGACTCTCACGTGAGATGACGTTCTTACATATTCCCCCCGGCGGATCGGGATCATCAATGGAGTGTTCATCCAAGAGACTTTCAGAGTCGCAGCCAACGACGACTTCATCATGATGCACGAGAAAGAGTGGCAGCAGAAAGCTCATAAGAGGAAAATGAACAGACTCTTCGAGGCTGGTGATGCTTCTGGGGATGGTTTTTTAGACAGGAAAGAATTCTTGGCACTACTGGACCACGCGGAGGTCAGAATCTGGTTGAGCTCGATGGACCTCGACCCTTCCGACGGAGACGCGTTGTTTTCATTCATGGACAGGGACAATGATCATAAGGTGACCTCGAACAGGGGGGTTGCAAGTTGCTCTTGTTCCAGTCAAGGCCCAAAGGCACCAGAACACGCATATGGACACTGACCAGGTTGAAGCAGCGTAGCCCATATTTATTCCGCCAAGTTTTGATGATCCACCAATCGTGGACACACTCTTTGTCCTACTTCGAGTGTAACAATATGCCTGAACATTCGGTTACCCATCCTTCTTCAATGTTATGTATATGTGGAGTCCAGATTCCAACCTACTTTACGTGCCTTCCTATTTCAAGTTCCGACCGGTTTTCCATGTTCCTTCCTTTTCAGGGGCAGGCAGGAACTCATTGTGTTTTCAACGCCTTCCTACTTCATGCTCTACTCACTTCTTCGGAACGGTGCGTAGTCCAACAGTTCCTTTTCGCCCGCACCGCGACCCCTCGCCCACCTCCGTTGTTCTTGGTGCGTGCAGGTCCAGGACAGGGAGTACGAGGCAGGAGGCGTTGAGGTAGGATAGGTATGGTCGAGTAGTGATGCGGGAGGGAGGCATGGAGGGAGGAGAATGGCGGATTACACTGTGCAATCAGGAGACAGATGTATTGAAAGAGTCTGCGTGCCTGGTGATGTGAGGCAAACGTGAGTGGGTGCGCCAGGGGGGAAGATTTGTCCCCTCATGGGGGTCTCACCGAACTGTAACCAGAGGCGCGTGCGGGTGAGGGCGTCCCGCATGTGGATGCGAGCGCCTGGTGGGGATAGATTTGACCGCCCCAGTGGGGCGCAACGAATAGAACCGAAGCGCGCTGGCGATTGTAATAATGGAGATTGGAATTGAGTGTGAATTATCTTCAGGGAGGGAGGAGGAGGAGGAGGAGGAGGAGGAGGAGGAGGAGGAGGAGGAGGAGGAGGAGAAAAAAACACGATTACGGCGTATAGGGAGGGGGGGGGGATAAACCATATGGGGAAGGACACGAGGGAGGGGAGGAATAAGAGATAGGGGGGATGGAGGAGGGAGGAGGGTAGAGAGAGTAGGATGTACACATGGATGAGGATTGGCCTGAGGAGGAGACGAGAGCGAATGAGGAGGAGGAGGAGGACGGCGACGACGACCAGTGTAAACCCAAGAATCATCTATGGTGTTGGGAATAAAACTTCCCTCCAAGCTCCCTCTCCATATGCCCCTACAAGGGTTCATTTCCACTGAGGGAACTGCCTCGTTGGAAGGTATCCGTTTGAAGACAAATTGTTCTCGGGATTCCAACGCGACGGATCCATTTGACTGTTACGTCTTTGACGATCCTGAATCGTGCCAGAACGCGAATTCTTCACGCTTCGCGTATCCCCACCGGTCCGTAGCCCTCTGGCTCAAGCCATTGCCGCCGCCCGTGGGCGCAGCCTGGGGGCTGCGGGGCGCCGGACGGATGGCTGCGGCGGTGCCACCGGCTGCCGGCGCGACGACGGCGGCCAACGGCGCTGACCCCTCCCCTCGCAGGCCAAGGAGGGCTGTGGTGGACCGTGTGAAGCACATGCAACGGAGCGACCCGATCGCCAGACAGCGGTGGATCGCGTATTGCATGGCCTTCGGCAACAACATCAGAGACCCTTCGAGGCACGACACTGCATTCATCAACAGCTTCATTGCGTGGAGCTCCAGCGCCTCACGGGAAGATGAGGGTGGCGACGCCGAAACCCTGCGCCATCCGCTACAGATCCGCGATCACCCCGTGCGGGAAGAGCGAACAGTAGCAACGGGCTTTGGGCGACCCCAGCTTTTCCGCAGAAGCATCGCTGCTCAAGAATATGGGGGTGGAGGTGGTCGACCTAGGTACGATGAGCAGGTGCGAGACGCGTGGGCAGTGGGATCGTGGACAGACGGCAGTGGCAGCACGGTAGAAAGAACAGGAGGAGCGGGGAGGGACGGCAGTGGGGGCGGTGGCGAAACGGTTGAGGGCGGCAGTGGCAGCGTGGTGGAAGGAGCACTGGGGGACGGTCTTTGCAACGATGGGGAGGACGGCAGTGGCAGCGCGGTGGCTAGAGGGCGGCGTGGCAGCGACGGCAGTGGCGGCAGCGGTTCCTGGGGCCAACACCATGAGCAGTGCTACTCAAAACTGCGACGCCACCACCGCGACCAACACTCCGACCAGCACGACGGCCAGCACTATGACCAGCACAACGACCAGCACGACGACCAGCGCAACGGCCAGCACCCCGACCAGCCCAACGACCAGGACGACCAGCACTCCGACCAGCACAAAGACCAGCACCGCGCCCAACACTCCGACCAGCGCAACGACCAACACCACGGCCAGCATCCTGACGAGCACCACGACCAGCACAACGACCAGCGCCACGACCAGCACACCGACAACGACAAGCACGCCGACCACTCCGACAAGCACAACGACCAGCGCAACGGCCAGCGCCCCGACCAGCACAACGACCAGCACTCCGACCAGCACAACGACCAGCGAAACCACCAGGACCACGCCCAGCGCAACGACCGGCACCACGACCAACACCCCGACCAGCACAACGACCAGCACAACAATCGTTACCCCGGCCAGCACCACGACCAGCACAACGACCAGCACAACGACCAGCACCACGACCAGCACCACGACCAGCCCAACGACCAGCTCAACGACCTGCACTCCGACCAGCGCAACGACAAGCGCAACGACCAGCGCAACGACCAGCAGCACGACCAGCACTCCGACCAGCACCACAACGACCAGCACCACTACCCGCGCTCCGACCAGCACAACGACCAGCACAACGACCAACCCCACAACCAGCACCACGACCAGCCCAACGACCAGCACAACGACCAGCACCACTACCCGCGCTCCGACCAGCACAACGACCAGCACTCCGACCAGCACAACGACCAACACCCCGACCAGCACCCTGACCAGCACAACGACCAGCACTCCGACCAGCACCGCGACCAGCGCAGCGACCAGCACTGCGACCAGAGCAACGGCCAGGACCACGACCAGCACCCTTTCCAGCACCACGGCCAGCTCAACGACCAGCACAACGACCAGCACTCCGACGAGCACAACGACCAGCGCAACGACCAGCACCACGACCAGCACAACGACCAGGACCACGACCAGCACAACGACCAGCACCACGACCAGCACCGCGACCAGCACAACGACCAGCACAACAACCAGCACCACGACCAGCACCACGACCAGCACAACGACCAGCGCAACGACCAACACCACGACCAGCACACCGACCAGCAAAACCACCACCGCAGCGACCAGCAGTCCGACCAGCACCGCGACCAGCACCACGACCAGCACTCCGACCAGCCCTGCTGCGTCATCTCGCGCACGCGCCTTCGACGTTGGCAGCGACGCATGCACGTCGAGGCTTTGCGCGGGCGTCTGCAGATTGAGTCCACGAGGCGGTTGCGGGCTGAGGAGCAATGCCGAACACTGATGGCGGCTCCCGGTGGGACTACGGCCCGCGAGCGTGCTGTCCTGGCGGGCCACCGCTTGCATACGGCAGCATGCCACCACACAGGCGTCAGCGATCACCACGGCCCCGTGGCGCTTCGGCGCGCTGGATGGTTCAGCACTGCAGCCCGGGAGCCGCTCCTACGCGCCGCCGTAGGCAGTTGCCGCGGGCTTGCCGACATGTCAGACGAGGAGTTCGCGGCCCTCTCCGCGCCGGCGCTGCGAGCCGCACAGCGAGACGCGCGCCGCCTGGATCGATGCGCCTCGCCAGACGAGCCCCGACACATTGCCGCGCCTTTCGCTGAAGCGGCCGGGGACTTTACTGGGCGCCGTGCGGCTGCGGTGTTGCGGGTACAGACGGCGTGGCGGAGACGCGCGAGCCTTCGTCACCCCCACCAGCACGACGACCAGCACAACGACCAGCGCGACGACAAGCACAACGACCAGCACCACGACCAGCACTGCGACCAGCACAACGACCAGCACAACGACCAGCACAGCAACCAGCACAACGGCCAGCACTCCGACCAACACAACGGCCAGCACAACGACCAGCGCCACTACCAGCGCAACGACCAGCACAACGACCAGCGACACGACGAGCACCACGACCCACCTTCCGACCAGCACAACGACCAGCACAACGACCAGCACAACGGCCAGTACTCCGACCAGCACCACGGCCAGCACCGCGACCAGCACAACGACCAGCACAACAACCAGCACCTTGACCAGCACCCCGACCAGCACCACGACCAGCACCGCGACCAGCACAACGGCCAGCACGCCGACCAGCACAACGACCAGCACGACAAACAGCACTCCGACCACCACAACGACCAGCGCAACGACCAACGCAACGACTAGCACCACGACCAGCACTCAGACCAGCACCACGACCAACACCAGCTCGACCAGCACCAACGCCAGCACCCAGCACCAACACCAGGTCGACGAGCCCCTGGTAACCTGCAGGATCGCTCTCGCAGGGTGGCCTGTCGACACGGTTCAACGTGCCCGTTCCTTGCAGCAGGCGCGCGCAGGTTTTGGCACGACCCGGCCGAGCCGCGAGACTCGGAGGCACCGAACCTCCCGAGGCTCCTGGAGCGCCGCTGCATCCCTGCTGGCAGCGTCGGCGTTGACATCGACACCTTGTTTGCCCCGTGGGCGCGGAGCACGCAGTGCATGACGCTGGAGGTGCACGACCCCTACCTCAGCTACTTACGCAGAGCATCCGACGTGCACTCGGCATGCGAGCACCTCGACTCAGACTCCTTGCTTGCAGCGTTGGACGGGAAGGACCACTCCACAGTCACTGGTCTTGCCATGTTCGAAGAATTGGTCCGCGCAGTCAATCGAGCTTCCCAACACTTGACCAAGGTGGTGTTGTGCACCCGCGGCCTCCTCCGAACCGACGTGCCTGCCGACCAGCTACTCCAGGGGTGGGCCGACGCCTTCCGGCTTCGATGGGGGCCACGCGGCATAGACCTTGCCGTGGTGACGAATTGCCAACTTCACGCCCGTCGCTGCGTGCCACAAGGCGCTTCCTTGGCGATCGAAGCCACCATAGAGTGGGGGCTGGCGTTCCACCGCGACACCGTCGCCAACATGGGCCTACCTTCGGTCCTCCGACGAGCCAAGCAGACCGACCTGGCAGTATACGAGTATCGCGGATCTTGGCCTGGGACTGGCCGAGGCAATGGCCGATGCTGCAGCTATGACGGCCCAGACCGCTCCACCGCCGACGACACCAGGCAGGGAACGAGAGACGGCGTTGACACATCTGGTGCGCTGGGTTGTGGTCGCCCGCCGACGGCGCTCGTGGCGCGGCCTGGTATTCTGCAACCGGTGCCGTTCCGATCGACCAGCAGCTGATGCTGTCGCCCAACTCGCAGATCAGCGGTTCCTACGACTCCGCTGGGGCGGATCCCCAGGCCGTTGCGCGCCGGACTGGCTCGGCGTGCAGATCCAGTGCGCAGAGTGTGCTGTCTCCAGGCGCGGACGGGGACCGTGCTACTGGGGCAGCGTGACGTGCCCTCAACGATGTCGAGGTCAACTTCTTGCCCGCGGTGCTGCTTTGCTCTCCTCCGTCCGGCGCGAGGCGGGCTGCCCCGTCGAGCTGCCAGATCGGGGCGCGAACGACGCGGCTGCGGCATGCGGCACTTTCGAACAGATTGACCAGGTCCGCGCGGCGCTGCGGGTGGTCAATGCTGGGGGTGATCAAGACTGTCCGCGTCGCGATGGATGAGCGCCGTGGTGCTCCTTTCGGTGTGCCCCCTGTCGGGCTCCCAGTGGGGGTGGGCCACGACGCGTTGGACGACCCGCAGGACGACGACGACCGTCGCTTCGCGCCACGGCGCAGCCCCAACGCGACGACCAGCAGCAGCCGCATCAGGAGACGACGACGGGCTTGAGCACCAGCGCGACGATCACGACAACCCCCGCCCACTACGCCAGGTACACAGCGACAAACTCCCCCCACAGACCGTGCGCAAGACGACGACGACAACCACGGCGACGACCATTTGCCACAGCGTGACAATCCCCACCGACGGCTGCAACACATGACGATCACGACCAACGTCACGACGACGGGCGGCAACAACGCCGCGGTCAGAGAGACATGGAGGGGCGGCAGTGGCAGCGATCTTTTGGGAGGGGAGAGGGAAGGCAGTGGAGGTGGAGAAGGAGGTGAAGGAGCTAGGGGCGGGAGGAACGACATTGGCGGGAGCGGCAGTGGTGGCAGCAGCGACGCGGTGGGAGGAGCTGGGACGGACGGCAGTGGCGGCGGCGAGGACGCGAGGGCCAGCAACGATGAATGCGCGTGGACATGTTTCCTGTGCGTCGGGGCGGCCGACGCCGACCTCGCCCTGTGGCCGCAGCGGCTGAGTGTGACGACAGAGGCGTGTTCCTCATGTGGCAGAAGGGGGGCGGCACTCCTCCTGGCCAGGGCGCCGCGCGGGGCTGGCGCTGCTCAGCGAGGTGGTGGTGGTGGTGGCGATGCCAGAGGTCAGGCTCACGTGACAGAAGGGCGGGCGCTGGCAGCCGGCCCTGGCGCTGCTCAGCGAGAAAGTGGCGACGCTGGAAGTCAGGCTGAGCGAGATGTTCGCCGTGAAGCTGGAGCCCGACATCATCGCCCGCGGAAGTCTGAACAGCGCGTGCGAGAAGAGCAGGCGTCGGCTGTGGCAGCGGACCACGGCGCTGCTGAGCGAGATGTTCGCCGTGAAGCTGGGGCCCGAGATCATCACCTACGTCAGCGCGAACAGCGCGTGCGGGAAGAGCAGGCGTTGGCAGTGGCAGCGGACCGCGGCGCTGCTGAGCGAGATCTGGGTCGCCAAGCTGGAGCCCAACATCATCGCCCACTGCGCTGTGAACAGCGCGTGCGAGAAGCGCAGGCGTTGGCAGTGGCAGCGGACTGTGGCGCTGCTGAGCGAGATGGCGGTCGTGAAGCTGGAAGCCAACATCATCACCTACGGCACTGTGAACAGCGCGTGCGAGGAGGGCAGGCGTTGGCAGTGGCAGCAGATTGGGGCGCTGCTCAGCGAGACGGTGGTCGCGAAGATGGAGCCCCACATCATCACCCACGGCACTCGGAACAGCGCGTGCGAGAAGAGCAGGCGCCGGCTGTGGCAGCAGGCTCTGGCGCTGCTGAGCGAGATGGCGGTCGTGAAGCTGGAGCCCAACCTCATCTCCCACGGCGCCGTGAACAGAGCGTGCGAGAAGAGCAGGCGTTGGCAGTGGCAGGAGGTTCTGGCGCTGCTGAGCGAGATCTAGGTCGCGAAGCTGGAGCCCAACATCATCATCACCTACGTCAGTGCGAGCAACCCGTGCGAGAAGGGCAGGCTTTGTTGGCAGTGGCAGCAGTCTGTGGCGCTGCTGAGCGAGACCCTGGGTGTGAAGCTGGAGGCCAACATCATCTCCTACGGCATTGTTAACAACGCGTGCGAGAAGAGCAGGCGTTGCCAACGGCAGCAGGTTCTGGCGCTGCTGAGCGAGATGTTCGTCGTGAAGCTGGAGCCCAACATCATCGCCTACGACATCCTGAACAGGCCGTGCGAGCAGGGCGGACGCTGGCAGTGCCGCGGCGCTGCTGAGCGAGATGGCGGTCGTGAAGCTGGAGCCCAACATCATCACCTACGGCACTGTGAACAGCCAGTGCGAGCAGGGCGGGCGCTGGCAGTGGCAGCGGACCGCGGCGCTGCTGAGCGAGATGGCGGTCGTGAAGCTGGAGCCCAACATCATCACCTACGGCACTGTGAACAGCCAGTGCGAGCAGGGCGGGCGCTGGCAGTGGCAGCGGACCGCGGCGCTGCTGAGCGAGATGGCGGTCGCGAAGCTGGAGCCCAACATCATCACCTCCAGCACTGTGAACAGCCAGTGCGAGAAGAGCAGGCCTTGGCAGTGGCAGCAGTCTGTGGCGCTGCTGAGCGAGATGCTCGTCGTGAGGCTGGAGCCCAACATCACCACCCACGGCATCTTGAACAGGTCGCGCGGGCAGTGGCAGCTGGCCCTGGCGCTGCCCAGCGAGATGCTGGTGACGACGGTGGAGGTCAGGATCGCGTGCGAGAAGGGCGGGCAGTGGCAGCCGGCCCTGGCGCTGCGCAGCGAGATGGTGGCGTTGCTGAGCGAGATGGTGATCGTGAAGCTGGAGCCCAACAGCATCACCTACGGCACTGTGAACAGCGCGTGCGAGAAGAACAGGCGTTCACATTGGCAGCAGGTTGTGGCATCGGTTCTGGCGCTGCTGAGCGCGATGTTCGTCGTGAAGCTGGAGCCCAACATCATCACCTACGTCAGTGCGAACAGCACGTGCGAGAAGAGCAGGCGCTTGCCGTGGCAGCAGGTTCTGGCGCCGCTGAGCGACATGTTCGTCGTGAAGCTGGCGCCCAACATCATCACCTACGGCACTGTGAACAGCGCGTGCGAGAGGAGCAGGCGTTGGCAGTGGCAGCAGTCTGTGGCGCTGCTGAGCGAGACCTCGGTCGCGAAGCTGGAGCCCAACATCATCGCCTACGACACTGAACAGCGCGTGCGAGAAGAGCAGGCGTTGGCAGTGGCAGCGGCCTGTGGCGTTGCTGAGCGAGATGTTCGTCGTGAAGCTGGAGCCCAACAACATCACCTACGGCGCTGTGAACAGTGCTTGCGAGAAGAGCAGGCGTTAACAGCGGCAGCGGCCTGCGGCGCTGCTGAGCGAGATGGCGATCGTGAAGCTGGAGCCCAACATCATCACCTACGGCAGTGTGAACAGCGCGTGCGAGAAGAACAGGCGCTGGCAGTGGCAGCAGGCTCTGGCGCTGCTGAGCGAGATGGCGGTCGTGAAGCTGGAGCCCAACATCATCACCTACGGCATCCGGAACAGCCAGTGCGAGAAGAGCGGGCGTCGGCTGCGGCAGCAGGTTGTGGCGCTGCTGATCGAGATGGCGGTCTTGAAGCTGGGGCCCAAGATCATCACCTACGTCAGTGCGAACAGCGCGTGCGAGAAGGAGCAGGCGCCGGCAGTGGCAGCGGACTGTGGCGCTGCTGAGCGAGATCCGGGTCGCGAAGCTGGAGCCCAACATCATCACCCACGTCAGTGCGAGCAGCGCGCGCGAGAGGAGCAAGCGCTGGCAGTGGCAGCAGTCTACGGCGTTGCTGAGCGAGATCCTGGTCGTGAAGCTGGAGCCCAACATCATCACCTACGGCACTGTGAACAACGCGTGCGAGAAGAGCAGGCGTTGCCAACGGCAGCAGGTTCTGGCGCTGCTGACCGAGATGTTCTTCGTGAAGCTGGAGGCCAACATCATCACCTGCGTAAGTGCGAACAGCGCGTGCAAGAAGAGCAGGCGCCGGCAGATGCAGCAGGTTCTGGCGCTGCTGAGCGAGATGGCGGTCGCGAAGCTGGAGCCCAACATCATCACCTACGTCAGTGCGAACAGCGCGTGCGAGAAGAGCAGGCGTTGGCAGTTTGCAGCAGGCAATGGCGCTGCTGAGCGAGATCCTGGTCGTGAAGCTGGAGCCCAACATCATCACCGACGGCACTGTGAGCAGCACGTGCGAGAAGAGCAGGCGTTGGCAGTGGCTGCAGGTTCTGGCGCTGCTGAGCGAGATGGCGGTCGTGAAGATGGAGCCCAACATCATCACCTGCGTCAGTACGAACAGCGCGTGGGAGAAGAGCAGACGTCGGCAGCGTCAGCAGGCAATGGCGTTGCTGAGCGAGATGGCGATCGTGAAGCTGGAGCCCAACATCATCACCTACGTCAGTGCGAACAGCGCGTGCGAGAAGAGCAGGCGTCGGCAGTGGCAGCAGACTGTGGCGCTGCTGAGCGAGATGGCGGTCGTGAAGCTGGAGCCCAACATCATCACCTACGGCATCCGGAACAGCTGGTTCGAGAAGGGCGGGTGTTGGCATTGACAGCAGGCAATGGCGTTGCTGAGCGAGATGGTGATCGTGAGGCTGGAGCCCAACATCATCACCTGCAGCGCCCTGAACAGCGCGCGTGCGAGAAGAGCAGGCGTTGGCAGTGGCAGCAGGTTCTGGCGCTGCTGAGCGAGATGGCAGAAGCGAAGCTGGAGCCCACCATCATCACTCAGGGCACCCTGAACAGCGCGTGCGAGAAGAGCAGGCGTTCGCTGTGGCCGCTGTCCCCGAGGGCAGTGGAAAAGGGCGCAGTGGCCGCGGCAGTGGCGGGGTGGGAAGAGATGGCGAGCACGATGGCGGCAGTGGCAGCACGAGGACGAGAGGGAGGAGCGCGAGGGAGAAGCAGAGGATGAGGGGAGGGATAAAACATAGCTTCCTGGTACACGCCCTGTCATCTTCGGTTGGCCCTCGTGTCTCGCGCCGAGGTCGGGAACAGGTGTATCTCTCGCACTGCGTCACATCATGTCGTTGATCTCCGCGTGCGAACGCATCCTTCCGCAGTTGTTTTGAGGGTCGACGTGCATCGGTTGGTCACTGACTTCAGTCGTGCCTTTACAGCCGCGTTGGTGCGTACTCTGAAGCTGCGACGGTTCGCTGGCGCCGTCAGAGTCCCTTCTTCCTGCAGGATGCCTGCGTCAGCTCTCTCGCCTACGGCCTCGCTCATACCCGGCAGACACCCTGGGCTCTCTGACGCTCTTCTTGCACGGAGTCAAGATCCCCACTGCCCTGTGGTCGTCGGACCGGACGCGATCCTTGACTGGGGGTGTGCATCGCGCCGTTTTGGCAGCGTAATTCCTGCTCCCTGGGTGCCAGTCTCCCCTCAGACTCCCTGGGCTGCAGCTTGCGCCGCCGCCTGATCCGCGGCCCGCGCGCGCGCCCGGCTAATTTGTTACGGCCGCAGCCCGACCGTGACCTGCCGCCGCCGGCGCTTCCGCCTGCGGCTGTAAAAAAAAAGTACCCCCACCGGTGGCCCCTCGCCGCCAGACCGGTGTCGCGCGACCGCAGACCAAAAAGTACCCCCACCAGCCAGCCCAGCTTTATCGAGGCCTTCGTGTGAAGAGCAACGGCAAGCTGGTGCCAATGGCGGGTTTACTGAAGGAAGCTTCGGTACAGAACGCTTGGCGTGCGCGTCAGTGTACACAGGGTGATGGTGAGCTCTCCTCCTTCTTCTCCTTTTGCTTCAGCGGTTAGCTGACTCTCCCTCTCCTGTTTCACTGCCGCCAGTGCCGCTGGCGGGTGGGGCTCCGCCAGCTTGGATCTCACGCAATGGTTCACACTGGGATCCTCTCCTGTCGCACAGTGTGCCTGGCGTGCACCTCCTCTCCTCCCCTCCTGCACCCTAGCGCTGCAGCGGTTAGCTGTCGCACCGGGGTGCCTACCGTGCCTGGCGTGCACCTCCCTTCCTCTCCGTGGTTTCACCGGGTTTATCCCGCGCGGCTGGGGTTGCCGCTTATACCGCTGTCTGGTGGTGCTCTGACCGCCTGATTGCCATGCAAGCACACTGGGAATGGGCGGTCAGGTGCCCCCTGGCCTGCTCCTGGCTGGTGTCGGCCTCCACTGATGGCCGAAAGGGTTCAGTGGGATC
Organism: Prorocentrum cordatum; assembly: GCA_963575745.1. Classification (NCBI taxonomy): domain Eukaryota; class Dinophyceae; order Prorocentrales; family Prorocentraceae; genus Prorocentrum; species Prorocentrum cordatum. The sequence continues at coordinate 965,400 of CAUYUJ010008113.1, read as the reverse complement.
TCGCTGCGCTGCCGTCCTCTACGGTGCAAGGACTACGGGTTCGGCATCTGTGGCTCTGTGCGCCCGTCGGCTGCTTTCTCCTGCATGGACTCCGCTTTCGACAAGTGCCACTGCTGTACATACAAGAGATACTGCTGTTTGCAGTTCTATATGTGGCGAGGTTGCCCCTCTTCGCTCCTGCGCTGACACGATGTTTCGACATTTGTGTTCGTCCACTTCACGGATGTCCTCTGGGGGCGCGTGTCGGTTTCGTTCTGACTTTGCCGGCCGAATCACTCCCATTGTTCGACCCCTACGTGATTTCGGTCGCGCCGCCGCGCCATTTTGGCTGCGTCTACTTTCTGGTCGTTACCGGGATCTTCGGACGCCGCCGGGAATGGGTCTACCCGTTCACTTCGCCCTTCTGAGCTGCCGCCTGGCTGCTACGCCTGTCTTGCTTTTCGCTTCTCGCTGCCGAGTCGTGGCCCGGCTAGAGTTTGGACGCCATGTGACCCGCTTCACGAGGCCGTTGGCCAAACATCCCCGCCAATTTGTTCCCCTGGCCCCACGGCGCTCCTCCCCTTTCGACGCCGCCGCCCGCCGACGCCGCGACACCTCCGCCACCCCAACCCTCCGGGGGGCCCCCCAACGGAGCCGCTCCCCTGCGGCTTCGGCCCAAACCTTTACGTGCGCTGAATCGGCGCCCAACCCCAGAGACTCCAACTACATCCCCGAGCGGCGCGGACAGGAGTCTGTATTCTACCAATTGGCCAGCGGCGCCAACGGCCTGAACTTGGACCTCCCCGGTATCAGGCAGATTGCCCACGAGTGCCGGGCCTCGTGGCTCCTTGCCCTCTCCACACTGGACGCAAGCCAGGGTGGCGAAGCCGACCAGGTCATCTTCCTCACCACGCGGTCCAATTCTGAACACATTCGGGGCTTCGTGGACAACCCGAACAGAGGCAACGTGGGCCTTATTGGGGCGAAGCGGGGCATCGCGATCATAGCCGACGGCCGCGCGATGCCATCCATGGCGGGCTCCAAGCTCAGACTGCTTTCCAGCTACGGGCGTCTCGCAGGTCTGTGGGCGCGTTTCTGCGCGTCCACTGGCCAGAGCCCACGCAAATGTAGCGCGCGGGTCACCGACAGCGGCTTCAGGCCGATCGAGGACCTGGCCTCTTGGGCCCCCCCGCCCTCCGAGACCCCCTCGGCCAAAGATGCGGGCGAAGCCGGAGCCGAGGCCTCGCCAGAAGTGGCCGCGAGACGCGATCTCCATGCCAAGTGCTTCAACGTGCAGTATGACCTCCCCCTGGGAGTGAAGCAGAGCTGGGACGACGTCGGGTTTCGCCTGGCGGGTGTGCTCGAAGCGGTTTTCGCCGACCGCGCCTTCTCCATTGTCCTCTTCCTTGTTGCTGGGTTGCGCCCCCATAAATACAACGCTGAGGGCGCCCCCTCCGACGCCGGACAGTTCGACAGGAAGATTTGGGGCCGCCTGGGCTACCCGTTCGACGTGGACCTTGGCCTGGACGCCGGGAACCTGGTGCACGACATGACCTGGGCCGCCCTCGTCTGGGCCGCTGGCGTGGGAACGGGCGGCGACGGCGCCGCGCGCGAGATCGGGGAAAAGGAGCTGCCGCCGAAGCCGGAGGTCCAAGGGCGGGCCGCTCGGATGCCACAGAACGAACCGCTGCACCCCCCAAGACCTCCTGCACCACGTCCCTAACGCCTGGTCCATAGGAACCAGGGCCTGCCCGCGCCACCCAGTCCACCCCGACTTCGAGGCCCTAGTCGACCTCGGCTGGAGCTGCTCGACCCCGACCAGCGCGTCATGTCCTCAAGAAATGCCAGCTGCGCGCTCATCATCATGCTCCTCATGAAGCGTGAGCCCCGCGCCGCGCGCGCGGCCTTTCCCAGACCCCTCAGGCTCTGGGGACATCTTGGAGGCCGCCCTCGGGATCTGCTGTCCGCGGCAAGACAGCCGCCGCCACTTCCGAACGCAACTGGCTTCTACCTGGGGATTGCAGCTGGCCCACCTTCGAGAGCTACGCGGGGAGTTGGAGAAACTGATCGGCGCTGTGGCCAGACTGGTTACCACCGCCCACCACCGCCCAGTCGCGAGGAAGGCTGGCTGCCCGGCCACCTACGTGGGCATGGAGACCTTCGCCTTCAAGCTCAAGGCCCCGATGCTGGCCCTGGAGCAGATCGTAAAGCCAGCCGACATCTGCACCCTCTCGCGCACTGAGTGCAGCATCTGCTCTCTCCATTAAGAGAACAAAGGCAAGGAGTGCGCCCCTGGGCCCAAAGACAGCCGCATCCGAGGTCACCTTCCTCTGCGGTGGTTTTCCTTTGGGCACGCCCCGCTGGATAGAGCCCCACCGCCGGCGCCACTCCCCAGCGTCTCCTATATTCCACCCTGCCTCGCGCCAGGCGACACCCGCTTCAGCGCTGATCGGAAAGTGGCCAGATGCCGACGCGACGTCTGCTACAAGCCCAATTGTCAGCACTACGAGGGCACCTGGTGGAACGGCAAGATCCGAGCATATCTGGCGCCCAACCGCATTCAGGCGCGCGCGAACGGCTTGGATTGCACCTGGCTGCGCGGTCCGCGCTGGACAGTGGCAACGGAGAGTGGCGGCCGCGTCGTACCCGCAGGCAGCTCCCTCGCCGACAGCGCCCAGGCGGCGGCCCTGGCCAGGAACCCTCTCCGACCCCCGCCCGTGCACGAGCTTCCCCCCAGCGTTCCTCGGCTCGCGGCCCCGCGCTTCCTTCGACATGGGCTTCCCGCTGACCCCGACGGGCCTCCACATCCCCAACCAACACCGTTATCCCCCCCGCCCGCGTTGACGACGACAGGTTCGGGTTTACGGCCCTCGAGACTAAGCGCTACGCGGCGACGCGTGACAGTTGCCCCCCCAACGCCCCCCCCTTGACCTGAAGTCGTGTTCCTGCTAAGTGGGCTTCTGTTCTGCTAAGTGGGCTCCCGATGTGCTTGATCCTGTTGCCAGCTCCGCCTCCTGCTGCTGGTCCTGTTTTTCTTCTCGTCATCCTCCTCGTCCTCCTCCTCCTCCTCCACTTCCTCCTCCTGTCCTCCTCCCCATCCTTCCTCTTGTCACGTCCTACCACTCCCTCCTTCTCCTCCTCCTCCTCCTCCTCCTCCTCCTCCTCCTCCTCCTCCTCCTCCCACAATTCCTTGTCACCTCCTCCTCCCTCTCCTCCTCCTCCTCCTCCTCCTCTCCTCCTCCTTCTTCCTCCTCCTCCTCCTCCTCCTCCTCCTCCTCCTCTTGCCTCGGCGGCCTTCGGCGGCCGTCGTCGTCGGTCGTCGTCGCCGCCGCCGTCGCCGAAAGCGTCCTCTTCCTGCTAAGTGAGCTTCTGGCATGCTAAATGCGCTTCGTTTGCTTGATCCTGTTGCCAGCCCTGCCTCCTGCTACTGGTGTTGCACAGTGGTTCATACCAAGCTGCATGGGGAGCTCTGGAAAAAAACAACTACACCTCCTCCTCCGTGCTCCTCCTTTCCCTCTCTATCTCTATCCCGCATCTCACGCAGTGGAAGCCACTGTCTGTTCCCATTGCATGGAGGGCCTTTGCGTTGCATTGCATGGCATTGCATTACAACGCATGGCATTGCATTTCTGTTGCGTCACTTCCCATGGCACTGCATTACATTGCGTTGAGAGATCGTCGCAACTCTGGGCTCCGAGTTGCCGGGGGCAAGATGGCCTGGCCCATTTCGCCTGATACATCCTCGCAACTCTGGAATCCAAGATGCCACGCGCGAAGTGGTCCGGTCCGTTTCGCCATCTTCGCAATTCTGGGCTCAGATATGCCCCTAAACTGAGTAGGTCCAGCCCGCTTCGCCTTAGACATCCTCACGACTCTAGGCTCAGACATGCCGCGCGCGAGGTGATCTGGACAATTATACTTCAGACATTCTCGCCTGAGATGTCCTCCCAACTCTGCGAGATGCCGCGCGCGAGGTGGCCTGGTCAATTTAGCCTGAGACATCTTCACAAGTCTGGGCTCCTAGATGCCGCGCGTGAAGAGGTGCGGCCCGGCTCGCCTGAGGATCCTCGCAACTCTGGGCTCATATATGTCCTGGCTTGATGTGGTCCGACCCATTTCGCTTGAGACATCCTCACAACTCTTGGCTCAGATATACCTTTCGCGAGGTGGTCTGGCCCATTTTCGCCAGAGGCACTCTTGCACCTCTGGGATCGGAAATGCTCTGACCTGAGTTGGTCTGATTCGCCCTGGACATCCTCGCAACTCTTGGCCTAGATATGCCCTGACCTGAACTGGTCCGGCCCAGGTCGCCCGGGGCATGCCCGCAATTCTGGGATCCGAGCTGCCAGGCGTGAGGTGGTCCAGCCAAACTCGCCTCACACGTCCTCGCAACTCTTGGCTCCGAGAGACCGCGTGCGAAGTGGTCCGGCGGATTTTGCATGCGACGTCTCTGGGCTGCAAGATGTCGCGCGCGGGCTCAGATTTACTCTGACCTAAGCTGGTCCAGCCCGTTCCGCCTGATACATCCTCGCAACTCCAGGTTCAGAGATGCCGCGCGCGAGGTGGTCTGGCCGATTTCGCCTGAGACATCCTCGCAACTCTGGTCTCAGAATTGAATTGTTGTGGCCTGAGGTGATCTGGCCCGTATCGCCCGAGACATCCTCACAACTCTAGGCTCGAAGTTGCGACGCGCGAGGTTGTCCGGTCTGGCTCGCCTGAGACATCCTCGCAACTCTGGGCTTCGAGATGCTCCTGACTTGAGGTGGCCTGGCCAATTTCGTCTGAGACGTCTTCGCAACTCTGGGCTCAGACATGCCGCGCCTGAGGTCGTTTGGCCAATTTCGCTCGATGCGTCCCCGCAACTCCGGGCTCAGAGATGATGCGCTCGAGGTTCTCGGGCCAGATTCGCCTGATCCATCCTCGGAACTCTGGGGTCGGGCCAATTTCGCTTCAGACTTCCTCGCAAGTCTGGGTTCGCTCCGAGATTCAGCGCGCGAGGTAGTCCGGTCAGTTTGCCTGGGACATCCTCACAACTGGGCTCCCAGGGGTGGGGGGGGGAGTCAGACGGGGCCAGGCACAAGCTACCTGTTACAGTACCCTGCTGGTGCCGAATTGTGCCCCAGGAGGGGCCCAGGCGCCCCTGCCCCGAGGGAACAGTTAGCCAGCGCCGAGGCGAGAGCATGATTTCTGACTCATGTGGAAGGACGTCTCAGGCGGGGGGGCGCCATGCCTTGGTTAGTACATGTTGACATCTTCAGCGAGAGGAGAACTCGGAGGGTGAAGAGGAGAACCAGGAGTACGAGGGGCGAAAAGAACCAGGGGAAGAGCAGCAGGAGCACGATGACGAGAATGAGGAGAAGAAGAGAAGGGGGAATAATAACGACGAGGAAAATGAGGAATGGAATGAGTCGGGGGAGGAGAAGGAGTGGGGGGAGAAAGAGCAGGAGGGATGCGTGGGAGGGGGAGAGGGCAATAAGTATGGCAATGAGGACGATGTCAGCAATGACGACGACACTGATGGCGACAAGGGCGCAGGCAAATCAGCAATATGTGGAGCCATCCTGCCTCAAAATCGTTGTTGGGGATGCTGGACTGAGGCTATAAATCGGTCTGTTGGTGCTGCTTCTCCGCCTCGTCTTCCTCCTTGTCCTGGTCCTCCTGCTGCTGCCTCCTCCATATCCCCCCCAACCCCTCTTGCTCCTCCTTGCAGGCTCTCCTCCTCGTCCTCATGTTCCCTCCCCGCTCCCCCCTTTTCCTCCATATTCCCGCAAGGACTGTGTTGATGTTGGTGCTAAGAAAGGCGCTGCGCCTGACGGTGCCGGTATCGATATCGATGCCGGTGCCGGTACCGATGCCGGCATCGGCACCGGCACCGGGCCATGATCGGCATCGGTATCTCAGCAGAGGATACAGCCAACACCAAAAGCGTTTCGCTTCCGATCGCAATTCCTGCCCCTTGGGTCTTACGCGTTCGCCACGTCCTACGCGTTCTCAGCAGACGTGGTGCGGCGAACGCCTAAGATCTACAAGGCGGCCTGTGCTGAGATGAGGCCTGCGCTGCAGGGGTCTTTTCAGCAGGGGCACCCGGGTGCCCCTGCTGAGAGGAAGTGGGTCTGACCCTGGGATCGTCGTCTGGATCTGATGAGACAAGCTCCATTTGGGGGGCGTCGTCTCAACAAGCCCAGCCGACGATCCCGCAGGCAGACAGAGGCCACAGTGTGGATCTTGGGCGTTTGCCGCGGCCTCGGCCGGCCGTTCGCTTCTGCCGCGGCGGGCGGCCGCCCGTTCATCCGATTCGTCATCGTCGTAGTCGTCGCCGTCGTCGTCATCATCAGGACCCTCGTCATCATCATCGACGACAGCATCATCATCGGCAACGCCACCATAATAATCATCGTCATCATCATCAACAGCATCGTCATCATCGCCGTCGTCATCGTCATCATCACCGTCGCCATCATGCCCACCGTCACAGTCACCCTCGCAATCGACATCATGAGCCGTCATTCCAATCGTTGTCGTCGTCACCGTGAGCGCCGATGCCGCTGGCATATATTGCAGTCGCCATGATCGGTGGATCGTCGCCATCAGTGAGATCCACATGATGACGACTACCATCATCTTTATCATATCCATCCTCCTGTTTATCTGCCTCTGCCTTCTGATGCACAGTGCTTTTTATGTCCCCTGATCCTCTGTACTTCTTCCTTGGACAATCGTAGAAAGTGAGGAGCAATAAGTGAGGAGAAGGACGGGGAGTGAGACGTGAGAAAAGAGCAGGAGTTGGAGGAGCAGCGGGGGGGGGATTGGGGATGGAAGAGGGGCAGTAGCAGAAGGAGGACCAGGACAAGGAGGAGGAGGGCGCGGAGCAGCAACACATGATGAATAAGTGATAGCCAGGGGCCAGCAGCCCCAGCAGAAATGTGAAATCCAACGTTGATTCAAAACTTGTTCGCGAGTCCTCCGAATCATCGTCATCCTGTTCCTGATTGGCATGCGCCCGTCTCGTGATCACTGTCGTCGTCGTTGTTGTCGCCGTCCTCATCATCATGTTTCTTGCCGCCTACCCGCCCACGCAACCTCATCGTCCTCACTTTCCTCCGCCTCCTCATGCCGTTCCTCTCTCTTCTCGCCGTTTTGTTCCTCCTTCTCCTTTTTATCATCATTCTCGTCGTCGTGCCCCTGATGCTCTTCCTCATCATGTCTCTCCTCGCCCCTCATCGTACTCTGGGTTCTCCTCCTTGCCTTCATATTTATCCTCTCGTTGGAGATTTCTTCAACATTTATTCCGGCCTAGCGCTCCCGCCTGAGACGCCCTTCCAAATGACACAGAAGTCCTGCTCTCGCCTCGGCGCCAGCTAACTGCCCACTCGGGCCAGGGGCGCTTGAATCCCCTCCTGGAGGACGATGCGATAACAGCAGTGTAATCAAACTGGTTGTTTGGTCCTGGCCCCGTCTGGGAACCCAGTTGCGAGGATGTCTCAGGCGAGCAGGCTGGGTCACCTAGCGGGCCACATCTCAGAGCCCAAAGTAGCGAGGATGTCTCAGGAGAAACAGGCCAGGCTACCTAAAGTCAGGGCATCTCTGAGCCTGGAAATGCAATGATGCCACAAGAGAATCTGGCCAGACCACCTCGCGAGCAGCATCTGAGCCTGGTGTTGCGAGGAAGTCTCTGGCGAAGCGCGTCAGCCAACCTCGCGCGCGGCACGTCTGAGCCCGGAGTTGCGAAAATGTCTCGGGCGGAACGGGCCATACCACCTCAGGTCAGAGCATATATCAGCCCAGAGTTGCGAGGATGTCTCAGGCAAAGTTGGCCAGACCACATCGCGCGCGGCATGGTGGAGCCCAGAGTTGCGAGGATCTCGCAGGCGAAAATGGCAAAACCACCGCGCCCGCGACACTTGGGAGCCAAGAGTTGCGAGGATACCTCAGGCGAAACTGGCTGGACCACCTCGCTCCTGGCATCTCGAAGACCAGAGTTGCGAGAATGTCCCAGGCGAGCTGGGCCGGACCACCTCAGGTCAGGGCATATATGAGATTGGAGTTGCGAGGATGTTTCAAGCGAATCGGGCCGGACCAATTCATGTCAGAGCATCTCCAATCCCAGAGCCGCGACGATGTCTCGGGCGAGAATGGCCGGTCCGCTTTGTGCGCGGCGTGTCTGAGTCTGAGCCCAGAATTGCAAGGGTGTCTCAGGCGAAATGGGCCAGACCACCTCGCGCGCGGCATATCTGAGCCCAGAGTTGCGAGGACATCTCAGGCGAAATGGGCCATACCACATCAAGCCAGGGCGTACCTGAGCCCAGTGTTGCGAGGATGCTCAGGCGAGCCCGGCCGCACCATCTCGGGCGGAGTTGGCCAGACTACCTGGCGCATAGCATATCGGAGCTCAGAGTTGGAAGATGTCTCAGGCGAAACGGGCCAGGCCACCTCAGGTTCAGGCATCTCTGAGGCCAGAGTGGCGAGAATGTGTGAGGCAAAATTGGCTGGATCACCTCGCGCGCGGCATGTCTGAGCCCAGAGTTGCGAGGATGTCTCAGGCGATTTGGGCTGGACCTGCTCAGGTCACGGCATCTCTGAGCCCAGAGTTGCGAGGATGCCTCTGGCTTCCACTGTAGGGGCCAGCGGGCCTCGCAAGGTCAGCGACCTCGGTGATCGGTGACCTGCCAGAGCCTCCAAGAGGCCTCGTGAGGTCACCGACGTCGGGGACCTGCCGCGGCCATCAACGGGCCTCGCGAGGTCACCGACCTCGGTGACCTGCTGGGGCCTCCAGCGGGCCATGCAAGGTCACCGGCCTGTGTTCGATATACGGTGGCCTGCCAGGGGGTCCAAAGAACCTCGCAAGGTCTCGGTGACATGCGGGGCCTTCAAAGGGCCCCTTTAGGTCACCCACCTCGGTGACCTTCCCGGGCCTCCAGCGGGCTTCGCAAGGTCACCAGCCTGGGTTTAAGACTCGGTGATCTGCCGGAAGCTCCAAAGAGCCTCGCAAAGTCACCGACCTCGGTACCCTGCCGGGGCCTTCAACGGGCCTCGCGAGGTCACCGACCTCGGTGACCTGCCAGGGCCTCCAGCGGACCTCGCAGGGTCACCGGCTTGTGTTCGATATGCGGTGGCCTGCCGGGGGTCCAACGAGCCTCGCAAGGTCACCGACCTCGGTGACCTGCCAGGGCCTTCAACGGGCCTCGCAAGGCCACCGACCTCGGTGACTTGCTGGGGCCATCAACGGGCCTCGCGAGGTCACCGACCTCGGTGACCTGCCTGGGCCTCCAACGGGCCTCGCAAGGTCACCGTCCTGTGTTCGACATTCGGTGACCTGCCCAGGCCTCCAGAGGGCCTCGCGAGGTCAACAACGGCTGCCGGGGCCTCAAACGGGCATCGTCGTCATCGTCGTCATGGCCGTCGTCGTCGTCATGGCCGTCGTCGTCGTCGTCGTCGTCGTCGCCGTCGCCGCCGCCGCCGCCGTCGTCGTCGTCGTCGTCGCACTATAGAACGGTTCTCGCGCGCTGGACACCGGACACCGAACACTGGACACCGGACACCGGGCACTGGACACCAAGCAGCGGGCACCGGACACTGGACACCGGACCCGGACATTGATGGTGATGTTTATGTTGGCGTCGATGACGACTACGGTGATGATTGCGATGTTGATAGTGACGTTGGTCGTGACGATGCAGACGGCGACGGTGATATGATTATGATGGTGACGAAGTTGACAATGAAGTTGACCATGATGGTGATGGTAATGACGATGATGACGATGACGATGTTGATTGTTACGATGATTGTGATGTCGCTGCTGATGATCATAGCGAATATTATGCTTTTGCTGACTGATAAAGTGGAGGAGGAGGAGGAAGAAGAGGGAGGAGGAGGACGGGTCGTCGTCGCGGTCTTCGTCGTCGTCGTCGCCTTCATCGTCGTCGTCGTCGCCTTCATCGTCGTCGTCGTCGTCGCTTCATCGTCGTCGTCGTCGTCGCCGACGCCTTCGTCGTTTTCGTCTCCCTCGTCGCCCTCGCGGAGGTCCAGCAAGACATATTGAACACTATTTTAATGTCTCGCCCCGACCGACCCGCCCCGCCCGCCCGTTAGGGTCCGCCCGCCGGACCCGACCCGCCCGTTAGGGCACGCGCGTGCCAACTCGATGATGTTTCCTACTTTAATGTCCCGCCCGCCCGACCCGACCCGCCCGTTAGGGTCCGCCCGCCCGACCCGACGCGCCCGTTGGGGCCCGCTCCTGCTGCTCCTCATCCTCCTGATCATCCCCCCACTCCTCCTCCTCCCCCTCCTCCTCCTTCTCCCCATCCACCTCCTCCTCCTCCTCCTCCTCCTCCCCCTCCTCATCCTCTTCATTCCCCCTCATCCTCATCATCATAATCCTCAGTATGCTGCTGTTCTTCCTCCTCCCCATCCTCATCATCCTCCACATCCTCTACCTCCCCCTTCTCTTCATCATCGCCATCATTATCATCCTCCTGCTGCTCCTTCCCCTCCTCATCCTGATCCCCCTCCTCATACTCCTTATGCTGCCATCCTGCTGCTGCTGCATCCTCGTCCTGCTGCTTGTCCTCCTCCTGCTCATCATCGTCATTATAATCATATAGCTCCCCCTCATCATCCTTATCATCCTCCTCAACATCCTCATCCTTCTCCGTCTTCTCATCCTCCTCATTATCTTCATCTTCATTCTCCTGATTCCCCTCCTTATCCACCCCTTCCACATCCTCCCCCCGTCCTCCTCATCCTCCTCAACCCCCTCCTCCACCTCAGCCTCCTCCTCCCCCTCATCCTCCTGCTGCTTATCCTCATCCTCATTCTGATTACTGTTATCCGTTATCCTCCTCCTCCTCCTCCTCCTCCTCATCACCATCATCATCCTCATCCTTCTGCTGCTGCTGCTGCTCCTCCCCGGCCTCATGCTCTGCAACTGAAGCCAGACACTGGACACCGGACACGGGACCGGACTCCGGACTCGGGACACCGGACTCCGGACAACGGACACCCGCAGACACCAGACACCGGACGCCAAATGCCAGACTTCAGACTCCAGACGCCGGACGCCAGACACCGGACACCAGACACCGGACACCGGAAATCGGACACCGGACGCCGGATGTTGGACGCCAGACGCCGGACACCGGACACCGGACACCGGCACTGGACACGTGTCACCGGGCACCGCAAGAATCGTCCATACTTTCGTCGTCGCAGTCGTCGTCTCCATCGTCGTCTTCGTCGTCGTCGTCGTCAGCGTCGTCGCCTCGTCGCGTCGTCGTTGTCGTCTTTGTCGTCGTCGTCGTCGTCTTTGTCGTCCTCGTCGCCCTCGCCGTCGTCGTCGTCGTCTTCGTCGTCATCGTCGTCGTCGTCGAGTCGTCGCCGTCGCTTTCGTCGTCGTCGTCGTCGCCCTCGTCGTCGTCGTCGTCGTCGTCATCGTCGTCTTTCTCGCCCTCGTCGTCAGCGTAGTCATCGTAGACGTCGTCGTCTTCGTCGACGTAGTAGTAGTGTTCTTCGTCGTCGTCGGCGTCGTCTTCGTCGACGTCGTTGTCGTCGACTTCGTCGTCTTCGTCGTCGTCGCTTTCGAAGCCGTCGTCGTCGTCGCCCTCGTCGCCCTCGTCGTCGTTGTCGCCATGGTCGTCGTCGTCGGCGGCGTCGTCGTCGTCGTAGTCGTCATCGTCGCCCTCAGCGTTGTCGTCGTTGTCGGCGTCGTCGTCGTAGTCGTAGTCGTCGTCGCCGCCGCCGCTGCCGTCGTCGTCGTCGTCGTCGTCGTCATCGTCGTCGTCGTCGTTCTCGTCGCCTTCGTCGTCGTCGTCGTTGTAATCTTCGTCGTCCTTGTCGTCGTCGTCGTCCTCGTCATCGTCGTCGCTTTCAAAGCCGTCGTCGTCGTCGTCCTCGTCGTCGCCGTCTTCGTCGTCGTCGTCGTCGTCGTCGGCGACGTTGTCGTCGCCGCTGTTGTTGTCGTCGCCGCTGTCATCATCGTCGTCGTCGTCGTCGCCGCCATCGTCCTCGACGTCGTCGTCGTCGTCGTCGCCTTCTCTCTCCGGCGACCCCCACCCATAGGAGAAGTCCAGCTGGACTTGTCCTTTGGGTGGTGTGCTTGGCTCTCCAGCGACCCCCACCCATAGGAGAAGTCCAGCTGGACTTGTCCTATTGGCTCTCCGGCGACCCCCACCCATAGGAGAAGTCCAGCTGGACTTGTCCTATGGGTGGGGTGCTCGGCTCTCCAGGGACCCCCACCCATAGGAGAAGTCCAGCTGGACTTGTCCTATGGGTGGGGTGCTTGGCTTTCCGGCGACCCGCACCCATAGGAGAAGTCCACCTGGACTTGTCCTATGGGTGGGGTGCTTGGCTCTCCGGCGACCCCCACCCATAGGAGAAGTCCAGCTGGACTTGTCGTATTGGCTCTCCCGCGACCCCCACCCATAGGAGAAGTCCAGCTGGACTTGGGTGGGGTGCTCGGCTCTCCGGGGACCCCCACCCATAGGAGAAGTCCAGCTGGACTTGTCCTATGGGTGGGGTGCTTGGCTCTCCGGCAACCCCGACCCATATAGGGGAAGTCCAGCTGGACTTGTCCTATGGGTGGGGTGCTTGGCTCTCCGGCGACCCCCACCCATAGGAGAAGTCCAGCTGGACTTGTCCTATGGGTGGGGTGCTTGGCTCTCCGGCGACCCCCACCCATAGGACAAGTCCAGCTGGACTTGTCCTATGGTTGGGGTGCTTGGCTCTCCGGGGACCCCACCCATAGGAGAAGTCCAGCTGGACTTGTCCTATTGGCTCTCCGGCGACCCCCACCCATAGGAGAAGTCCAGCTGGACTTGTCCTATGGGTGGGGTGCTTGGCTCTCCGGGACCCCCACCCATAGGAGAAGTCCAGCTGGACTTGTCCTATGTGAGGGGTGCTTTGGCGCTCCGGCGACCCACCCATAGGAGCGTCCAGCTGGACTTGTCCTATGGGTGGGGTGATTGCTCTCCGGCGACCCCCACCCCCACCCATAGGAGAAGTCCAGCTGGACTTGTCCTATGGGTTGGGGTGCTTTTCGCTCAGCGCTAAAAGCAAGCGAAATTTCTCCTATGGGGGGGGGGGTCCCCAGAACCCCCCCCCCATAGGAGAAGTCCAGCTGGACTTCTCCTATGGGGGGGGGGGGTCTGGGGACCCCCCCCCCCCCATAGGAGGATCGACCCTAGGAATCAATATGCAGGGCGATCCCTATGGGGGGGGGGGGTCCAGACCCCCCCCCCCATAGGAGAAGTCTGGACTTCTCCTATGGGGGGGGGGGTCTGGGGACCCCCCCCCCCCATAGGAGAAATTTCGTTTGCTTTTCGCGCTGAGCGAAAAGCACCCAACCCATAGGACAAGTCCAGCTGGACTTCTCCTATGGGTGGGGGTGGGGGTCGCCGGAGAGCCAAGCACCCCACCCATAGGACAAGTCCAGCTGGACTTCTCCTATGGGTGGGGGTCGCCGGAGAGCCAAGCACCCCACACATAGGACAAGGCCAGCTGGACTTCTCCTATGGGCGGGGGTCGCCGGAGAGCCAAGCAAACCACCCATGGGACAAGTCCAGCTGGACTTCTCCAATGGGTGGGGGTCGCTGGAGAGCCAAGCACCCCACCCATAGGACAAGTCCAGCTGGACTTCTCCTATGGGTGGGGGTCGCCGGAGAGCCAAGCACCCCACCCATAGGACAAGTCCAGCTGGACTTCTCCTACGGGTGGGGGTCGCCGGAGAGCCAAGTACTCCACCCATAGGACAAGTCCAGCTGGACTTCTCCTATGGGTGGGGGTCCCCGGAGAGCCAAACACCCCACCCACAGGACAAGTCCAGCTGGACTTCTCCTATGGGTGGGGGTCCCCGGAGAGCGAAGGCGACGACAACGATGACGATGTCGAGGTCGATGGCGGCGACGAGGACGACGACGACGACGACAGCCGCGACGACGACGAAGACGATGACGACGACGATAAAGACGACGACGGCGACGACGACGACGACGAGGGCGACGACGACGACGACGACGACGGCAGCGACGACGACTACGATTACGACGACGAGGGCGACGACGGTCCGACGACGACGACGACGATAAATACGACGACGACGACGACGACGACGGGGGCGACGACGACGACTGCTTCGATGGAGAAGACGACGAAGACGACGACGACGAAGGCGACAACAACGACGACGATGACGAAGACGACGGCGACGACGACGAAGACGACTACTACTGCGTCGACGAAGACGACAACGACGACGACGACGACGACGACCAGGGCGACGACGGCGACGAGGGCGACGACGACGAGGGGGCGACGACGACGACAAAGACGATAAAGACGACGATGAAGACGACGACGACGACGAGGGCGACGACGCCGACGACGACGACGACGACGACGAGGGCGACGACGACTGAGACGACGAAGGCATGCACGATCCTTGCGGTGTCCGGCGTCTGGCGTCGGGCGTCCGGTGTCCGGTGTCCTGTTTCCAATGTCCGGCGACCGGCGTCCAGCGTCCGGCGTCTGGCATCTGGCGTCCGGTGTCCGGTGTCTGGTGTATGGTGTCCGTTGTCCTGTGTACGGAGTCTGGTGTTCGGTGCCCCTGTCCGGGCGCCTGGTGTCTAGTGTCCGGTGTCTGGCGTCAGTTGCAGAGCATGAGGCGGGGGAGGAGCAGCAGCAGCAGGAGGATGAGGATGATGATGGTGATGAGGAGGAGGAGGGTACCAAAAATCATAATGAGGATGAGGATAAGCAGCAGGAGGATGAGGAGGAGGATGTTGAGGTGGAGGAGGGGGTTGAGGAGGATGAAGAGGATGGGGAGGAGGATAAGGAAGGGGTGGATAAGGAGGGGAATCAAGAGAATGAGGCTGAAGATGATGAGGATGAGGAGACGGAGAAGGAGGAGGATATTGAGGAGGATGATGAGGATGATGAGGAAGAACTATATGATTACAATGACGATGATGAGCAGGAGGACAAGCAGCAGGACAAGGATGCAGCAGCAGCAGGATGAGGAGAATGAGGATGAGGAGGAGAAGTAAGGAGCAGCAGGAGGATGATGATGATGGCGATGATGAAAAAGAGGGGGAGGTAGAGAAAGAGGAGGAATATGGGGAGGAGGAACAGCAGCAGAATGAGGATTATGATGTGATGATGATGATGATGATGATGATGATGATGATGATGATGATGATGATGATGATGATGATGATGATGATGATGATGATGATGATGATGATGATGATGAGGGGGAATGGAGAGGATGAGGAGGAGGGGAAGGAGGATGAGGAGGAGGTGGACGGGGAGAAGGAGGAGGAGGAGGAGGAGGAAGAGTGGAAGATGATCAGGAGGATGAGGAGCAGCAGGAGCGGGCCCCAACGGGCGTGCCGGACCGGCGGGTGGACCGTAACGGACGGGTCGGGTCGGGCGGGCGGGACATTAAAGTAGGAAACATCATCGAGTTGGCACGCGCGTGTCCTAACGGGCGGATCGGGTCCGGCGGGCGGACCCTAACGGGCGGGCGGGTCGGTCTGGGCGGGAAATTTAATAGTGTTCAATCTGTCTTGCTGGACCTCTGCGAGGGCGACGAGGGAGACGAAAACGACGAAGGCGTCGGCGACGACGACGACGACGACGATGAAGGCGACGGCGACGACGACGACGATGAAGGCGACGACGACGACGAAGACCGCGACGACGACCCGTCCTCCTCCTCCTCCGCCTCCTTCTCCTCGTCTCCTCCTCCTCCCTCTTCCTCCTCCTCCTCCCCCACCTTCACAGTCATCAGAGCGTAACACTCGCTATGATCGTCAGCAGCGGCATCAACATCATCATAATCATCACCAGCATCGTCATCGTCATTATCATCACCATCATCACCATCACCATCATCACCATCATCACCATCATCATCATCATCGCCATCATAACCATCATCACTACCATCACCATCATCACTACTACCACCACCACCATCATCATCACCATCATCACCATCATCACCACCGACATCCTTATCGTCATCATCATCATCGTCATCATCATCATCGTCATCATCATCATGGCATGGTCAACTTCATTGACAGCTTCGTCATCACCGTAATCATCATCACCGTCGTCGTCGTCGTCGTCTGCATCCATCGCACTCATTACCGTAGTCGCCATCAACACCAACATAAACATCATCATCGACGTCCAGGGCCGGTGTCCAGAGTCCGGTGTCCGGTGTCCGGTGTCCAATGTCATGTGTCCGGTGTCCGGTGTCCAGTGTCCGGTGTCCGTTGTCCAGTGTCCGGTGCCCGATGCCCGGTGCCCGGTGTCCAGTGCCCGGTGTCGGGTGTCAAGTGTCCGGTGTCTGGTATCCGGTGTCCAGTGTCCAGCGCGCGAGAATGGTTCTATAGTACGACGACGACGACGGCGGCGGCGACGGCGGCGACGACGAAGACGACGGGGGCGACGACGACGACGGCGACGACGACGATGACGACGATGCCGAGGCCCTGGCAGGTCACCGAGGTTGGTGACCTCGCGACGATTTGGAGGTCACCGAGGTTGGTGACCTCGCGAGGCCCTTTGGAGGCCTGGGCGGGCCACCGAATGCCGAATACAGGACGGTGACCTTGCGAGGCCCGTTGGAGGCCCGAGGCCCGTTGAAGGCCACGGAAGGTCACCGAGGTCCGTGACCCTGCGAGGCTCGTTGGAACTCCTGGCAGGCCACCGCATGTCAAACACGGGCCGGTGACCTTGCGTGGCCCGCTGGAGGCCCGGGCAGGTCACCGAGGTCGGTGACCTCGCGAGGCCCGTTGAGGGCCCCGGGAGGTCACCGAGGTCGGTGATTTTGCGAGGCTCTTTGGAGCCCCTGGCAGGTCACTTAGTCTCAAACCCAGGCCGGTGGCCTTGCGAAGCCCGCTGAAAGCCCGAAGGTCTCCGAGGTGGGTGTCCTCATGGGGCCCGTTGAAGGCCCCGGCATGTCACTGAGACCTTGCAAGGCTCTTTGGACCCCCCAGCATGTGACCGTATATCGAACACAGGCCAGTGACCTTGCGTGGCTCGCTGGAGGCGCCAGCAAGTCACCGAGGTCGGTGACCTCGCGAGGCCCGTTGAGGGCCCCGGGAGGTCGCCGACGTCGGTGACCTCGCGAGGCTTTTTGGAGGCCCTGGCAGATCACCGATCACCGAGGTCGGTGACTTTGCGAGGCTCGCTGGCCCCTACAGTGGAAGCCATAGGCATCCTTGCAACTCTGGGCTAAGAGATGTCGTGACCTGAGCAGGTCCAGTCCAAATCGCCTTAGACATCCTCGCAAGTCTGGGCTCAGACATGCCGCGCGCGAGGTGAACCAGACAATTTTGCCTCAGACATTCTCGCGACTCTGGCCTCAGAGATGCCTGAACCTGAGGTGACCTGGTCAGTTTCGCCTGAGACATCTCCGCCGCAAATTTGAGCTCCCAGATGCCATGCGCCAGGTGGTCTGGCCAGTTCCGCCTGAGATATCTTCGCAACTCTGGGCTTAGATGCCGTGCGCGAGATGGTGCGGCCGGGCTCGCGTGAGCATCCTCGCAACACTGGGCTCAGATACGCACTGACTTGATGTGGTACAGCCCGTTTCGACTGAGATATCCTCGCAACTCTGGGCTCAGAGATGCCTTTCGCGAGGTGGTCTGGCCCATTCTGCCTGAGACACCCTTGCAGTTCTGGGTTAAGACTCAGACATGCCGCGCACGAAACGGTCCGGACATTTTCGCCCGAGACATCATCGCAGCTCTGGGATTGGAGATGCTCTGACCTGATTTGGTCCGGCCCGATTCGCTTGAAACATTTCCGCAACTCCAAACTCAGATATGCCCTGACTTGAGGTGGTCCGGCCCAGTTCGCTTGGGACATTCTCGCAACTCTGGTCTCCGAGATGCCAGGCGCGAGGTGGTCCAGCCAGTTTCGCCTGAGGTATCCTCGCAACTCTGGGCTCCTAGATGTCGCGCGCAGGGTGGTTTAACCATTTTCGCCTCCGACATCCTCGGAATTCTGGGTTCCTCCATGCCGCGCGCGAAAGTCTGGCCAACTTTCCCCGAGACATCCTCGCAATTCTGGGCTCAGAGATGCTCTGACCTGAGGTGGTCTGGCCCTTTCCGCCCGAGACATCTTCGCAACTATGGGCTCAGGCATGCCGCGCGCGAGGTTGGCCGGCGCGCTTCGCCTGAGGCATCCTCGCAACTCCAGCCTCAGAGACGCTGCGCGCGAGGTGGTCTGGCCAGGTTCAAGGATGCCCTGAATTGAGGTAGCCCGGCCAGTTTCGCCTGAGACCTTTTCGCAACGCTGGGCTCCGAGATGTGGCGCGCTAGGTGGCCCAACCCGTTCGCCTGAAACATCCTCGCAAAAGGGCTCCCAGACGTGCCAAAACCACACGACTAGTTATCGAGTCGTCCTCCAGGAGGGGTTCAACCGCCCTTGGCCCGAGGGGGCAGTTAACCGGTGCCGAGGCGAGAGCCGGATTTCTGATTCATGTGGAAGGACGTCTCAGGCGGGAGCGCCAGGCCAGAATATATATGTTGAGGAAATCTCCGGCGAAAGGAGAAATATGAAGGCAAGAAGGATAACTTTGAGTACGAGGAGGGGCGAGGAGAACCCGGACGAGGAAGAGCATCCGGAGCACGATGATGAGAAGGATGATGAAGATGAGGAGGAGGAGGAGGAGGAGGAAAGTAACGGCGAGAAGTAGGAGGAACGGCATGAGGATGCGGAGGAAAAGGGAGGACGATGAGGTTGCGTAGGAGGGTGGAGGCGAGAAACACGATGAGGACGGCGACATAAACAACGACGACGACATTGATAACGACAAGGGCGCACGCAAATCAGGAACAGGAGGACGGTGACTCGGAGGACGAGAACAAGTTTTGAAGCCACATTAAATCTAGAGTCGTTGATGGGGATGCTGGACCCTGGCCTTAATATATTCCTCATTCGTCGCTGGTCCGCGTCATCCTTCTGCTGCTGCTGCCCCTCAGATCCCCCACCCTCCGCTGCTCCTCCACGTCCTGCTCTTTTCTCGCGTCTCGCCCGCCGTCCCCCCCCCCCCCCCCACACACACACTTCTCGCTCCTCACTTTCCACGCTTGTCCAAGGATGAATTAAAGAGGATCAGATGGGCCGCAGATGCGCAGAGTATCAGAAGGCAGAGGAAGATACAGCGGAAGATGAAGATGAATAATATGATTGCCGTGACGAGGTGGATCGCAACGATGGCGGCGACCCGCCGACCATGACGACTGCAATATATCAAAACGGCATCGGCGCTCAAGGTGACGACAACAACGGTTGCAATGATTCGTCATGAAGTTGATTGCGAGTGAATTTGATGATGAGCACGGTGGTGATGACGATGACCACGATGATGATAAGGACGATGATGATGATGACGACGATGGCGATGATAATGATGATAACGTCGACGACAACGATGAGGGCCCTGATGACGACGACGGCGACGACTACGACGAAGACGAATCGGATGAACGGGCGGCCGCCCGCCGCGGCAGAAGCGGACGGCCGGCCGAGGCCGCGGCAAACGCCCAAAAGATCTACGCGGCGGCCTCTGCTGAGAGAAAGTCTGCGCTGCAAGGCTCTTCTCAGCAGGGGCACCCGGGTGCCTCTGCTGAGAAGGCGCGGGCCTGATCCCGGGATCGCCCGCCGGGCGTGATGAGACGACGCCCTCCAAGTAGAGCTTGTTTCATCAGGGCCAGACGACGATCCCAGGGTCAGACCCACGTCCTCTCAGCAGAGGCACCCGCGTGCCTCGGTGGGAAGACCCCTACAGCGCAAACCTCATCTCAGCAGACGCCGCCGTGTAGATCCTAGACGTTCGCCGCGCCACGTGCTCTCAGCAGGGCCGCTGGGTTGGCCTTGCCGAGAACGCGTAGAATGCGGCAAACGCCTAAGACCCCAGGGGCAGGGGGCTCGATCGGAAGCGAAAAGCTGTTGGTGTTGGCTGTATCTTCTGTTGAAATACCGATGCCGATCATGGCTTGGTACCGGTACCTGTACCGGCATCGGTATTGGTATCGATAGCGATACTGGTACCGACAGGCGCAGAACCGTTCTTAGCATCAACATTCGCACAGTCCAAGGGGGCCCTGCTGGAGTCTGGAGGAGAGAGGGGGCTGCAAGGAGGAGCAGGAGGAGTATGGGGGAAGATGGAGGAGGCAGCAGCAGAAAGAGGACCAGGACAAGGATGGTGACGAGGCGAAGAAGCATCACCAACATACCGATTTATAGGCTCAGTCCAGCACCCCCGACAGCGATTTTGAGCCAGGGTGGCTCCAAACATTGTTTGCGCGTCCACCGAATCATCGTCCTCCCGCCCCTGATTTGCCTGCGCCCTTGTCATCATCACAGTCGTCGTCATTGCTGGCATCGTCCTCTTTGCCATGCTTCTTGCCCTTTCCCCCTTCCCAAACCTCCTTCTCCTCCCCCTCCTTCTCCTCCCCCCGTCATCCCGTTCCTCTTTCTCCTCGTCTTTCTTCTTCCTCGTCCTCTTATTTTCCTCGTTATCACCATCGTGTTCCTGATGTTATTCCTCCTGGTTCTTCTCGCCCCACCTCGTTCTCCTGGTTCTCCTCCTCGCCCTCGAAGTTCTCCTCTCGCTGGAGATTTCAACGTGTACCAGGGCGTGTCCGAAATTCATGTTCTCGCCTCGGCGCCGGCTAACTGCCCCCTCGGGGCAGGGGCGCCTGGACCCCTCCTGGGGCACAACTCGATATTAGCAGTGTAGTGTAACAGGAAGCTTGGGCCTGGCCCCATCGGAGCCCAGTTGTGAGCATGTCTCAGGCAAAACTGACTGGACTACCTCGTGCGCGGCATCTCGGAGCCCTGAGTTGCGAGGAGGTCTCAGGCGAAATTGGCCCGACCATCTCTGGCGCGGCATTTTGGAGCCCAGAGTTGCGAGGATGGATCAGGCAAATCTGGCCGGAGTACCTCGAGCGCATCATCTCTGTGCCCGGAGTTGCGGGGATGCATCAGGCCATATTGGCCAAGCGACCTCGGGCGCAACATGTCTGAGCCCAGAGTTGCGAAGATGTCTCAGGCGAAAATGGGCCAGATCACCTCAAGTCAGGAACATCTCTGAGCCCAGAATTGCGAGGATGTCTCAGGCGAGCTGGACCGGACAACCTCACGCGTCGCAATTTCGAGCCCAGAGTTGTGAGGATGTCTCTGGCGACATGGGCCAGATCACTTCAGGCCGCAACAGTTCAGAGACCAAAGTTGCGAGGATGTCTCAGGCGAAACGGGCCCGACCACCTCGCACGCGGCATCTCTGAGCCTGGAGTTGCGAGGATGTCCCAGGCGAAACAGGCTGGACCACCTTATGTCAGAGTATCCCTGAGCCCGCGCGCGACTTCTTGGAGCCCAGAGTTGCGAAGATGTCGCAGGCAAAATTAGCCGGACCGCTTCGCACGCGGCATCTCGGAGCCCAGAGTTGCGAGGAGGTCTGAGGCGAGTTTGACTGGGCCACCTCGCGCCTGGCATCTCGGATCTCAGAGTTGCGTGAATGCCCCGGGCGAATGGGGCCAGACCGCCTCAGATCAGGGCATATCTGAGCCCAGAGTTGCGAGGATGTCACAGGCGAATCGTGCCGGACCAACTCAATCAGAGCATTTCCGATCCCAGAGTTTCGATGATGCCTCTGGCCAAACGGGCCCGACCACCTCGCACGCCGCATTTCTGAGCCTGGAGTTGCGAGGATGTCCCAGGCGAAACAGGCTGGACCACCTTGTGTCAGAGTATCCCTGAGCCCACGCGCGACATCTTGGAGCCCAGAGTTGCGAAGATGTCGCAGGCAAAATTAGCCGGACCGCTTCGCACGCGGCATCTCGGAACCCAGAGTTGCGAGGAGGTCTGAGGCGAGTTTGACTGGGCCACCTCGCGCCTGGCATCTCGGATCTCGGAGGTGCGTGAATGCCCCGGGCGAATGGGGCCAGACCACCTCAGGTCAGGGCATATCTGAGCCCAGAGTTGCGAGGATGTCACAGGCGAATCGTGCTGGACCAACTCAGTCAGAGCATTTCCGATTCCAGAGTTTCGATGATGCCTCTGGCGAAAATGGGCCAGACCACCTCGCGAGAGGTATCTCGGAACCCAGAGCTGCGAGGAGGTCTCAGGCGAAGTGGGCCCGAACCACATTAATCCAGGACATATATGAGCCCGGATTTGCAAGGATCCTCAGGCGAGCCGGGCCGCACCTCTTCGCGCGCGGCATCTGGGAGCCCAGAGTTGCGAAGATGTCTCAGGCGAAATTGGCCAGACCACCTCGCGCGCGGCATCTCGCAGAGTTGAGGAGAATGTCTCAGGCGAGAATGTCTGAAATAAGCTTTTCCAGATCACATCGCGCTCGGCATGTCTGAGCCAAGAGTTGAGAGTATGTCTAAGGCGAAACGGGCTGGACATCCTCAGGTTAGGGGCATATCTGAGCCCAGAGTTGCGAGGACGTCTCAGGCGAAATGGACTGGACCACTTCGCGCGTGGCATCTTGGATCCCAGAGTTGCGAGGATGAGTCAGGCGAAATGGGCCAGGCCACATTGCCCCTGGCAGCTCGGAACCCAGAGTTGCGAGGAACTCTCAACGCAACGCAACGCAGCGCAATGGGAAGTGACGCAACAGAAATGCAATCCCATGCGTTGTAATGCAATGCCATGCAATGCCATGCAATGCAACGCAATGCAATGGCATTCCATGCAAGTGCAATGCAGCATATGCAAAATGCAAGTGCAGATGGGCATGAGACAGAGGCTTCCACTGTGGGGGATGCGGGATAAAAAGAGAGAGAGAGAGAGAGAGAGAGAGAGAGAGAGAGAGAGAGAGAAAGAGAGAGAGCGAGGGAGAGAAGGAGCGCGATGAGGAGGATGTGGAATTGTTTTCCAGGTCTCTCCGTGCAACTTGGCATGAACCACAGTGCAACACCAGTAGCAGGAGGCGGGGCTGGCAACAGGATCAAGCACATCGGAAGCGAACTTAGCAGGAACACGACGAGGGCCGCCGAAAGCCGCCGAGGGCCGCCGAAGGCCGCCAGGGGCTGCCGAAAGCCACCGACGGCCGCTGAAGGCCGCCGAAGGGCGACGAGGCAGAGGAGGGGGAGGAGGAGGAGGAGGAGGAGGAGGAGGAGGAGGAGGAGGAGGAGGAGAGGAGGAGGAAAGGGGAGGAGGAGGCAAGGAGGAGGAGGAGGAGAGGAGGAGGAGGAGGAGGAGGGGGAGGAGGCGGAGGAGGAGGAGGAGGAGGAGGAGGAGGAGGGGGAGGGGGAGGAGGCAAGGAGGAGGAGGAGGGAGAGGACGAGGTGCTAGTAGGACGTGAAAAGAGGAAGGAAGGGGAGGAGGAGAGGAGGAGGAAGTGGAGGAGGAGGAGGACGACGAGGAGGAACAACAAGACCAGCAGCAGGAGGCGGAGCTGACAACTGGATCAAGCACATCTGGAGCCCACTTAGCAGAACAGAAGCCCACTTAGCAGGAACACGACTTCCTGGGAGACATGTGCGCCTGCACTCGGCCGCTTCGCATGGAAAGCGGACGCGGGGTTTGGGGCAGCAGGCGCTGGGGATCTCTCAGCGTGGTCAGATCGGTCTGTGGCCTGGACGAGCCGCAACTGGAACGCCACCTGGATGCGCCGCCCTTGCCTCGCGTGCGCGCGGGGCGTCCGCCCCAGCGCGGTTGACCAGCTGCTCGACCAGAACTCACACCTTATCTACCCCCCGCCCCTGCCGACAAGCCACGGACCGCGCTGCTCGATGCCTGCGAGTACTCACTAACCGACGTTTCCACCCAGCCGGGCACCCGTCGCCCATGCTGCTCCGCTCGGCCGAGACGGAGACGCCACCGACGGTGCCGCTCTAGAGGCAGACGCACCACCTACCATGTCCGACGAAGCCAACCGGGTGCTCCGCCTACTTCCCGAGGCGAATTTACAGAGAGGGCCTGGGCTGAGGAACACCGACCTCCATTTCCTGGAAGCCGATGGGGAGGGCGGAGCTGACGACCCTGACGCAATGCCCATCGAGGTCCGGATAGTCGAGTTCATGCGAGACTTGCACCCGCTCCTGGACAACCGTTGGCGGGAATACGCCGACACTGAGGGGGAAAGCGTGGTGCGCCCCGATGACCCCGGGAACAGGGAACCACTTCAGCTCCGGCCTTTCCTGATGCTGGTCCACGAAGATCGGGTGCCGACCTCCTACCTCCCCAAGAGCACCCGTTGGCAGGGTATACGACTAGCCGCCGCGCGGGCGGTGGCAAAACTCTGCGTGCTCTCCGCGGACCCCAACATGCTGGACAGCTGCGGCGCGCCGTGGAAACATTGGTTGCCTTCCTGGCGCTGGCGCAAGTCAGTTCCGACAAGCTCACGTCTGGGTCCCTGATGCAGCTCGCGCAGGAGACCCCCGTGCGGGACATCCTAAAGATGCGCGAGCAAATCGCCCTCTCCCCCGACAGGAAGAACAGCAAGGGCGTGGGACGGAGCAGCTCCGGTGGCCAACTCCCCGAGGCAGCCGCCCCCCCTGCCGAGTTTCATCGCTTCCGCCCCCACTCTTCTGACCCGGACTGGGGCGGAGGCGCGGGTTGCTCCCCCGCCGCCTCTCCACCGCGCCGCCGGACTACTGCATCCCCGGACTGCGCCCATGCGGGGACACCAGCCCCAGATTGGCTGCTCCACGCGCCGAGCCTGCTGCCCCGACGAGTTCCCCCCCCCGCTTGGGCGACGACGGAATCACGGGGCGCGCGGGCGATGCCCCGGAGATCCCCGACGCGGCCGCATGGCGCGCCCCGCCCGCGGCGCCCAGGGGGCGCAACGGTGCTCCTGTCGCGCTCTCTTCTTTATCGAGCCCCGAGCCGGCAGAGATCATCTATTCCTCGGGCAGCCCCGAGCAAGAGCGCAGGCCGCGCGCCCCCACCTCGCCCGCCGAGCCCCGCTCCTCCCCCGCGCTTGCCTGGGGTGACGACAGGAACCTCGCGCGCTCGCCTTGACGGAGTGCACCGCGCCCCCCCGGCATGCCCAGGGCCCGCCCGCCCGCGGGCGCGAGGGGCGGATGCGACTGGAATGGGGGCTGGCGCGAGCGCCGCCCGCGCCGGCAAGGTGAGGCTGGCCGCGGCAGCCCTTGCAGCGGCCACTGGGCGCAATGGTCAGCGTGGGCCAGCTGGGAGACCGAACAGCGCTGGGGCCGACCCGCCCAGACAAGGGCAACTGAGGACGATCCTTGGCCTTCCTATGCCAGCGCTCAGGCCAGCGATGCCCCGACACAACGCAAGTCCAGGGACTTCCAGGGCGATGGGTGCGATCTTCGCGACCCCGTGACCCACCGGGGCGCGCGCAGTACCCTTCGTCGACAGGGTCTTCCTCCAGCCGCGCGTCGGGGAGGCTCCCGCAGAGACCGCGAAACTATTCCAAAGGGACCTGGGTGCCTACTTCAACGGCCTCTGGCACCAATGGGCGACCGAATGCAATCCTTCAGGGCAGGGTCTGCGCCGACCCTGCGCTCCAGCAGCTGGAGTCATGCGCGCTCTTCCTCGACGAGTGCGCCCGCTTCAAGTGCAATGTCTTCAAGATGGACAAAGAACTGGGGCTCGATGTTTGACGGGGGGCAGTGCGCGCGCGCATCCGCGCGAGGGCCATGCTCACGGACAACCCCGACAAGGGTAAAGGCAAAGGGCTTCGCGGAGGAAGGGTCGCTAAGCGCAGCAGGACTACGGACCCCGATGGCACTCCGAATGCTCAGTCGGTCGGGGCTTTCCTCTTGGGCCCAACCGACCGCAGTGACGCAACCTGGGCCCGGCGGGCCCCGCCCTCCCGGTCAGCGGGCGGCCTGCCGCCGCGCGCGTCACTCCGGCGTGCTAATGCTACCTCGGACGCGCCAGGCTGGGGCTCATGGCCCGCCCCAGGCACTAGGTCCCCTCCTTGGGGCGCCTTGCGGCCCCTCTCCCCTGGATGACTGCTGCCTCCCCGGCTCGCTTATGGCGACCGGGGATCGGGCCCGTCCGTGGCCCTTTTACTGCTAGTGCCATTGCGGCCTCTTTGCTGCCCCCTGCTGCCCCTACCCTGCACAGGCCTCTCGGTGGCGAGGTGTGCCTTCCCCTCCTTTTCGCAGCTACTTGCTGCTCCCGACCTGGCTCCTCGGTTGCACCTTCCAATCTCCCCCGGGGCCGGTGCCCTCTGGGCCCCGCCTCGACCGCCATCTCCCCCAGCCGTCTGCCCCCTCGTGGCTGGGCTGACAGTCTCTCTGGCCACTTCCTCCGCTCCTGACCGCGGACGGCATTCGGCTACCCCCCCGCGCGCCGCTCCCAGGCAGTTTACCGGCATGCCTCAGGCGGAACCTATTTCCACATTCCTGCGGCTGTTAGCTACACCCTACCCGGGCACTTGGCGTTCTCTTGCGGTGGCATCGCGTTGCCTGAGGATGGCCAGGCTGACCTCCTGCATGCCTCAGGCGGAATCATCTTCCTCCTTCCTGATAGCTGCGCCCTACCTAATTAGGCGTCTTCATGCAGTTCCGGAGACGACATCAAAGCCGGAGTTTCTTCCCACGTCCCATGGCTTACCACAGAGCATCAGTATGTCTTGGGCGAAGATTACCTTTCCCACCCAATCTGCGGCTGTTAGCTGCACCCTACCAGACGACCAGGACGCCTCGGGCGAAGCAGTCCCCCACCTCCCTGCTACTGCCGCTGCACTCCGGCCGTGCATCAGGATGTCTCAGGTGTAACCTTTTTTCCCATCGCTCTGCGGCTGTTAGCTGCGCTCCTGCTGGGCATCGACTCGTCTCCGGCGGGACCACTGCCCAGCATCCTGCAGCTGCTAGCTGCCACCTCACCCTGCTCTTGGTCGTGGACGGCTTTCGGCTACCACCCCGTTTGCCGCTCCCAGGCAGGTCACCAGTATGTCTCAGGCGACAGCATTTTGTCACGCTTTCCTGCGGCTGTTAGCTGCACCCTACCAGAGCACTTGGCAGTCTCATGCGGTGCTTTTGCGAGCTCGTCTCTCTGGCCACTTCCCCCGCTGGCCGTGGACGGCATTCGGCCACCCCCCCGTTTGCCGCTCCCAGGCAGATCACCGGAATGTCTCAGGCGGAACCTTTTCCCACATTCCTGCGGCTGTTAGCTGCTCCCTACCAGAGCACGTGGCGTTCTCCTGCGGTGGCATCGCGTTGCTTGAGGATGGCTAGGCTGACCTCCTGCATGTCTCAGGCGGAGACTTCTCCCCACCTTCCTGCGGCTGTTAGCTGCGCCCTGCCAGAGCCCTAGGCGTACTCATGCAGTGCCAGCGCGAAGCATGCGGACTTCTCTGTTTCAGGAGACGACATCAAAGCAGGAGCTTCCTCCCACGTTCCGTGGTTAGCCACAGAACATCAGTATCTCTCAGGCGAAGATAACCTACCCCACCTTTCTGTGGCTGTTAGCTGCACCCTACCAGACGACCAGGACGTCTCAGGCGAAGCAATCCCCCACCTCACTGCGACGCCAGCTGCACTCCAGCCGTGCATCAGGATGTCCAGGTGTAACCTTTTTTCCCATCGCTCTGCGGCTGTTAGCTGCATGCACTCCTGCTGGGCATCGACTTGTCTCTGGCGGGGCCACTAGCCAGCATCCTGCAGCTGCTAGCTGCCATTTCACCCCGCTCTTGGTCGTGGGCGGCATTCGGCTACCACCGCGTTTGTCGCTCCCAGGCCGATTTTCAGTATGTTTCAGGCGAAAGATTCTTAGGCTTACGCCACACCGCCGACCCCTTGTTTATGCCAATCGGGGGGCAGTAGAAGCTGCGAAGGGGTGAAAAGGCGAGTGATATTTGTTTGGTGTCTGTTCGCCGCCACTGCCAGAGGGTCTCGGGCAGTTCCGCGGGGGTGTCCGAGCGGACGGCGACACCGCGGGCGGTCGTGGTCTCATCTGGGGCCATCTGAGAGGCATAATGGAGCCAGGTTGGGCTCGGGAATGTCTTCGAGCCGTTTCGGTAGCGGTCGGGAGTTTTTTTTGGGGACTGTCCAGGAGTCATTATGGGTCAACTTGGCCATGTGCGAGGCCACGGCGCGTGCAAAGGGTGTGACGGCATGGGGCATACTTACATGCGAATCTTCCCACTGGGCCCCACGGTGGACGTGGGGCCCAGTGCCACCGCCACCGCCACGTGTGCAGATCCAAGACGACATCGCAGACATCACGACTGCAACCGAGCATCGTGAAGCGGAAGCTGTGACGGATTTGCCAGCGATGTTCCGGTGGACCGGCGCTTTCGCGGCTGGGCACCGCGCCAGGGTATGGGGCCTACAGCAGACGCACAACCCGTTTTACATGTCGGACACCGCCTCTGTCGGATTCAATTTTCTGGAGGGGACGCTGGTGGGCAGCCTCAATCGCCCCTGGGTTTTCGGCGAGGCTGGGGCGTGCTCCGACAACGGCAACCGCGGCGAGGAGTGGGTGGAGCTGGAGGACGTCCACATCAGCCGCCGGGCGTTCCGCCAAGATGGCGAGGTCCTGCGCCTGAACAATGCCGTCGTGAACTGGGGCAAGAACACGACCGGGGGAAACGACGGTGGCCTCGGGTCCGACGTGGTGGGTCGCAGCAAGATGCGCAGGATGGAGGAGCGCGCGATGTGCAGGCAGGAGGCGCGGCGGGTCCAGCCCCGCGTCGAGATCAAGACAAAGCCAGCGAGCGCCGTGGAGGTCAGGAAAAAGCCTGCCGGTGCCGCGGGGGTCAAGAAAAAGCCTGCGAGCCAGCAGCCGAGCCAGCAGCCGTTGCGCTTCGTCAGGAAGGGCGCCCACCCTGTGAAAGTGCCTTGCCCTGCCTGGGCGTGACGCCGCGCTCGCCCGCCGCTGGCTGTCGCTGCGAAGTGTTGGCGCAGCCTCCCTTAGGTCGACGTGGAGGGTTTCCCCGAAGGGCTTTGGCGACCCTCTCCTCCTCCCCCCTTCCACTTTTTATCATTTTGTTTGGCAGATTTTTTCGTGAATTTATGTTATCGAAGGTTTTTTTTTTTTTTTTTTTTTTTTTTTTTCTCGATTGTGGCCTCTGGGGCCCGTTTTGTCCGGCCCTGGGGCCATCAAAAACGAACCCGGGGTGGCAATCTGACCCCGGGGAACCACCATCGGGTCGCCTACGACCCCGGGGGAAACCGCCCATGTCGATGACGCTGATCGGTTCTGACTTTTTTTATGCCTGCAATGATGTCGGGCGCTTGCTCGGGCGCCCAGCCGACGCAGAAAAGATGCGAAGGAAGGTTTACAGCGTTCTCGGCCTCGGGAGGCCGCTTCCTGGCCCCAGGGCCGTCGACAAACGATTCAGGCTGAACCACCGGTCCCGGGGAAAGAGCCCAGACCTCTGAGTGCCGACGTTGCCAAAAAAATGCATCGTCGGGCGTGAGGGAAGGGCGCGCTGGACGGGGGGCCGCGGCGGCGGCGGCGGCCGCGGCGGCGGCGGCGGCCGCGGCGGCGGCGACGGCGACGACGACGACGGCGAAGACGACGACGACGACGACGACGAGGACGACGACGACGAAGCGACGACGACGACGACGGCGGCGGCGGCGGCGGCGGCGGCGCCGGCAACGCGGATGGCGGCGACGGCGAAGACGACGACAACGACGACGACCCAGATGACGACGACAACTAATAAAACGACGGCGGCGGGGGCGGCGACGACGGGGGCGACGACGATGGCGGCGACGACGACCGCGACGGCGACGATGGTGAGCAAGTCTGCGGCTGGAGCTTTCGGCCTCATCCATCCTGCGGCGTCGTCGTCGACGTCGACGTCGACGGCGGCGGGGGGTGGGCGGCGGGTGGCGGGCGGGGGCCGCGGGCCCAAACTTAGCGATGGCAGGGGGTGATGGGGAAGTCAGTCAACCCACATCGGGGCGAGAAACTGTGCATTCGCGCCCGGGCAAAGGTGACTTTGAGGTGTGCGCACCGCCGAGGGTCACATTTATTCGTGCGTGGATGTGCGTGTTTTTCGTGCCGCCGTCGGCGGGTGGTACATGGGCGCGGGAGTGGGTGGCGACAGAAGGGTTGGCCAGTCGTCGGCGTTGGTTTGCAACAGCGGTGATGCATTGCAATTCGATCGGAGTCACGTCGGGGGCTTTTTGGGGCCTCTTTGGCGTGAGGGGGGGTTCTAGTCCAGGGTCCAAAGTCGTCTCCTGGGCCTGTTCTGGGGCGCGTTCTGATCAGAATTCTTTACGCTTCGCGTATCCCCACCAGCCCATATCACAGCAGCAACTCATGCGAAGCATGCCGACAGTCGTGGTTTTCAGGCGTGTGTCCGCCTGGCCCCGCATATCTCCCCTGTTCCTCCTTCCCCCCGCCTCCTTGTACATCCTCATTGTGGGGGGAGCGGGGGAAGGACGAGGCGGAGGAGGAGGGAGAGAAAGCGCTCCTCGTGGTTTGGGTCGTTTGGGGTTTCTCGTCCTGGTGTGAGTCGTTCGGGCCCTTCTTCCTGGTGTGAGTCGTTCGGGCTCTTCGTGGTGTGAGTCGTTCGGGCTCTTCGTCCTGGCGTGAGTCGTTCGGGCTTCTCGTGGTGTGAGTTGTTCGGGCCCCTCGTCCTGGTGTGAGTCGTTCGGGCCCCTCCTCCTGGTGTGACTCGTTCCGGCTCGTCGTGGTGTGAGTCGTTCGGGGCCCGCGTCCCGGTGTGAGTCGTTCGGGCTCCTCGTGTTGTGAGTCGTTCGGGGCCTCGTCCTGGTGTGAGTCGTTCGGGCACCTCCTTGTGGTGTGAGTCGCTCGGGCTCTTCGTGGTGTGAGTCGTTCGGGCGCCTCGTCCTGGTGTGAGTCGTTCGGGCTCCTCGTGGGGCCTCTTGGGGGTCTCTTGGAGCCTCTTGGGGCTGTTGGGGGCCTCTTGGGGACCTCTTGGGGGCCTCTTGGGGGCCTCTTGGGGCCTCTTGGGGCCTTTTGGGGGCCTCTTGGGGGCCTCTTGGGGGCCTCTTGGGGCCTCTTGGGGGCCTCTTGGGGGCCTCTTGGAGGCTTCTTGGGGGCCTCTTGGAGGCCTCTTGGAGCCATCTTGGGGCCTCTTGCGACCTCCTGAGAAGCGCAAATGAGCGCTGCCGTCTGAGAAGGAAAAAATGAGCCCAAAACCTTCATAAAATCAATAATTTTGCTATGAAGGACGATCAGCGCTGCCCCCTCAGAAGCCCAAAATGGGCCCGAAACCATGGTAAAATCAATGAGTTTTGCTTCAAAAACGAGCTGGGGCACCAAACTCCCCCCCCCCCTCGGGGCCAGAATCCTCGTGAGGGTCGGATTTTTTTTGTTGCCCTCCCAGACGTCGAAAAAGACCCCCCTGACGACCCGCGGAACTCCCTGTCCAGGTCCAGGGGGAGGGGGTGGGGGGAGGGGTAAACCCCTCCCCGAAGGGGAAGAAGGGGGGTTGAGGACAGAGAGAGCTCCTTAAACCACTCACACCCAAAGGGCTGGTGGGATTTCAAGAAGGAATACAGCCGTGGCGACGAGAAGGGCCGGAAACGTTCAGCAACTTCTGTGCCAGTTCGCCGCCCCGTTCATCGCCCCCCCGTCAAACTCCTGCCAGCATGCCCGTGCTGCCGTGCCGCGCCAGTCGCACCCTCCTCTCCGCAGGGGGCTGGGGGCCGTCTGGGCGCGCGGCCGTCGGCCCTCGGCTGCGGGGGTCGCGTGGCCCGAAGTCCGCTTCTGTGGCGCCCGTGGCCGCCTCCTCTTCCTCCTCTGCTCCCTTCTTTTTTTATCCAGCTGCCTGCGGCAAGTCCCGCCACCGCGCCCGCCCAGCTGTCTCGATGGTTTTTGCGCGAGGGATCACGGATGTCCTAACTTGTTACGCGTTGTATATCCAGGCTTGATGATGTTGGCGATGGTGATGGTGATGGTGATGGTGTGGATGAGGCGGAGGGATGAAGAGGAGGAGAAGGAGGAGGACGAGGACGAGGACGAGGAGAGCCGCCACATGTGACACTTTCTCGTCTTGGGCCGTCTTGGGCCTCTTGGGGAAAAAACGTCGAAGAACACTATGGAAAATCAACAATTTTAGACTCTTGGGGCCCTCTTGGGAGGCTTGTTTGGGACCTCGGGGGCCGTTTTGGAGACCTCTTGGCCCGTTTTGGGGCCATCTTGGGCGTCTTGGAGCGGTCGTTTGGCGTCTCGGGGCCTGCGTGGGCCGTCTTGGAGGCCTCTTGGGGGCTTCGTGGCCCGTCTTGAAGCCCTCTTGGGCTCGGAAAAGCCTCGTGAACCGCTCGTCCCGGCCGTGCTGCGCTCGTCCCGGGCCCTCCCGCTCCCCTCCAAATCGGCTCTCTTGGGCCGTCTTGGGGACCTCTTGGGCCGTTTTGGGGCCGTCCTGGGCCGTCTGGAGGCCGTCTTGGGAGCCTCTTGGGCCATCTTGGGGCTATCTTTGGGGCCTCGTCGCCCGTCTTGGAGCGTCGGGTAGCCGGAAAGGCGGAAAAACAAAAAACATCGAAAAACACAATGGAAAATCAACAATTTTAGACTCTTGGGGCGCTCTTGGGAGGCTTGTTTGGGACTTCGGGGGCCGTCTTGGAGACCTCTTGGCCCGTCTTGGGGCCATCTTGGGCGTCTTGGAGGGGTCGTTTGGCGTCTCGAAGCCTTCGTGGGCCGTCTTGGAGGCCTCTTGGGTGCTTCTTGGCCCGTCTTGAGGCCCTCTTCGACCCGGAAAAGCTCTGGAACCGCTCGTCCCGGCCGTGCTGCGCTCGTCCCGGCTCCCCCCCCCCTCCAAGTCGGCCCTCTTGGGCCGTCTTGGGGACCTCTTGGGCCGTCTTGGGGCCGTCTTGGGCCGTCTGGAGGCCGTCTTGGGGGCCTCTTGGGCCATTTTGGGGCTATCTTTGGAGCCTTTTTTGCCCGTCTTGGAGCGTCGGAAAGCCGGGAAGGCGGAGAAGCAAAAAAACGTCGAAAAACACACTGGAAAATCAACAATTTTAGACTCTTTACGCCCTCTTGGGAGGCTTGTTTGGGACCTCGGGGGCCGTCTTGGAGACCTCTTGGCCCGTCTTGGGGCCATCGTGGGCGTCTTGGACCGGTCGTTTGGCGTCTCGGAGCCTTCGTGGGCCGTCTTGGAGGCCTCTTGGGGGCTTCTTGGCCCGTCTTGAGGCCTTCTTGGGCCCGGAAAAGCCCTGGAACCGCTCGTCCCGGCCGTGCTGCGCTCGTCCCGGCCCCCTCCCCCCCTCCAAATCGGCCCTCTTGGGCCGTCTTGGGGACCTCTTGGGCCGTCTTGGGGCCGTCTTGGGCCGTCTGGAGGCCGTCTTGGGGGCCTCTTGGGCCATCTTGGGGCTATCTTTGGGGCCTCTTTGGCCGTCTTGGAGCGTCGGGAAGCCGGAAAGGCGGGAAAGCAAGAAACGTCGAAAAACACTCGGGAAAATCAACAATTTTAGACTCTTTGGGCCCTCTTGGGAGGCTTGTTTGGGACCTCGGAGGCCGTCTTGGAGACCTCTTGGCCCGTCTTGGGGCCATCGTGGGCGTCTTGGACCGGTCGTTTGGCGTCTCGGAGCCTTCGTGGGCCGTCTTGGAGGCCTCTTGGGGGCTTCTTGGCCCGTCTTGAGGCCCTCTTGGGCCCGGAAAAGCCCCGTGAGTCGCTCGTCCCGGACCCCCCCCGCTCGCGCCGGACCCCCCCCCCCCTCCAAATCGACCGGACCGGGCTCCCGGGGGAGGGGTTTGGGGAGGGGGAAGCATCTCACACGCCGATGATCCCCAAGGGGTCGGCGGATTTTTCCCCTCCTTTTGTGCGGCTGTTAGCTGCACCCTACCAGAGCACTGGGCAGTCTCGTGCGGCCCCTCGGGTCCTGCGGGGTCTCCTGCCCCCCCCCCTCTGCAGACCACCGCCCCGCGCCTGCGGCTGAGGCGGGCCTCGGCCAGGCTGACCAGCCGATCGATGAGGCCCGATCGGGCCCACCCTGTCTCTACTTGCTCTGCGGCTGTTAGCTGCGACCGCCACTTAACCCGCGTCCGTGGCCCTCGACGCTCCCCCCGTGGCGCTGGGGCCAGCTGGCCATGAACTTCCTGGACCGTCTGGCCCGTCCTCCTCCTGCGGTTGTCCCCCCGCAGGAGGTGCACGGGCACGCCCGCTGACTTCACTATCTTTGCGGCTGCTAGCTGCGACCGCCACCCGCAGCGCGGCCTGGCATTCGGCGCCCCCGTCCAGGGGCGCGGGCGCCAGGCGGTGCATTGTTTGCCCCCTCCGAGCTGTCTGCCCCGCCCACCCTCCTGCGGCTGTCCCCCCGCAGACTGTAGTACTCGCTCGGCAGCAGTTAACTGCGACCGCCACCCACGGTACGTCCGTGGCCCTCGGCGTTCCCCCCGGGGCGCTGGGGTCAGCAGGCAATGAACTTCTTGGACCGTCTGGCCGGACCTCCTCCTGCGGCTGTCCCCCGCAGGAGGTGCACGGGCACGCCCGGTGACTTCATTATCTTTGCGGCTGTTAGCTGCGACCGCCACCCGCAGTGCGGCCCCGGCCCCCGGCGCTCCCTCCAGGGGCGCTGGTGCCAGGAGATAAATCGGTGGCCTCTCCAGGCTGTCTGGCCCGTCCATGCTCCTGCGGCTGTCCCCCCGCAGGAGTTGCACTGGCTTCCCCACTGTTAGCTCCTACGCTGGATCTGCTCGGGGGTCAGGATTCGCCCGTGGTGCGCTGCTTGCTTGACCAGGATGCTTCCCGACTGGGCGGCTTTTGGATGCAGGCTATCACCGAGCGCTGGTTCACGCTCGCTTGCGTGGGTGTGGTCTCGGAGCACCGTGCCGTCGACTGCAAAGCGGTGTAGGTTCTGCATTCGGCACATGCAGCCACAACGCCGCGGGGAGGTATGGCGGGAGCGTCGTTATTGCCATGTGGCCGCCTTCGGACCCACTGCCATTTTGGCTCGGCACTGGCCTTCGGCTCTGGTCCGTTAGAGTTCTGGTTGAGCGCGCCCCGCCGCTTAATCGCATTTTTTCCTTTGCTCTCTGCACGCGCCCAGTTCCGGTTTCGGCCGTATAATTTAAGTCATTGCTTCGGCATCTTCCTGACGGCGCGCGGCTCTTCCGCTTGCGCTCGCGAACAACAAATATCCCCACCAGCCCATTCAGAAGCCCTGCCCACGAGAGATGACGGGAAAAGGGACGAAGGGACACATCGAGGGAAACAAAGCGAGCAACCAGGATGAACCGAGAGATATTTGGGATCAGGGGGGTGGCTTTGGAAGGCCTCTTCGGGCCATCCCTGAGGGCCGCGTGGGGGCGAGGGGAAAGGAAAGGAAGAGGAGGAGGAAGCAGAGGATGTGGAGGGAACCAAAGAGTGTGATCCCTGGTGCTGCTGCTGGTGGTGGTGCTGCTGATGTTGTTGCTGCCTGTGCTGGTGCTGCGGCTGGTGCCCTGGAAGGCCTGTTCGGGCCATCTAAGAGAGCATCGATCGAGAAATGGGGGGTCCTCGATTTCGGCCCCCTCCCAGGAGCCCTCAAAATCACCATTTGGAGCCCTCCTGGGGCTCTTTGGGAGGGTATGGGGGCTCTTTTAGGGGTCTTGGGGTCCTCTTGGGGCCCTTTGGGGGCTCTTTTGGGGCCCTCTTGGGAGCCCTGGAAGGCTTCTTGGGGCCATCTTGAAGGCCATCGATCAAAAGAGGATATGGTATAACGTTCAGCCCCCACTCCCTCCTCCAAAGAGGCCAAAATGGGACCAACACCGTAGTAAAACCAATGATTTTTGGCGCGAAGGGTTGGTGGGATAACGTTCAGCCTCCCTCAAAGAGGCCCACATGGGGCCAACACCTTTTAGTAAAACCAATGAGTTTGGCGCCCAGAGGGCTGGCGGGATAAAGTTCAGCCCCCTCAAAAAGGAAGAGGCCAAAATGGGGCCAACACCTTAGTAAGGCCACTGATTTTGGCTTCCTCGCTGAGGCCGTTTTGGACGCCCTGACACCTCGCGGGCCCCCCAACAAATCCAGGGGAGGGGTAAGGGGAGGGGTAAACCCTTCCCCGTAGGGGAAGAGGGTTTTTTTAGAAGAGGGACAATGAATCTCGTTAGACCACCTGCGCCCAGGGGGCTGGTTGGATTGTTGCACAATCATAGTCCTGAATTCTTTCAAACACCATTTCTGGTACGTTGATCATCGGAATCCGTGAAACTCTTGCAAATGTGCAAAGAGAATGTACGCGGCGCTAAAGCGAGAGCCACATTTTGAAAGCGACCTGCCCTCAACCCGCGAAATTACTGTACATGTGCGCGGTGCTAAGGCGAGAACCACATGTTGAAAACTACCCGCCCTCAATCCGTACAGCTCCTGCAAGATTTTAAAACGAATATGCGCAGCGCTCAGGCGAGAGCCACATTTTGAAAACGACCCGCCCTCCATTTGTGAAACAGTTGCCAATTGTTCAACTTCAGTGCCATAAATGGTGAGGAAGCCTCAGGCGAAACGCCCTGCCCGCCCTACAAACTGGCCTCGGGGTGCGACACGGAGAAGTTATGTACGAGGAAAAAAGACAAGGGGAGGAGGAGGAAGAGGAGGAGGAGGAGGAGGAGGAGGAGGAGAAGGAGGAGGAGGAGGAGAAGGAGGAGGGGGAGGAGGAGGAGGAGGAGGAGGAGGAGGAGGAGGAGGAGGAGGAGGAGGAGAAGGAGGAGGACGCGGATGATCATGATGGTGAGGAGGAGGAGGAGGAGGAGGAGGAGGACGAGGAGGAGGAGGATGCTGATCAGTCAGTCCCTTCTCGCCGCAGTTTCGTGGGCTCGCTCTACGGCCCCATGACCGCTGGACCAGCACGGACCCTCGAGAGCCCTGATGAGCTGCCGACCCCCGTCCGCCATTCGGGCCTTCGTGAGCTGGCCCTTCAGCCTGCTCTTTTGCCGCTTGGACCTCCTGGGACGTTACCGCCCTTGCCAGCGTTGACGGTTGATGTCATAGCCGAGCAGGCCTGCTGCGCCCAGGCACTCATGCAGCCAGAGAAGGTACATCTGCACATGTCCGCCGCTGGGGCGAAAACCAGCACAGTCTCGTATTTAGCATCCTGGCGGAGTATACCATGATCTATCGAGGACGCCAGCGGCGCATCACCGGCCGCTCCCTGGGAGTTTGTCGAAGTGGTGCGCAGCACCGAAAGTCGTGACGCGGCGCGTATGCCAGCTATCGAAGACGCCTGCGGCGAATCACCGCCGCCCCCCTTCCTTTTTGGAAGCGCCTATGTGGCCGAACGTTGAGACCAGACCTGCCAAGCTATCGGACCATGTGTTCCCCGAATGGCTTTGGAAAGCCTTCGGGGAACACGTGGGCATCTTGAAGGTCATCTTGGTCGTGTGGATGCCATTTTGACCCTTTCGGGCCTTCTTGGAGGACGTCTTGGAGGGCTCTTGGGCCGTCTTGGAGGCCATCTTGAGCGTGGAGGCCTCTTGGGCCGTCTTGGGGGCCCCTTATGCGGTCTTGGAGGCCACAATCCTTCAAACACTAATAGGAAATCAATGATCCTGGCCTTTTCGGCCCTTCCTGGAGGCCCTCTTGGGCCGTCTTGGGCCATCTTAGGGCCATCTTCGGCCGTTTAGGTGGGCTCCTGGCTCGTCCGACGCCGTCGGAAGCCGTTTGGGGGGCATCTGGGCCGATTTGGGGCCCTCTTGGAATGCTCCAGGGCCGTCTTGGAGGCCATCCTGGGGGTCTTCAAAGCCTCCTGGGCCGTCTTGGGGGCCTGTTGGGGCCGTCTTGGGGGCCTCTTGGGCCGTTCTGGGGCTATCTTGGAGGCCTCTTGGGCGATCTTGGGGGCCTCTTGGGCCGTCTTGAGCCGTCGGACTGCCGAGAAGAAGCAAATTCCCAAATCCTTCAAAAACCTGTGGAAAATCAATGATTTTGGCCTCTTCGGGCCCTCCTGGAGGACCTCTTGGAGGCCTCTTGGGCCGTCTGGGGGGCCTCTGGGAGGCCTCTTGGAGGACCTCTTGGAGGCCTCTGGGGTGCCTCTTGGGCCGTCTTGGGCCGTCTTCGACTCTCTTGGGCCGTCTTGGAGGCCGTCTTGGATCATCTTGGGCGGACTTGGGGGCCATCTTGGACCATCTTGGAGGCCATCTTGGGCCAGCTTGGCCATCTTGGACGCCATCTGGAGCCGTCTTGGAGGATTTGTTCGGGACTTTGTGCACGTGGGCAGGCCTCCCGGGACCCCTGCGGGGCGGCCGAAACCCATTTCTTTTGGAAAAAGAGCCAAAACCAAAACCGAAACCGAAAGGGTCAAGCACGCCAGGCACCCCTGCGATGAATCGACAGGGGGCGGCGGATCAAATGGCCGTCGGCCCATCCCGCCACCGTGCTTGGGTTTTGGGTCGGAGTCCTCATGGACGCTCCTTGGGGTCTCTCGAGAGGGCTCTCGGGGGCCTCTGCGGGGGAGTTTAGGGGCCTCTTGGGGGCCATCCTGGGGGCTTCTTGGGGGCCTCTTCGGGCCCTCTTGGGGGCTCTTGGGGGCCTCTTGAGAGCCTCCTGGGGGCCTCTTAGAGCCTCCTGGGGGCCTCTTGGGACCGAAAGCTCGAAATGTCCGTTCTGATTCCCCGTCTTGGGCCTCCTCTTGGGGCCGTCCTGGGGGCCCTCGTGGGCCGTCCCGGGGGCCTCTTGGGCCGTCTTGGGGCCCTCTTTGGGCTGTCTTGGAGGCCGGGGCTCGCGGTGGCTAGAAAAACACCTTTCGTTCCCGATTCGGCGTTTCTTCTGGTTGCACGATGGCTGTGCTTGTGGCCGGCGTATGGGTACCACTCCACAGCCCGGCGGGGGTGCCCGGCTGCTCCCGGGCCCCCCGGCCCCGAAGGCCGGAGGGGCGGGGACAGCGGTTCGGCGGCGCGCCCAGGGCGAAGGCAGAGGAAGCGGGCCTCCTCGGAAGGCCCAGGAGGCCTGCAGCCTTCGGAGACTCCTTTCCGAAGCCCCGCCGCCTTCTGAGGAGGCCTGCCCCCTCCCACTTTCCCCTTTACGCGCGCCTCCGAGCGACGGCAAGGTGAGCGCCGCCGAGCTCATCGAGGGCGTCTCGAAGCTGAAGGGCCCCGCGCGGAGCCTGGACCTGCTGATGCTCATGCACAGGCAGGACGAGCTCTTCCGCCTCAGCCTGGAGGCCACGTCGCAGGGAGACAGCCCGACCCTCGAGCATGTGCTCGCCAAGAGGGGAGAGCTGCAGGGGAAGAGGGGCGCCAAGAATTTGCCCAAGGCCACCAGCAGGTTCAAAAGCAGGGTCTTCTCCGCAGAGACCGAGCCCCTGAGCTGAGGCGAGTGTCCGCCGCGTGGGCGCGGGTGCCGCGCTCATGGCGTGGACCTAGCTGCAGAATATGGGGGCTAGCTTTCAGTCGGGCATGTCCCTCTACAGGAGGAGCACTCAAGAATTGTAAAACATGGTCTGGTGAACTTTTTTCCCCACTTTTTTAACATCTGACTCAATCGATCTCACTATCTCACTCACTTAACGGGACACCACGAGACACCGCGGGACACCACATTGATCTCACTATCGATCTCACTATCGATCTCACTCAACGGGACTACCACGGGACACCACGGGACACTTGTTGATCTCACTATCGATCTCAGTATCGATCTCACTTTTTGGGACACCACGGGACACCTCGGGGCACCACATCGATCTCAGTATCGATCTCACTATCGATCTCACTCAACGGGACACCACGGGACACCTGTCGATCTCACTATCGATCTCACTATCGATTTCACTTTTTTTGGACACCACGAGACACCTCGGGGCACCACATCGATCTCACTATCGATCTCACTCGATCTCACTATTGATCTCACCATCGATCCCACTACCGATCTCACTCAACAGGACACCACGGGACATCGCGGGACACCGCGAGCCACCTCCGGACGGACGGACGGGCGGGCGGGGGAGAATCATTTGTCTTGACTTCGCCCTAGCAACGGCGGATTCATTCCTCTCGCGCGCCCACGCAGCTTCGCCTCGCCCGCACGCACGACACGAACGAAACGAAACGATTTCCCGGTTGGGGGTCTCCGTTCCGCTGCGATCTCACCCCCCAACCTCCGATACATATATATATATATATATAGATAGATATAGATATACATATATATATGTATATGTATGTATGTATGTATGTATGTATGTATGTATGTATGTATGTATGTATGTATGTATGTATGTATGTATGTATGTATGTATGTATGTATGTATGTATGTATGTATGTATGTATGTATGTATGTATGTATGTATGTATGTATGTATGTATGTATGTATATGTATGTATGTATGTATGTATGTATGTATGTATGTATGTATGTATGTATGTATGTATGTATGTATGTATGTATGAGTATGCGTGATCCACCGCCGCTTTACTGTGGAAAATTGCCAACCTTTTCCTCCGGAACCCGGGGGTCTCCCCCCCCCCCCTCCGAAAATCCCCCCCCCCCCCCCCCCTCCCCCGGCAAAACCCCCCCCACCCCTCTCCCCGGGGGGGGGTCACTACCGGTTCGAACCCCCCCCCCCCCCCTCGAAAACCGGACCGGCCCCCTCCGGATCCGGGGTCACTACCGGTTGGAACCCCCCCCCCCCTCGAAAACCGGAGGGGGGTCACTACCGGTTCGACCCCCCCCCCACGCACCGCCAGCAAACGACTCCCGGTCCCTACCACCGCTCGCATCACATCCCCCACTGTTGTTCCCAGCACCACTGTCCTCACCACCACTGTCCCCACTGGTTCCACCACCGTCCCTATTGTCCCCACCAATGCCCCCACCACTGTCGCACTGTCCCCACTGTTCCCACAACTGTTCCCACCACGGTTCCACTCTCCCCACTGTCTCCACGGACCCAACCACTGCCTATCCCCATTGTCCCCACTGTCCCACTGACTCCTCCGCTGTCCCACTGAGCTGTCCCACTGTTTCCACCACTGTCCCCACTGTCCCCGCCACTGTCCCCACTGTACCTCTGTCCCATTGTCCCACCGCCGTCCTCGCCACCGCCTTTACCAGTGTCTCCACCACCATTGTACCCTCCACTGTCCCAGTGTTTCCACCTCATTCCCACTGTCCCCACACCACTGTCCCCACCACCACCGTTCCCACCACTGTCCACTGTCCCCCCTGTTCCCACCATTGTCCCCACCACTGTCCCCACCACTACCGTCCCCACCACTGTCCCACTGTCCCCCCGCTGTCCCCACCACTGTCCCGCTGTCCCCTCACCACTGTCCCCACCAACACCGTCCCCACCACTGTCCGCACCCCCACTCGGTTTTCGAGGGGGGGGAGGGGGGGTTCGAACCGGTAGTGACCCCCCCCCCTTTTCATGATGAGCTGGGGGGGGGGGGGGGGGGGGAGGGGTTCGAACCGGTAGTGAATCCCCGGTTTTCCGGAGGAAGGGGGGGGAGGGGTTCGAACCGGTAGTGACCCCCCCGGTTTTCCGCCAGTAGCGGTAGAACACGCTCTTTCGTATGTATGTATGTATGTATGTATGTATGTATGTATGTATGTATGTATATATATATATATATATAATATATATATATAGATCGGAGGTTGGGGGGAGATCGAAGTGGAACGGAGAGCCCCCCACCGGGAAATCGGTTTCGGTTTCGTGTTCGTGCGTGCCGTGCGTGCGGGCGAGGCGAAGCTGCGTGGGCGGGCGAGAGGAAAGTCTCCTGTGGCTGAGGCGCGGCCGGACCAAATGATTCTCCCTTCGGCAAGCGGTGGCCCGCGGTGTGCCGCCGGTGTCCCGCCGTTGTCCCGC
Organism: Prorocentrum cordatum; assembly: GCA_963575745.1. Classification (NCBI taxonomy): domain Eukaryota; class Dinophyceae; order Prorocentrales; family Prorocentraceae; genus Prorocentrum; species Prorocentrum cordatum. The sequence goes on along the minus strand of CAUYUJ010008113.1, from coordinate 923,766 downwards.
TTGTGGCTGGGCCCCGGCCGGACCAAATGATTCTCCCTCCGGCAAGCGGTGGCCCGCGGTGGCCCGCCGGTGTCCCGCTGGTGTTCCGCCGGTGTCCCGGTGTCCCGCTGGTGCGAACACGATAGTGAGACCGATGACGAAATCGATTGTGAGATCGATAGTGAGATCGATGGTGAGACCGATAGTGAGATCGATCGTGAGATCGATAGTGAGATCGATAGTGAGATGAATAGTGATATCGATAGTGAGATCGAGTGATATTGTTAGTGGGATCGATAGCGACATCCAATGCTCGACCGCGCGGTGCCGGAAAAGCAGCAAGCGTGCGCCGTCCCCGAAACGCTCCCAAGAGGCACCCAAGAGGCCCCCAAGAGCCCCCCAAGAGGCCTCCAAGACCCCCCAAGAGGTCCAAAAGACGCGCCCAAACGGCCCCCCAAGCAGTTTGCAAAATTAACGAAATAAATGATTATTTCGTTGGTTCCCGGGGGGGGAGAATGATACCAAGGCGCCCAAGAGCGAAGGATGACGTAAACAACTCGACGCCAAGGCTCCCAAGAGCGAACGGCAACGCAACAATCACCACTGTTGCCCATTGCTGGCCCCCCCCCAACCTCCTTATCACCTACAGTGGTCGTATAGATATACCACCCTGCGGGTGATAAGGAGGTTGGGTGGGGGGGGAGAGGGGGGGAACCAACATCTGACTCAATCGATCTCATTATCGATTTCATTCAACGGGACACCACGGGACACCACGGGACACTTGTCGATCTCACTATCGATCTCACTATCGATTTCACTCAAGTGGACACCACCAGGACACCACTGGCCACCACGGGACTCCGCGGGACACCTCTCGATCTCACTATCGATCTCACTATCGATCTCACTATTGATCTCACTCAACGGGACACCATAGGACACCACGGGACACCTCGGGGCACCTCTCGATCTCACTATCGATCTCACTATTGATCTCACTCAACGGGACACCACGGGACACCACGGGACACTTGTCGATCCCACTATCGATCTCACTTTTTGGGACACCACGGGACACCTCGGGGCACCACATCGATCCCACTATCGATCTCACTTAACCGGACACCACGGGACACCACGGGACACCTGTCGATCTCATTGTCGATCTCACTTTTTGGGACATCGGGGCACCACATCGATCTCAGTATCGATCTCACTAATTATCGATCTCACTATCGATCTCACTATCGATCTCACTCAACGGGACACCACGGGACACCACGGGACACCGCGGGACACCGCGAGCCACCGCCAGACGGACGGACGGACGGGCGGGCGGGGGAGAATCATTTGTCTTGACTTCGCCCTAGCAACGGCGGACACCACGGGACACCACGGGACACCGCGGGACATCGCGAGCCACCGCCAGACGGACGGGCGGGCGGGGGAGAATCATTTGTCTTGGCTTCGCCCTAGCAACGGCGGACACCACGGGACACCACGGGACACCGCGGGACACCGCGAGCCACCTCCGGACGGACGGACGGGCGGGCGGGAGAGAATCATTTGTCTTGACTTCGCCCTAGCAACGGCGGGTTCATTCCCCTCGCGCGCCCACGCAGCTTCGCCTCGTCCGCAGGCACGACACGAACGAAACGAAAAGATTTCCCTGTTGGGGGTCTCCGTTCCACTGCGATTTCACCCTCCAACCTCCGATATGTATATATATATGTATGTATGTATGTATGTATGTATGTATGTATGTATGTATGTATGTATGTATGTATGTATGTATGTATGTATGTATGTATGTATGTACGTATGTATGTATGTATGTATGTATGTATGTATGTATGTATGTATGTATGTATGTATGTATGTAGGTATGTAGGTATGTAGGTATGTATGTATGTATGTATGTATGTATGTATGTATGTATGTATGTATGTATGCATGCATGCATGCATGCATGCATGTATGTATGTATGTATGTATGTATGTATGTATGTATGTATGTATGTATGTATGTATGTATGTATGTATGTATGTATGTATGTATGTATGTATGTATGTATGTATGTATGTATGTCTCTCTCTCTCTCTCTATATATATATATATATATATATACTGGGCTACGGGGATGGGGGCCCCCGGCCGGGTGCCCCGACCCCCCATGAGTGCTCGGCCTTGGGGGCGTTCCCTGAGAGGCCCCCGGCCAGCTGCCCAGACTCCCCGTGCGCGCGCCGAGCCCCCGGGAGAGTTTCCGGAGACGCCCAAGACAGGCCACGCGGGCCCTAAAGATGGCCAAGAGACCCTCAAGAGGCCCCGAAGACGCCCAAGATGGCCCCAAGACAGCCTCAGAAGCCCCCAAGGCGCCCCAAGAGCCTCAAAGAAGCCTCCGAAGTGGGCCCCGAAAGGTCAACATCGTAGATTATCCTCTGTGTTTTTCTATGTTTTTTGCTTTCTCGCCTTTTGACTTTGCCGACGCTCCAAGACGGCCGAAGAGGCCCCCCCAGAGCGCCCCAAGACAGCCCGGGAGGCCCCCAAGACAGCCCCAAGAGGGCCCCGAGACGGCTCTGGAGGGCCCCCAGACAGCCCAAGAGGCGCCCAAGAGGGCCCACAGGGCCCCGAGAGGGTCCCAAGAGTGGGCCCAGAGGGCGACCAAACATTCAAAAGTCTAACTTTCCGCCCTGCGTTTCTCGCGTTTTCGACCTTCCGATGGTCCAAGACGGCCGACGACGCCCCCGAAACCGCCCCAAGACCGCCGAAGAGGCCCCCAACAGAGCCCCAAGACTGCCCCAGGGAGCCCGAAAATTGCCCAGGAGGAGCCTCAGGCGGCCCAAGAGAGCTCCAGGACAGGCCCAAAGCTGGGCCACAGAGCGGGAGCGGGAGGCCCCAAGGCGCTCCAAGACATGCAGCCCACGAGGTCTCCAGGAGGCCCCAATAGAGCTCCGAGAGGCGTCCCTACAGAGCCCGAAGAGGCCCACATCCTCGATTTCCGATAGTTTTTTTTAATGTTTTCTCGTTTCTCGCGTTCTCGAGCTCTCAACGCTCCAAGACGATCGAACACGTTCCGAAGATCGCCCCAAGACCGCCGAAAAGGCCCCGAAAAGAGCCCCAAGATGGCCCGGGAAGGCCTGAAGACTACCCAAGAGCAGCCCAAGATTGCCCAAGAGACTCCGAGGAGAGGCACACGATGGGCCCCAGAGCGGGAGCGGGAGGCCCAAAGGCGCTCCAGGACGGCCCAGATGATCGCAACGTGGCCCAAGAGGAGCACAAGACGGCAAACACACATCCCAAGAGGCCTTCAAGAGAGCTCCGAGAGACGTCCCGAGAGTGCCCGAAGAGGCCCAAACCTTTGATTTCTAAATGTTTTTCAATGTTTTCCGCTTTCTCGCGTTCTCGAGCTTCCAACGCTCCAAGACGGCGGAAGACGCCCCCAAGACCGCCCCAAGACCGCCGAAGAGGCCCCCAAGAGGGCCTCAAGACGGTCCCAGGGAGCCCGAAAACTAACCAGGAGGACCCCGGACGGCCCAAGAAAGCCCCAGGACAGGCCCAAGATAGGCCACAGAGCGGGAGCGGGAGGCTCCAGGGCGCTCGAAGACGGCCCAGATGGTCCGGGCCTCCCCCCATCCGTCCCTCCTTCCCTCCCGCCCCCTCCCTTTGCTTCCATTCCCTCTTCTCTCTCCTCTTCCTCCCCTCACGTCTCAGCTTTCGTGCTCTTCCGTCCTCTCCTGTGACGGCCCCGCCAGAGCGCCAGACAGGCCCCGCCAGAGCGAGCGGGGCATCGCTATACCCTATCATTTCACAAGTTGCTTTGCCCCTCCCACCCCTCACAAAAGCGGCCCCGGCAGAGCGAGAGGGGTGTTGCTATACCATATACAGTCCCTGTTCTTTCTTGCTTCTCCCACCGCACCCGAGGTAGCTCCGTCAGAGCGCACGGGGTGTGGCTCTTCCCTCCCCTCCCTGGGCAAGCCCCACCAGAGCGCCAGGGACCCCCCCGCCAGAGAGAGCAAGGCATCCCTACACCATGTTCTTTCAAGCGATTCTTGCTCCTCCCACCCTTGCAGGGCGGACCCGCCCGAGCGAACGGGGTGTGGCTATACCACACACTTTCTCAGGTTTCGTGCCCCTTCCTCACCTCCTGAAAAGGCTTCGCCAAATCGCCAAGAAGGTACCGCCAGAGGCCCCGTCAGAGTTCGAGGGAGCCCCATACATGGGACTTGCCAGGCAAATCATTGAACATCCTCCGTGAGCCCGAATCTTCTGATCCCACGGGTGCGATTGTCGCTGGCATGAGGCTTGGCGTCCAGCGCAAAGACGCTTCCCCACTCCCGTGGACGGATTCGACAACAACTGATTGCAGAGAAGGGCACTGATGACCAGGACATTTGCGCGCGCCTTCAGCAGATACCCGACAGCTTAAAACAAACAACCGCTGACAACGAGAAGCCTGGGGCACAGAGAAGGGGAAACAACAACAACGCGCTCCCACGCGCGCACAACGAGGCCCCGAGCCAACCCTAACATCAGGAGCCGTCGGATGCCTGCGTGATCGGGCATGGAGAGACCGAACCGATGTGCAAAAACATTGGGTGTCACGACGCGGCAAAGCGGAAGTATACATTTGGAACAACCGCAGCTCGATCAACCAAACAGGCGGCAGCGAGATTGTGCGATACGCGGGAACGTGGCGCCCCGCGTTCTGACTACGCGTTTCTTTGCGTCGATGGCATGGGCCCGAGAAAGCTTGAAATCGTCGTTGTTGCCACAGTGGGGCTTACACCGGCCCCTATGGCTCATCTGCGACTAAAACTCAAGCGCGCGCGCGTAGCGCGCGTGGTTCTAGTGTGCGCAAATATAAGTATATGTGTATACATATACACACATATATATATATGTATATGTATGTATATGTATATATAGATTCGCAGTCAATGTTTCTTTCATGCCCGACCTAAGGCTAGCCTGGAGGGTGCCCGAGGCTGGGTGGTTGGGGTGGGACGTTTTACCGATCCCCACCACAACTGGGCCATGGTACATCAGCCCCACCAGCCCCCCCCCACCAGGTGGGGATCATTTGGGGGGGAGTCGACCAGTGGGGCCAAGGTCATGCCAGTGGGGATGGGGATCGGCTAGCCATGGTTAAGCGATGCTCAGTGGGAGGTAGAATTTCGCACTTCGGAAAACAAGTTTGCTCCCCAGGAGCTCCGCGGATGTCCCCGACAGTCTTGGCGGCCTGGGGGTCTGACGCGAGGTCTGCAGGAAAGGGCGCAGTTGTTGGCGAATGTTCGCGAATCGTTGGATTTCAGTCCTGGAACCAGCTCGGGGATCAACGCCACAGGAGTTGATCGCTCAGAAGGCCAAGGGTGGCCGAATGGGGGACCAGTGTCTATCGGGGCAGGGTCTGTCAGGGCCTGCATCGGCGCTGGGCTGTGCGGAAGCCAGGTTCGAGCAGGGAGTTGGGGCAGGGAGGTGATTGTTTCGTTTTCCCCTCCGGATTGTTTCGTCTTCCCCTCCACGTAGATCAGGGAGTTGGGGCAGGTATGTGATTTTGTTTCGCCTTCCCTTCTGCACAGTCCGATTGACTTGTTTAATCTGCGGCTCCGCGTGTCTCGACACCCTCCCCAGATGGGCAGCTTTTCGTCCTGGACCCAGTTTTGATGGCCTGAGGGCCGGACAACGGGCCTTGGAGGCTGGAATCGAGGAACCTCGCCGGGATTGAAACAACCACATCGTCGGAGATAGGAGATTTTGACCCCCCTGTGTCCAGGCCTGCTCCAGGCTGCCTCTGGGGCCCTCCTCAGCCGTCGGGCAGCGCTGGCTCTCTGAGAAGGCCCGCCCTTTCTCGCTCCCCCCTTCGGTCAAAGGATCGCCGCCGAAACTCTTCGGGTAATGCCCGCGCAGTGCCCGAGGTGGCGGCGCGCAGGGGAGGGAGGGCGTGGGGGCACGTGCCCGCTTGGTGCCCTTGGTGCCCAGCTGGGGCGGAGGGCCTCGCCGTCGAGGGCAGGAACGCGATGACCATGGCCAAGATGTAGTGGGATCTTGTCGACGCTAATCTTGGTCATGGTCTATGCCCGCCGTCGCCGACTCGCGAGGACGATCAGGAATCGGCGAGGACCAAGATGGACGATGACCAAGCTGGGCACCGACGTTTCCGCGTTCGGTCTTGGTCATGGCCATCGTTTTCTTCCCTGAGGCTCCTCCCTCCCACGGAGCCCACCCCTCCCAGGCCTGGGTGGGGCTCGCAGTATACACCACCCAGAAACTCGATGCTTTGAATTTCTCGATTCGGGGTCCCCGCAGGCCTGGACCTTTCCCCCAGGCTGGCTCTTCATCTGGATTCGTGTCCTGACGGTTCTGGGGCCCAGCGAGAGCCCCCAGTGGCCGAAAGTTGCACACACCGTGCGAATTGCGCTTCTCGAGACGTTGCAGGTCTGGGCAGGTCGTCTGTTCGGCCATGGAGCTCGGCGCAGCTGGGCGCCCCGGCTCCCTCGGCCCCTTGGCCAGCCGAGCGGCGTGGTGTACGCGTGGAGCCCCTCCGAAGGCCCCAGGCCTCCGTCGGGCCAGCCCTGGCGGGCTGCCTCAGGGGCAATGTCGGGGGTCACCACCCACCAAACCACCCCAACCCAACCCGAAGTCCTCAATTTGCCCTCCATTTCCAGTGTGGGGGGGTCGGGGAACATTGAAAAAACACATGGAGCCCCTACCCCCCCCAAACCCGAAGTGCGGGGGTCCAATCCGGCTCTTCGGGCTGGGTTGGGGTGGTCTGGCAGGTCGTCAGGGGGGGGAGATGGGCGCAGCGGGGGGGGGGGATGCATCGACCCCCAGTCGCCCACCCGTCGCCGACATGGGGCCCGACGGCCCGCCCCCGCCCGCCGCGGATCGGGGAGGCTCGAGGATCGGGGAGGCTCGAGGATCGGGGAGGCTCGAGGAGGCTGGAGCAGGCTCGAGGATCGGGGAGGCTCGAGGATCGAGGGGGCTTCAGGATCCAGGCGCGGGTCGGCCGCCGACGGCCTCGGGCCGCCGAGGGGCCGACGAGGTCCGCGGGTCCAAGGCTTGAGGGTTGCGGGCGACGTCCTCCGTCCGTGGTGTCGCTGCCGTGGGGGCCTTCTCGCCGACCTCTCGGCGCTGTGTCGCCGATTCCGGGTCGATCCCAGACATCCGCCGATATGACCTCTTCAGCCCGCGGCGGCCCCAGAGGTCACGACCCTTCCCCGGGGGGCCGACGAGGTCCGAGGGTCGAAGGTTTCAGGTTTGTGGGCGACGTCCTCAGCCCGTGGTGTCGCTACCAGGGGGTCTTATCGCCGACCTGCCGGCGCTGTACAGTCGGACCGGGAGGTGGTTCTGCACATGTTTCTTCAGATGCCCCCAGTGGTACATTAGGTATTTCCTGAAACTTCGCGCTTTCGCCGAGGGGGGCAGGGGTGGCTTCGCCCCCCCGCCCCCCTCCTGCGAAAGCGCAGAGTTCTTCGAAATACCTCATTACCATGGGGGGGGCATAACGAGGAGACGCCTGCAGAACCACCCCCGCTCAATTTCGAGAAACTCCTCCGCAGCCTAGAAACTGGCCGCGCTGGAGTTTCTCAACATTCCCCGCTAGGGGGCGGGGCGGGCGCAACTTTGAGAAACTCCTCCGCGGCCTGAAATCTGGCCGCTTGGGAGTTTCTCGACGTTCCCCGCTGGGGGGTGGGAGTCGAGCGCAATCTCGAGGAACCGCCCCGCCAAGGTCTGGCGATTAAACGCTCCTCAAAGTTCCACGGCAGGATAGGGGGCCGCAGTTTAGATACAACTCCTCCGCGCCCTGAAATATGGCCGTTTGGGAGTTTCTCGAACTTCCCGCTGGGGGGGGGGGGGCGAGGGGCGGGCGCAATTTCGAGAAACTCCTCCGCGGCCTGGAATCTGACCGCGCAGGCGTTTCTCGAAATTCCGTCCTCCCTTCGCCCCCGTATTGGAAATCGTGGAGTTTCTCGATGTTGCTTGCTGGAAACCTATTTAAAGAAACTTTAATTTGGCCTGAGCATCGGCCTGCAGAAGAGTTTCTCGAAATCCGGCCGCGGCGACCAGCATCATTTTGAGAAACTCGAATTCAGCCTGATTGCTGAACTGTAGAAGAGTTACTCAGAAAATGTTTTGAACAAGGAATTCCTAGAAACGTCTCCTGAACCAGGTACCCTCGGACCGAGGTATAACATCGAGGTCGGTACGGGGAGCCTACCCTGGTGTTCTTCGCGCTTGCTGGATGCCCTTGTGCATATTGGGGAGGGTGCCCTTGGATGTTCTGCTGGCTTTGGCCGGCGGATGGTCTCGTGCTCTTGACGGCTGTCCTTCTGGCCCGGGTCCGACTGCACCGCCGATTCCGGGCCGATGTCTTCCACAACCGCGCCGCTCGCCCCGGCCTCGGCCTCGGCGCCGGCGCTGCGCCGAGCGCCACGCTCTGCCCCGGTCGCGCTCCTGGCTCCGGCCACGGTCTCCAACCAGGCTTCGGCTCTGGGTTGCCTTCAGCTTCCGATCCGGGAGCGGCCTCGGGGCCTGGGGTCCGTTGGGAAGGAGGAGGAGGAGGAGGAGGAGGAGGAGGAGGAGGAGAAAGACGAAGGAGGAGGAGGAGGAGGAGGAGGAGGAGGAGGAGGAGGAGGAGGAGGAGGAGGAGGAGGAGGAGCGTGCAACGTCCCCCTCGCGGGCCGCTCGGCGAGCGCCGCCCCCGAGCGCCCGGGGCCGCGGGGCACGCCGCGGTCCTGGAGCGGCCGCCACGAGGCTCCTCGCGCAGGCGCCGCGCGCCAAGGAGCGCGAGCGCTGGCTGGAGACGATCGGGAGTGGGGTAGAGGAGGAGGAGGAGGAGGAGGAGGAGGAGGAGGAGGAGGAGGAGGAGGAGGAGGAGGAGGAGGAGGAGGAGGAGGAGGAGGAGGAGCAGGAGGAGGAGGAGGAGGAGGAGACCCCCTCGCGTTGTGAACAAATCGCGACGGGAGGTTTCTCTTTATTTTCGGCCTCTGGGGGCCCTCGCTGGGCCCTGGGAGCGTCAAAAAAGAGGTCAGGATGGGGTCGACGCTGTGAGAGAATCACGACGTCGGGGTTCTGGGGTCAGGGGCCTGGAAGTTGGCGGCACCGCCAGTGTCGGCGGTGGCTCCAAAGGAGGGAAGGTGTCTGATCTCGGCGGCGGTGGTAATACTCGGGCTGCTCAGGCTGCCGAGAGGATGCCGCCAGTACAGTCCAGGATCATGTCCCCCCGGTGGAGGCAACACCCCGAGGGGTAGGGCGATCAGGGGCTACTTAGGCTCCGGGTCGGAACGTATTCGAGGTTTTCAGGTATTTTCGTCGGCTCCCTGCGGCTTTTGAATCTTTGGGGGCTCTCCAGCAGCTGCGCCTCGCCGAGAGTGTTCTAGGGGTGCACGAAACTTCCCGAACAGCCGCTGGAGAGCCAGGTTCTGAGCTGAGTTATGAGCCGGGGTAGGACGAGGGAGAGGGGGATGGTTGTACAGCCTTGATGCCCCTAAGGATCAGGCGGAACCTTGTTGAGGTCGGGTGCGGCTCGTTGGCTGTCCGTTCCTTGGTTGGCAGTCGGTGCTCGTGAAGGTTCGGGCCTTTGCCTTCGACAACATTCGATCGCACGTAACACCTACGTCTGCTGCCCGCGCCTGAGGATCCTCTGTGCCGCTGGCTTTCAAAGCTTAGGGCCCCCTGCGACGGTAATCGGGCATCGCAGAGGAAAACAGCTGCATGAACATAAGTTGTCGGAGGCGGTCATCTGGAAATTTGCCAGGTGTTCCATGGATTTGTTTCGGATGGAGTTCGCCCGTGGGCGCCTCGTGGGCACCTCCTGCGTTGGTTGCTTTTCCTGGGTTTTCCGCTGGCGCCCGCGTCTCGTGAGCGCCTCGAGCGCTGGCTGGCGCTTCCCGGTGCACAGATACAGGTTGCGCCACATTGGTTGTGCCACGTCGCCTTCAACCTTTGGTTTATGCAAGAAATTTGCAACACAGCAGCACAGCTTTCACGACACATGTTGCACCACGTAGGCTGCACGACGTGAGGTGCACCACGCTGCATGCTACGCGTAGCTCGCACCACGTTTCTTGCGTCCATGAAGAAGCAACAGACCCCCCCCACCGAGGCTGGGGTTCGTGGCATTATCCCTTCTTTTGTCTTGCACGACCGTTCATGTTTGTGATCAAATTGCACTCCTGGCCAACCAGTACCGACACCCCCCAATGATCCTGCCCGCAAACATCCAACGCGGCGCACTTGTGCTGATCTAGTCAGTACTTTTTGTACAGACCTTTGCTACAGCTCCGATGTTATACGTGCTGCGGCTATTTCGGTAATTTCCAACGACAGTTCCAGCTAGACGCTTCACCATTCCAGCTCATGCCGCAACTCCTAGAATACCTTCCCCCTACAGCCTGCAGTACAGATCCGAACGCAACATTGTCTGATTCAGCTCCCAGAGCACATCCTGCTGCGACATTTCCGCATCGTTCACCCCCTTTCGCATGCAGTACGGGAACCCAATTTATACGTTTTTTTTTGTTACGGCGAACAATCCCGCAATGTTGTATTTCCAAGCCTTTCCGAACACTGGAACGCTGTGTGTTTTACCAGGTGTCCACGCCCCAGTGCTGAACAACATTGTGTGTGCTCCCCTCTGATTCTCCAGACAGTGTGATGCCGCAGAAAAAAATGGCGTGCGTGTGCCTTGATTTCTGGGGGGCCCCACAGTAGACACACAACGTTGTTTGTTCGTCGTTGCAAGAAGTCAAGTATCCGAACGTGTGGAAAACAATTGTTCAGGCGTGAAGTTTCAGAGATATTCTGAACTATCGTACTTTGGATTGTCTCGAGGACTACACAGTTAAACAAAGGTTTGGTGTCACACATTACAGACTTTGTGGGGGACCACCCAGCTGAGCCTGGGTTGCCTCCCGGGGCAGAAGTTACCATTTGGCATGCGTGATAACACAATGCATTGCGTACGCTGGTAGTACCAAGCGCATGGGATATCAGAAATACAGAATTTGCAGTCATGCTGCATCGCTTTGGGTGTAATTTGTAATCTCGTGTGTTTCAGGAACTGTCGGCTTATGGCGAAATCATATGCCATTCGTTTTCCGTGCGAGGTGCCGCAGGAAGTTCGGCGTACAAACCTCATGAAGGGTAAATTGTGTGTTCAAATGTAGATATCAAGGGCATTCGCAATAATACGAAAGTGGCTTGTAATGCTGCTTATGCTTTCGGACACCAGAACAATGCAATACGCGAGATTATGCGAGAGCGGGCACAGAAATGCGCATGCGGATACGTCGAGCGTTTTGGTTTGGTTTGGTGGTTTGTGGGATGCTGGTGGTTGGATGGGACGACCATTTGTGTACACGCATGTGTAGATCATAGGTGTGTCCATTCTTACGCGTTTTCCGCAGCAAGGGAGGCCTTCGGACAGCGTGCTGATCTGCAGCCCCTCCTGTTTGAGCAGTCCCCCTTACGATCTTCACATCCTGTATTTCGTCCTTTGGGACATCATGGCTTTCACCGCTTCCAGCCCAGAGCCGACCTGGCACTGTCATTTTGAGGGCCCCTCGTCTGGCGAGGGGCGCGAGACTGGAAATTGCCATTGCGTTGAGCGGGTTTTGACACGTCAGTTGGAGACGGTGCAAGTTCAGTTGAGCTCTTCGGTGTCAGTTTACGTATGCGTAAGTCTGACGTTCGGCCTCTCTCTGATCAGCTACTTGGGAGGATTTCTCTTTAGACTGTGCTCGGGTCGTCGATCGAAGACTATTCTGACAACTACCCCCGAGGCGGCTCAGCTCAGCAGGGGCAGGACTGGACCATCTATGCCGTTTACTATCCTTCTGGTTGATTCGCAATGAGCGGGTGCTCTAGGCATCGAGGAGCGACAGGTTTTGAATCGGTACGACGATGGTCCCAAATTCACTTGGCCCCACAGAGTGCTACAGGTGCGCGTCGCAGCTGGCGCGTAGGTGGTGGTCGCGCCAACTCAGTTGGCAACTGTCGACATCCAGGTGTTGGACACGTCGGTCGTCACGTTCGAGCCGCTGTCTCGTGGTCGGCCAAAGCCCGACCGGTGCAAGCGCGACCGCTTCTTCTTCTTCTTCGACCCGATCCCGGTGCGGGAGCTCAGTGAGGCCATGGCTCGGGCACGGGTGCCAGCCGACATCGCGGGCGCGAAAACATCGAGGTCGACGCCGAGGAGGCGCGAGGGTGTGGGTCGTCAGCAACGTCGCGCGCTCGCACTTCGGAGAGGAGATCGACCCTGGCATCTTGGACGACGCTAGCAAAGCGCTTCTCAGGAGGCGCACGGACGCGGTGCAGCTCAGGCTCGGAGGCGCACGCGGGGCGGGCCAATGCCAATGACGTGGAGGAGTGGAAGAACCGTCGAGGAGGAGGAGGAGGCGACCTGCGCCTTTTCGGCGCCATCGGGGCCACTGGAGGTCACTGGAGGTCGGCGGTTAATCCAGGCAGAGGAGGCGACTGAGAAGAGTATAGCGGTTTCTTCTCTGCGGATTCCCGCGCGACGCTCGAACCCGCTGTCGGGATTTGCGAAGCGACGGATTGCTTGTTCGACGCGTGTCATCCGAAGTGGTGCTCCGCGTCAGGGGTCTCGGCCAACGGCGGGGTCGCCCGCGATCGCGCGATCATCTTGGAAGCGTGGCGTCTCGGCCTCGCCTATGGCGAGATCCACTTGGCAAGCTCTGCCATGGCGGAGCAGCCGGTCGGGGGGCTCATCCAGCGCGAGCTCGCGGTGGGGAAAGTTTTCAAGAGCCCTGATCACAGCGGGCACGGGCGCGCGCTGGCGGGCGCCGCGGAGGACGGGCAGGGCCGCCGCCCCGAAGTTCGCGAAGTGGATCACCGAGAAGCGACGCCAGCGGACCGACGCCGCCAAGCTGACTCGCTTGCTGCAGGAGGAGAGGGCCGTGGAGGAGGGAAGGCGCGGCGGCCCTGGGGGCCCGAGCGGGCCCAGAGGCGGCTGCCGAGGGTCCGGCGCCGAAGACGGTAAAGGTCAGCGTGTCCTGCGAGGGCCGCGGCCAGGGCGGTGACGTTCGCCCGGCCGATCACCATCGATGCCCTCTTCTTCGGGCAGGGGCCTCCAGTTTGTTGCGTCGAGCTCCGAGTTTGAGCGCCGTGGTCTTCGCGGTCGTGACCAGCGACGGCGTGGCGACCCCCTCCCTTTGCCAGTTTGCTCAGTGAGGGGTCCCTTCAGGGGCTCTCGACGCTGGCGTGGCTTGCGTGGGCATGCCGGGCATTGAGACCGGCGTCTTTTGGAGTCTGTCCGCTCGTTCAACTTCTTCTGGCGCGCCAGAGCGCGTTCAGACATGGACTGACTCTACGAATGCAGCTCGGGCAGGCCCTCGAGCTCGCGGATGGCGATTCGCCGCCGGCTGGGCGAACGAGTCGACTTGCGCGGCGAACGGCCGCAGGGCCTGACCCCGCTCAGCGCGGTCAATGAAGTGCGCAATGCGAAAGACCTTTGCGCGCAGAGGCCGCGGCCCATTGCGCCGTTTCCTCTAAGCGAACTGAAGGTCGATGGGCGTCGCCATTCATCTCCTCCTCGAGTCCGCGCTGCCTCCTTGTGCGATTCGGCTGGCCGTGGATTTTGAGAAAGGCATATTGAAGAGCATGCTGAAGTTTGGGCGGCCCGCGTGGCTGGCGCGCCCGCCGCCGCGCGCAGGTGCCCAGAACTTCGACGCTCGGAGAAGCGTTTCCGCGAGTTCTTCGCCATCCTGCATCGGGGCCAGCTGCTCACCCTCGGGCACCGCGTTCGCTCCGCGGTGTCCATGTACTTTGTGGGGGGGACCGGGATGGCCCGCTCACCGTCGACGCTCGCTCCGCCGACGAAGAAGTCCGAGTCGCCCCCTCGCTCGGGCCATGGCGCGATCGCCGCTCTCGCGGATGTCGACATCAGCTTGGCGGAGCTCTCCGAGATCGCCGATGCCTTGCTGCGTTCCGAAGCGGAGGCCGAGCTATTCAACGGGCAGGGCGGCCCCGTCTCGCTGCCGGTCTCTGGCTCTCTCGATGTGGTGGGCGGCTGTTGCCAGTTCGACAATTGGCGGATGGCCCCCTTGTTCGGGATGGGCCCGCCCCGGCGAGGCCATCGCCCGCGGCCTCGCCGAGGTCTGGGGCGATGGTCTGGAGGAGATGGTGCCTGCGAGGCCCGCCGGTGGTGTCTGCCCGTGCTTCAGAGCGCTGAGTGCGGCTGCGCTCGGGCCCTGCGCGCTTGTCATCCAGCAGGTGAGCACATCGCGGCCGCGGGAGTCTCTGGGGCGATGGCCCAGGCGGCGAGAGGAAAGCATCGTGCTCCCCGCGTGTCAACGGTCATCCCGATCATCTGCGCCTACGTAGACAAAGCCGCCCTGCTGGGTGCCGATGCTGCCGGCGGCTTTTCAGACAGGGGCGCGCGCGCAGGATGCGGCTGAGCAGGCCTTCTCACTGGAGCAGCTGCGCGAAGTCATGGATGGGCGCCGGCGCCCTCGGCCGACGACGGCTTCTCGTCGAGGTTGTGCGCGTCTGGGTCGGCCACGTGGTTCGCGCGCAACCGACCGGCGCTTCCCCGTCTGCGGGCCGCCCGCCAGTTCATGCAGCGTTCGCTTGGCCGACGCGGGGGGTTCAGCGCGCCGGGAGTTCATGGCCACCTTGGGCCTGGTCGTCTTTTGTCAGCGTGACCTCGGGGCCCCTCGTCTTCGGATGGCGCGTTGCTCGGGCCCCGGGGGCCCACCTCGAGCCCCGTCGCCGTGGCCGCCCCTCGCCGGGCCCCGACGCGGCTAGAGCGCCAGCGTGCCGAGCCACGAGGGCGCCCGGGCCCCGGGGCTGGCCGTCGCGCTCGTCGCGATCGCGATCTTCGCGAGGGCGAGAGTCGAGCGCCGACGCCGAGAGGGGTCTGGGGCCCGCCCGAGAGACGGAAGAGCCTGGCCCGGCGGATTTGGGGGGGCCCAGCCGAGCGCATCAACGCGACAGAAGGTCGGGTGCTACTGATTGGCCTGTGGAGAGCTGCCCGAGCTTGTCGCGGACCTCGCTGCCATCGGAAGTGGCCCCTGTCCCTCTTCGACCGCCCCGTCGCCCGCTGCGCCTTCGACCGCGGGCGCGGGCGCGGCGCGGAGGAGAAGACCTGCGGGGGCCTCCGCTACCTTTTCCAGCGGGCTGTTGCTCTCCAGGTCGCTCGCGAGATCCGCGGGCGACCTGTCGCCTCGAGGGGGGTCCGCCACCCTGCCGACGCAGGCTCGCGGCGGTTCGACGACGGCGCGGCCGCCGCCGAGGAGGCCTGCAACCTCGGCGGCCTGGGCGCGGCCATAGTCTGGGCGTGGCGCTGGGGTCGGTCAGCGGGCGGGGCGTCGGGCGCCTTCGCTCGTTGCCGGCGAGCGGATCGCGGCGCGGAGTTTCCGCGCAGGTCAGTGCCTCCAAAAGCAGGGTTCGAGTGCCTTGCTGCCTCGGGCGGGCCCCCTGAGCTTCAACGGGGCCCAACTTCGTTCCGCTCGGCCTCCTCCAGGGCGCGTCCGACAAGGCCCGCTGCGGGCTCTATTGCCGGGCCATTTGCGGCGAGGGCGACGGGCGACAGCGGGCTCCTCGACCAGGACCTATACTGCGCGTTTGTGGGCTCCTCCCAGGTCTTCGGCGCCCCCTGCTCGGCCCCTCGCAATCTGCGAGAGCTGCCGCGGCCTTTGCGGCCCAAGCCGTAGACGGCATCAAGGGCGAGAGATTGTCCTCTCAGGCGTCTCGGGGATGTGATCTCAGTCGGGCAGTTCTTGATCGGCGAGGTGCTATCTTCTTAGAACTGCATGCTGGGCAAGAGGGTCTCACTCGGCCCGCGGCTAAACTGGGCGTTCCAGGTGGGGGGTGTCGAGCTCGCCGCAGGCCCCGACTGCGACCTCCTCGATCCTGGGGTTAGGCAGTGATTGCATCGTCGGGTTCATCCAGCGTGCTCAGGTCTTGTGCGCGCGTGGCTCGGCACCCCGCTCAGCGCCTGCAGCGCTGCTAGACGGGGCCTCAAGGACCACGGGGATGCCGTGCAAAAGTGCTTCCTTGGGGCTCAGCATGCGTGATTCTCCCTTGAAGTTACCCGACAGTGTCTGATTCCAAATCTTGTCTATGTCCTCGGGAATGCGCTTACTTTGCGTCCTGGGGCTTTGGGCCATTGCAGGAAATCGCTGCTGGCGCCCGCGTTGCAGGCGTTGAGTTCCGCGCTTGTGGATTTGAGGGTGCGATCAAGAAGCCGATTGGATTGTTCAGTACCTTGCGTGGCATGGATGCGTTGGCCAGGCGTTGTCTAGGGGCCCACTCGCAGACCGTTGTCATAGGGAAGATCCGAGTGTGGGATGATGTCCGAAGTGTTTCTCGTCGGATGCAGGCCTCCCGTGTCACGGGGGTCTTTTGCTCAACGTTCTATTTCAGTGTAGCTCGTCTGATTCTGGCTGGAGCCCCTCGTCATCGCGACTGCCCTGTAGTTCAGAATGCCGCGGCCCGTCGCATTTCTGCTTCGGCCAGTCTAGGGCAAGCGGCCGCGCTATGTCTCAGACGTCGTCAGCGAGGGTGCTTGGACGAGTGGCGAGCGGCCGCGGCGAGGACGTCGGCATCGCCCCCCGTCGGCTCATCGCGCGCGTCGAGGGGCCCTGGCGGCAGCGCGCCCGAGTGCTCGCGGGAGCATGGAGGCAGACGGTGCCGGGTCGTTCGACCGCTTGCGGTTCGGCGCGGACCAGCTCCCCAGCCTCGACACCTCGCACGGCGCAGCGTGGCGCCCAACTATCCTCGCGACGTGCAAAGCCGAGGTGGCCGAGCTCACGGGTTCAAGGCGTGGGCGGCCGACGGACGCCCTGGCCCCCATGCCCCAGAGGTGGCCAACTTTGCTACGTCGGACTACTTCGAGTGGCTGCGCGCCCAGCGAGAACGGCCGCAGCTGGGCAGGTGGACACTCTGCGGCAGCGCGCTGCTGCACCAGGCGCACCTCGGTCGAGGCGGACGCGCGTCGCCCGAGGCCAAGGCAGCCTTAACGGGCCAGCCGCGACAGATGCCGGGGCGCATCCGCGATCCTTGCCCGATCGAAGCGCCTTGGTTCATCGCCCGACGGTTGCTGCTCAAGAGCGAAGCTTTCTTCTCCTGGTGCGCCTTGGCTGCGATGCTGCAAGTTGACGCGCGCGTTAGGCCTGGCGCCCTGCTGGACATCGAGACGGAGGATCTGCTGCCTCCCTTGTTGAGGCAGCGGGGCCCGCGCCACATTGGTTGGGGCCTCGCGATGGCGACCAGTGCCGGGGCGGGGCGAACCGAGTCGGGCGGGCAGGGCGACGCCCTGATCAACGGCATCCTCGACCGCAGTTTCGTCAAAGACGCATCTCCGCGCGCCGAGCTGCGAAGATGACGGAATGCGCGCCCCCCTTCCGAAGGGGAGCGCGCATTCCGTCATTTTACGCCCTTGCACGCAAGAAGGCGACGGATTGTGGCCCATTGTTTTCGGCGCGCAAGACCTTCCGCCGGCGCGCGCGCGAAGGCGCTGAGCCTTCAGCCGATCCAGGGCCGCGGTAAATAGAAGCGCCCCGCCTCGGCGAGGCGATGTGAGAAGCGCGCTGCCCGCCTTCGCCAGTCGCGCAGACTGGCGGCGCGTCAGGGGCGCTCTTGCAGCCAGTCGTGGCCTTCGAGACCTGCGCAGGAGAGCCTTTTCGCCGGCGTCGTCTTCGATTTTCTCCGACCACTGCCCCGCCACCATGTGCGTTTTACGGGACATGGGACCCAAGATAATGTGGATGCCATGTTTGCCCACGGGAAAGCGCATCAAACATCTGGCTGCCTGCGGTTGGAAACGCGCAGCGTGCTCGTGCATTCGGCCACCGCCAGTCCGCCGCTTTCTTGAAGTCCGCCTAGGATCATGTGCGAATGTGAACTATAGCCCGTTTTCCACAGCGGGGGAAGGCCAGTCTTCATCTTGTCTGAAAGCACCAGCGTTACAATGGATTCGACCACCGTCAACCCGCCGCTTTCGCAAGGGCCGCTCAGTTTCTTGTGAATCTATGTGCGTAATTGCCTTCGGCCCTCTCGGCCGCCCTGCCGACGTTGTAGGTCAGGGGTCTCGTGGATGCCTGTGGGCGCATCTTCGGATGTCTAGCAGGGGTCTCTTGGAGGTTGTTCTGGCGTGCCCTGGGGCCCCATCGGGGGCCTTTTGGAGGCTTCCAGGAGCATGCCTTGGGCGTTCGATGTTTGGGGCCCGCTGGTGCTGCGGGGTTCCTCCCGGGGGCCTGCTGGCGATCTCGGGGGTCATCTTGGAGCGAGGGGCGCGACGTGTCCGAGCGGATTCCGCCTTTCGAGGCCTTCTAGGGTCTCCCGCGGGCCGTTTTGGTGGCCTGCTGCGCCGTCTTGGGCCCCCTCCCTCCCTCTTCTGATTTTGGAAGCCTCTTGGCCCATTTCGGAGCGTCGAGAGCCTGGCGTGGAGAGAGCGCTGACATCCCTTGAGCGTTGTTTTGTTTTCATTTTTTGTTTGGGGGTGGGTGGGCAAGGTCTTTGGTTTCGCGGGACCCTCTTGGAGGGCGCTTTGGAGTCTCCTTGGGGAGTCTCGGGCCGTCGGGGGGCCACCTTTGACCTCTAGGAGAAAAGTTGTTCTTTTCTTTTTCGGAGCAAGTCGCGCGAGAACCCGCGGGTGCACGATGCGCGCTTATGCATACACATATATATATATATATACATGTATATATATACATATATATATATGTGTGTGAATATACGGTTGCCCCAAGATCATACGTTCTCTTGAGTCGTTTTCACAGTTATCATTTTCTTATTCATCATTCACTTCTCTTCTTCTGTCATCCCCCTTCTCCAAACACAATTCCTCCTCCTCCTCCTCATCCTCCTCCTCGCCCTTCCTCCTCCACCGCATTGCCCTTTTTTTCCGTTCCCTCTTTGTAGTAACGCAAGAAAGAAGAATACACAGTGTTTGGCGCCCTCGATGCAAGAAAACGCTGTGTATGTTTGGTGTTTCAGTTTTTTGGTTTAAGATGCAAGGACACACTGTGTATGTTTTTTGAGGGTTTTGGAAGCTCAAGTGTTTCCCGCGGCCTCCCTCCAGCACGTCCTCCGTCTTTTCCGGAGCTCCCAAACCCCAAAAAACAAAATAACCAAACATACAAAATGCTTCCGTGCACCCTAAACCAAAAAGGCCAGAAACACCAAACATACAGCGTCTCCTTGCGCCGAGGGCGCCAAACACTGTGTATGTTTGTTCCCTACCTAGGCTCTGCCTAGAAGGGTTCTTACTCTCTTAGCTTAAAGGGGCCGGGCAGTGGAAAGCGCCCCGGGCGGTTCCCCCAGTCCCCTGGGAACTTTAGCTTTAGCTTAGCTTTAGCTTAGCTTTAGCTTGGCTGTAGCTCAGCTTTAGCTTAGCGTTTCGCTTAGCTTTTCGCTTAGCGTTTAGCTTAGCTTTAGCTTAGCTTTAGCGTAGCTTGAGCTTAGCTTGAGCTTAGCTGTAGCTTCGCTTTAGCTTAGCTTTAGCTTAGGTTTAGCTTAGCTTTAACTTAGCTTTAGCTTAGCTTTAGCTTTAGCTTAGCTGTAGCTTAGCTTTAGCTTAGCTGTTGCTCAGCTTTAGCTTAGCTTTAGCTTAGCGTTAGCTTAGCTTTAGCTTAGCTTTAGCTTAGCTTTAGCTTAGCTTTAGCTTAGCTTTATCTTAGCTTGAGCTTAGATTTAGCTTAGCTTTAGCTTAGCTGTGGCTTAGTTTTAGCTTAGCTTTAGCTTAGCTTTAGCTTAGCTTTAGCTTAGCGTTACTGTTACTACTAATGCTGCTTTCCTAGGGGTTCCAACTCCTAGGTAGGGTCGCATAAGGAGGAGGAAAGGAAAGGAGGAGGTGCTGGGAGGAGGCCGCGGGGAACAGTTGCGCCTCCCCCAAAAACAAATATCCAAACGTACACAATGCTTCCCTGCATCCCAAACCCCAAACACCAGAAACACCAACAATACAGCGATTCCTTTGGTTTTGTTTTGCAGCAAGGAGGAGGAAAGGAAATGATGAGGTGCTGGGAGGAGGCCGCGGGGAGCACTTGAGCTGCCCAAACCGAACAAACAACAAAATAACCCAAACTACACAATGTTTCCTTGCATCCCAAATCCAGAAAACCAGAAGCACCGAACATACACAGCGTTTCCTTGCAGCGAGGGCGCCAAACAGTGTGTAAGTTTGGTTCCCTTGCTTTGCAACAAGGAGGAGGAAAGGAAAGGAGGAGGTGCTGGGAGGAGGCCGCGGGGAGCACTTGCGCTTCCAAAGCCAACATAGATAACCAAACATACGCAGTGTTTCCTTGCATCCTAGACAACAAACATCAAATATACCAGCAAACAAAAAAAACAGAGTTGCCTTGCATCGAGGGCGCCAAACACTGTGTATTCTTGTTTTTTATTGGTACAAAGAGGAGGCAACGCAAAGGAGAATGAGGAGGAGAAGGATGGGCGAGGAGGAGGAGGAGGAATTGTTTTTGGAGAAGGGGGAGGACGGTCAAGGAGAAGGGAAGGAGGAAAAAGAAGATGATTCACGTGAATACGTTTCAAGAGAAAATGTATGACTTTGTGTGTATGTATACGCACGTGTGTTTATTTGTACACGTATGCCTATACAGATATATGTATATATACATATATAAACACATACATACTTGCATGTACATATAGAGAGACATGAGTTTTGTTGGCAGGGTGATGTCTGTAAGTCGTTCCATGCAGGGAGAATGGCCCGACCTGGCCCTGTGAAATCTTGGTGCTCACCTCTGCAAAGAAAACTCCAGGATTTCACCGCTTCTTTCGACTGGTGGAGGCACTGGCCCCCCTTGCCGCGCATCTTGACTTCCCCCTCGTCGTGCGCGAGTAGCGCGTTGCGAGGTGCCACCACTGCTTGGAGGAGCAACCGGGCCGTGACCACGACGGGCAATGGCATGCATCCGCTCTGGTGGGCAGCCTCGACGTCCATTGCAAGGAGCCTCAATGCTCCCTCCTGATGGTTGCCGAGCACGCGTGGCACCTCGAGCAACTGCGACAAAGGACCACTTGAGACTGGGGCTGGGGGGCCTGGCCCGCCACCCACCCCGAGCTGCGCGAGGGGGCCCGTCTAAGTTTAAACGAGCACAAGTTGGAAGAAATCTGGCGAGTGGCAAGGTCGGTTCCTGATCCTTGATCCCAGCAATCTCGGCCCGGGATGGCTCGGGCGGAGATGCCCCCTCTCTTAGCCACCGGGTCAGATTCAGCACTGTCTGACTTGTAGGATGCTTTGATGCCTTCTAAGCCTTCGCCATAATCGTTTGTTGTGACTGTCTTGACTCGGGGATTCAAGGAGTTGCTCATGTTTGGCGCTGCACCTGCGAGCTGCATTACAAGTCAGCCGCCGAGATATGTGCGTCTTGAGGCTGCTGGCTACGTTCTCCTCACAGTCGGAGTAATTTACATATTGGGCGCAGAGGAGCTCATTGGAGGCCCCGCGCCCACAATGCCCACCGGCCCGGGTGGTCTGGGGGGGGCCCACCAGGGACAGGGCTCTCCAGTGTGCGAGCGGGCCCTTGATCATCATGGCCCGCGGCCGCCCCCCGGGCAGCGCGACGCAATGGCGGGATTGGGTTCCTGAGCCGAGTGCCGCTGACATTTTTTCCGCCGCTGCGCGGGAGAGCAATCCGCGCAGGCGTTCGCAGTAGTCGGGGCCGCTCGGCCAACTAATTGCGTGCATGCAAGAGGGGGGCGGGGAGGCGCGGCGGCCGCGGCGAGCGGAGAGGGGGGGGCGTTCGCAGGTCGAAAAAGCCCGCGGCGAGCGCGCCGGCGCGGCCAGCCAGGGCGGCGGCGCCAGGGCAGCGAAACCGGGGCGGCATCGCGGCCGCGTCCAAGGACCGCAGCCAGGACTGCAAGCGCTGAGAGCGCCCGGGGCAAGGCGCTAGCCGCGCGCCCGCGCAGAAACCCCAGGGGGCTGCAGGACACGAGAGGCATGCGTTTTATATCCCCTGTTCGCCACGTGACCAAGCTGCGTCAGGCTCTGCTGCCGCGGCGACCGCGCCGGGCTGCGCCAGGTCGGGCGCGGGGGGGTTTGCCGCGAGAAGCGTTGTCGTCCGTTTCATCTTCGCGACGCTGACGCCAGCCGTGGCCGCGCCAGTTGGGGCAGGATGCGCCGGCCAGGTCCAAGTGGCGGCGGCGGCGGCGGCGGCGTCGCATGGGGCGCCGTGGCGACGCGGGGGGGGGGCAAGAAGGCGGGGCTGCGAAAGGCGCGCCAGCGGCGGCCCGCGCTGCGCGCGGCGCTGGGGCAGGCCCGGCGATCATCGGCGCGCCCGCGGCCGCAGCTCCCGGCGATGGCGGCGGCGCAGCGCGGCCTGATGCCCCCGCGTCGCCCGCTGGCGGGCCGCCGCCCAGGCGGAACCGGGGGCGTCGGCCTCAGGGCGCGGCCCCGCGCGCGCCCCTCGTCGAGCCTCGCCGCTCCAGCGCGCGGGGGGGGGGGTCGGCGCGGAAGTGCCGGCCTCGGGGCGCGGTTGCGCACGGCGTCGGCATCGGGGCACGGCCGCGGGCGCTGTCCTCCGACGGGGGGGCAGTGCAGGGGGTGTCGGCCTCGGGGCGCGGCCCCGCAGGTGCTCCTGCGGCGCGGCGCTGATGAGCAGTGCGGGGCGGGCGCGCGAGTCGACCCTTGCCCCGCGGCGGAGAACCGCGTCGCCCCGAGGACTTTTCGCGGCGGCGTCAGCGGAACCCGGAGAGAAAGAGAGGGACAGAGAGAGAGAGAGAGAAACAAACATACAAATCAGATACAACACAAAAAACAAACACAACTTTACATATTGCACCGCAGAGGTTCCACATCAAGTCTGCAAGAACCCACTGTTTGGGGTCCTCGCTTGCAAGCATGCCCTTCTAGAAGGAGGGGGGATGGGCACATTTTCTGCATGGTTTTTGTTTCGATTATTGGACCTCTAGCTTGCGCCGGAAAGCCGGTGCGGGAAGAGGAGGAGGAGGGAATCTCGTAGGACTTTGAGCAGGCGGCGGTTCTGACGCGGCCCAGCGATGATTTGCTCCCGCCCCTCCCCGCCATTGCCCTTCTCTTACTTCGTCCTTGCCCGCCCCTCCTTCCCTGCGTTCGCTGCCGCCCGATCTTCGCGCCGTGCTTGCGCGTTCCGTGCCCGCTACGTTTCTCTGCCCGGCCTGGCATCTCTCGAGAGGGATCGCCCGTCGCGGCTCCTTGCCTGTCGTGCTGCCCCGGGGAAGTTCGACGCTGGGCCGTTCGGTCCTGCGGCGGCTTCCGTGCCGCCGCGGCAGCCCACTTCGCGAGGGCCGCTCGGCAGCTGCTGGTCCTGACTTGACCTTTCCTTGGCTGCGCCATCGAAACTTTTACGGCCCCTCCTCCACCCCCAGCTGCCCCTGCCCCTGCATCCCACTCTCCCTTGCCCCCGTCTCCCCCTCCCCCCGCCCCCTCGCTCGATCCCTCCCTCTCGCCTTTCCGTTCTCCCAAAGAAGGCTCCGAGGACGTAGTTCCAAGTCGTTTACGATGTTGGGTCAGGCACGACGGCGTTGAGAGTGTCGGCAGACTTGGTATGCAAATGTAGCTTGTCCATTCCAAACTCTTACGCGAAAGTGTGAGAAGGTAGTGCCACACCTGTGGATAAGCGAATTGATGCTCCAGCTGGCGGGGTGTGCAACTTCCAATCTACTTTGCTCATTTCTCTGACGTGTCCCGTGCCGGTGCAGGTTACCGCGTGGACTACATGGTTGCGCTCTTAACCCACGCGCTGATTGCCGATCTGGTTTTTTATCGTTGTGGCACGTGGCCCCGCCCCGCATTGGCGCGATGTGGTCCAGAAGCGACTGTCATCTTCCCTCGCCGCCACATCGGCCTCTGGCATTCCGGACCCCACCCCTCTTGCTCTCCTCCCTCCATCCCCTCTCCTTTCCCCCCTCGCCACACAAGCACCTGACAAGATAGGCACGCACGCGTCCCTCCTCCCCACTCCCCAGTCTCTCCTCTCTCCCCCTCCCTTTCTGTCTCCGTCTCCCTCGCCCTTTCCCACTCCCCTCTTCGCCCCTCCCCATAATGACTCACTCTGAGAGCTGCTTTCCCTTCGCCGCTGACTCTGTGGTTTCGCGTCGCGCTCCGTCTCCCCCGTGCATCACTGTCATACAACATGTCAAGATCTGTCCATTCACAGTTGTTTTTTCAGGATGGTGCTCCTGCTGCAGCGTTAGGGCCTCTTTCAGGATCGGCGCTGTTTCCCGTCGTTCAGGCTGGCGGTCTCGCCCCAGCGTGTGCCACATCTCTGGATCCGATTCCTTCTTTCCTCGTCGTCGTCGCCCCTCTTTTCCCCTTTCCCCTGGCCAGCGCAGTGGGAAGGGATCAAAAGCAAGATCTGCGCAATTGGGGCAGGATGTCAGATACGGTGCGAGCGCACTGAGCTTGCCCTCTCTACACTTACACCTTATGAGTACTACTCTTATCTCTCTCCTGACTTCGTCCCGAAGACGTCCCGCCTTCTCCGCGCAGCGTATTGCACACAGGATTTGACATGTTTGTCTTTCTGGTAGGGTTTCCTATCCGATCGTTGTTGGTCCTTCAATTTGGAGTTCCCGCTGCAGTGCTGGCCTCATTCCCGCGTTTCGTTTCTTTCGAAATCGTACTCCCACTGTAGCGCTGGTCTAAGTTCCACGCTTTTGGTCTTTACGCATGGTGCTTACGCTGCAGCGCTGGCTTCAATTCCCCGCTGTCGGTCCTTCAAAATGTAGCTCCCGCTGCAACAACGGCCTCAACTCCACATTGTCGGTCCTCCACGGTTTTCTGGCTGCACCGTTCATGCAGCCATGACGTGCAGCTCGGTGTTATCTGATGTGCGGCTATTCTGCAATTCCATGGCTTGCTCTGCAATGTTGTGATATGCAATGCTGGGCTACTTGGTACCATGCCATGCTATACTGTCCCGTGCCATGCCATGCCATGGCATACCATGCAATGTTAGCTCATGTGCCGATGTCATGCCATGCCTTGCGCTGCCCCCGTGTGCCGACACGTTAGTGTATCCTCTTCCTTTGCCCGACGTCTGTTGCCATTTGGGGTCAGGTGCCCGGCTGGTTTGAACAACGGTTAGGCGCTGAAGCTGGCGTTTGGGCCTGCGCCCTCGACGCCGCGCCGCGGCGGATCCGAGGAGAGAGTTTCCCTGGCTCACCATTTGCCAAGCCACCCCAACCCAACCCGAAGGTCCCAGACAGACAGACAGAAACCTTGTGTCCAGGTGGACGCGTTGGCAGGAAAAATACAAGTGACCAAACGTCACTCGAAACGCTCGAAGCACAGAGGCGTGGCCAAACGCCACACGAAGCACTCGAAGCACGCGGGCTTGAACGAACGCCATACGAACGTAGCCTGCATTGCCCTGCCCCTCGTGCGTCTCTGTCACGTCCCCGAGCAATGGGGCGAACGGAGAGTTTGGACTGTGCCCAGTGCGTGCTATTTTCTGCTCCTTCATCCTCTCCCAAGGGGTGGTTAGAACATCTTTGACGGGGGTGCCGGCCAGACGTGTATGTTTTGAGGTAGGCGGCGACGCCATCACTTGCTCCAACTCTGTTTCCAAATCGAGAGGGACACGAGCAACCATGGTGTATGAGGGATGTAAGTAGAAAGTGAAAGGGAGTACGTATAGAGTGGAAAGGGGTGCCCTGCGTGCCAGACTTGAGCCAGACTAGACACCCTTTTGAGCCAAAATGGCTTGAGCCATTGTATTTTTCAGATGCTCCAAAACGTCCCCCCGCTGGCAATCGGAGGGTCCAACGACGACTTCGGGTTGGGTTGGGGTGGTTTGGTGGGTAGCCACTGGCGCCAGCGATGTCGGGGCCCTCCTCGCGCCCGCGCTCGCGCACGAGCAAAGAAAGAGGCGAGCGTCAGCATCGCCAGGGCCCCGCACGACCTTTCGGGACGGGGTCCTGACCGCGGAGTCCTATGGCGCGCCTTCAGGATACTTTTGAACCCTCACGTTCCGGTGGGCGCCGCCACGGCGGAGACCCCTTCTGCCTGCCCGTAGACCCCCTGTTCTTCCGCCGCGGGTCCAGGGCGAGAGGGGGCCGCCGATCGCGGCTGGCCCTCAGGAGAACCAGTGGGGCTTCAATGCCGCGCCCGCGGTACTCTCTTACGCGTCGAGCCAGACTTCCCCGGGCGCGCAATCGCGGTTGCGCGAGCGGGCGTTGCCCGGCCGCCCTCGAGCGCGGCGTCGCGCCCCGTCCTCCGTTCGAGGACCCGTGTCCCGTTGGTGCCCGCCGCAGTGGACAGCAGCGCGGCAATCGAGGCGGTGCTCGCGCCAATCGCGGAGTGGGCGCCAGAGCAGCGCTGGCGCTCTCCGACGCGATGCTGCCCGAGATCGAGATGCCCGCATCCGTCGCGTTGCTCAGCGACGTGGCGCTCGAGGCAGTACTCGCCCCACTCGTGGACATCAGAGTCGAGCTGCCGTTTTCCGGCGCGCTGCTCGACGTCGCCGCGCCCGCGCCCGCCGCGGCGGTCGCCGACGAGGTGCTGGGGGCCAACGACGCGGCACTCGAGGCAGCGCGTCTCTCTCTTGCGAGCGTCAGGGTCACGCAGCTGCTCTGCGACGCGCTGTTGCCCGCCGAGATGTCAGTACTCGCCGCGCTGCTGCGCGACGCGGTTCCCGAGGTTGCGCTCGCCCCGCCCACGGGCGTCCGGGTCGCGCCCCTGCTCTCAAGCGCGCTCGTCGACGAAGCGCCGCCAGTGCCGGTCGCGTTGCTCCGCGACGGGCCGCTGCTCTCCGAAGCGAGCTGGTCGACGTCGAGATGCAAGCGCCCGACGCGCTGCTCAGCGACGCGGTGCTCGAGGCAGTACTTGCCCCGCTCGCGGGCGCCAGGCCTGGGCTGCCACTGTCCGACGCGCTGCCGCGCGCCGAGGTGCCAGCGCCCTCGGCGGCAACGGGCTGGCCCCAGGCCTCTCCTCGCCACTGCAAGCCGAGCAGCGTCGAAGTCTGCCCCCTAGAATTTTTCGCGCATTCGCGGCGTCGGCGCGAGGCGGCGCTCGCCTAGAGACGGCGCCAAGACCATGGCCGCTTGGGCCGCTGGGGCCATGTCCGCGCCTGCCCGAACGCGCCCCAGACGGGGCGCGCGGTGTTCGCGCCCCCTGCCGGCATCTGCGCCAGCGCCGTTTTGGCCCGCGCGCTTCAGAGAAGAAAAACGGCCGAACGGGTCAGCGCATAGACGCGCGCCTCCGATATACGGGCGGCGGCAGCGAGGTTCCATTCGACCCTTCGGGGCGGGATCAACGCTCGCGCGCGGGCGCGGAGCCGCGACGCGGATGGGGGCGCCATCGGCGGCGAGGGGCAGCCGGAGGGCGGCCGCGCGCTGATCGGACCGCGCCGGGGGCGCGGCGTGCTCGGAGACCGCGCTCGCCGACAGCTTCGTCGATGGCCGCGCCGACAGCGGGCGGCCCGCGGCCCCGCCGGCA
Organism: Prorocentrum cordatum; assembly: GCA_963575745.1. Lineage (NCBI taxonomy): Eukaryota > Dinophyceae > Prorocentrales > Prorocentraceae > Prorocentrum > Prorocentrum cordatum. Next base: position 896,374 of record CAUYUJ010008113.1, on the reverse strand, counting down.
GCCTCGCCGGCAATTTCGCCGGTAGCTCTGCCGGCAGCTCCGCCGCCGACGGACTCGCCGAGGGCCAGCGGCCGGCAGGCCGCAAAGGAATCCCGGAAGGGAGGGGATCAGCGCCGGGACAGCGGCGCGGCGAACCTAGCGGGCTCCGCGTTCTTACTTGCGCGGCTCCGCGTGCCGCGTCCAGTTGGTCGCGGGCCCCAGCGGCGGTGGGGTCTCGCCCTCGCGGCGCCGCGAGACGCGGCACCGGCGCTTTGCGCGGCGTGGCCAGATTCGGCTGGGACCTCGGCGGGGGCCCCGCCGATGGGCGGGTGGCCACCGATGGCCGCCGGGGTCTCGCCCTCACGGCTCCGCGAACCGCGCCCTGCCTTCGCCGCGCGGTCGGCCCAGGGCTGGGTTGGTTCAAAACTTCCCGCGCCTGGGCCCCCCCCCGATCCCGCGTTCGCTCGCTGGGAAGCCTGCGGCCGCCGCGGTGGGCGAGGGTCCCTGCGGTGGGGATGGGGGTCGAGCTTGTGGGAGCTCCATTAGAGCTGGGGATTGGCCCTTCCCTTGTTCGGCCGTCTGGAATACCCCCCCGCTCAGGGGCCACTGCCGATTGCCTTGTGTCGCGTCCCAGGCGGCGCTCCACAGTGGCCCCCGAGTAGGGAGGGCCTCCGAACGGCATCCCGTCTGCCCTCGCGCGCGCGGGATGTGCGGCGTGGGCAAAAGCCGCGGTGCAGAGCCAGCAACTGGGGCGCCAAATCCCCGGGGACGGCCGCAGCCCGCGTCGGGCCGGCGGTGCCCGGGCGAGGCCGGGCGGGCCCGGCGCTCGCAGCGTCGGCAGGGGCCCAGGCTCCGCCGCCCCACCTCCGGCGTTCCTGGAGGCTGTTTTTTTGGGGGGGTCCGGCGATGACCCGGGTTATATGGGGCTTGCCCCGCCCTTTCCCTCACCTTGCCGGTTGTGCAGGTCGCGGTCGGGGGGGCGCGGGCATGCGCAGGGCTGTCCACGGCGCACAGGTTAGGTTATCGGCCGGCCCCCATCATCATCCTCCCCCTTGGAGAACCTGGGCCATCGCCGATTCCCCCCGAAAAAACGGTCTCTTGCGCGCAGGGTTCCGCGGCGCCGCCACCAGTGCAAGAGGCATTGCCGCCATCTCGTACCCTTTTTCATCGCCGTCGCACCGCTGCTAAGGATCGCCGAAGATGCGCCCCCGTGTGCCAACACGTTCATGCATCTTTTCCCTTTGCCAGACGTCTGTTGCAATGGGGGTTTGGGGGCGCCGGTTTGAACAACCCGCCCGCCGTCCCGGGGCAGCAAGTTTCTGGGAGTGGCGGGAACCTGGCGCGCAAGGCGCCGCGGCACCGCCCTCCGTACAAGAGGCATCACCGCCATCTCGTGTTCTTTTCCCGCTGCCGCACTGCTATTTGTGCTCGTCAACGATGCGCAATGTTCTGGCCTGCGACGGCTGATTGATAACTCCACCGTGCCATGTTACGTTTTACCGGATTCTCCTACGACGTGCTTTGCAAACCGATGCATCACATTTTTTTGTCATTGCCCTCTTCGGCATCCGGCTGCGCGACTCAAAACTAAAGAAGGGCCTTTCGCAGTGGTAGATGATCGGGTGGGGTATAGCGCCACGCATACGACGCGAGCGCGCCTAGGTTGCCCTCTCCCCCTTTTCGCCTTCGCCCTTCTGCCCACCATCCCTGCCCCATCTCCCCTCCCCCGGGTTTGCCTTAATTGCCCCCCCCTCCCCCTCGTCGGGGCCTTTCCCTGCGTCCTTCCCTCTGGCCAGGTCTCCTGCGTCTTGACCCCCTCGAGCAACAGCAAGTTATCAAGCTTTAGCCCCTAAAGTCTTCGGCCGAGCCGAGAAGGCTCAGAGGGGCCACGGGCTTCGAATGTTGCGTCATCACTTGCATCGCCACTGGCTCTTCTACTCGTACTCCAACCCCCCTCCCTCCAACCCCCTTCCCTCCTCCCCCCTCCCCTCCGCTCCCCCCTCCCCCCTCCTACTTCTACAGTTCTACTCCAGCCCCCCCCTCCGTCCGGCCCCTCCGCCCTCCCTGTGCGGACATCGGCTCCGCGCCAGCGCCGCGCCCCCTACCGCGCCGCGAGGGAACGCGCGCGCGAGGCCGGCGCGCGCGTTTTGCGGTCGCGGCTTTTCGGGCGCCCGGCGACGCGAGGCGGCGCGCCGCGGGCGGCCGCGGCCTGTCGGCTGGCAGGGGCCAGGGGCAACGGTACGGTGGGGGATGGCCTTCCCCGTCCTCGTTTCTTTTCTCCTCCTCCTCCTCTCCTCCTCCCTCCTCTCTCGTCCTCCTCCCTCCTCTCCTCCTCCTCCCTCCTCCCTCCTCCTCCTGCTCCTCCTCCTCCTCCTCTCCTCCTCCTCCTCCGCCTCCTCCCTCCTCCTCCTCCTTTTCCTCCTCCTCCTTTCCTCCTCCTCCTCCTCCTCCTCCTCCTCCTCCTCCTCCTCCTCCTCCTCCCCCTCCCCCTCCTCCCCTCCTCCTCCTCCTCCTCCTCCTCCTCCTCCTCCTCCTCCTCCTCGTCCTCCTCCTCGTCGTCCTCCTCCTCCTCCTCCTCCTCCTCCTCCTCCCTCCTCATCACCTTCCTCTGCCTCCCCCTCCAGGGGCCACGTCAGGGGCACCGCTAAGATTTTCATGCGTTTTCGCCGGTCCCCAGCGGCTTTCCAGTCTGGGGTGCTCTGCAGCAGCTGCTTCCCGCCGAGAGCGTTCCGGCGGTGCCCGAAATGCTCCGAACGGCGGCTGGAGAGCAGAGTTACGACCCGAGAGGCAAGGGGCAACGTTATGGGGGGATAGGTTCCGGGGGGAAACGCATCGACCCCCAATCGCCTACTGATCGCCGATAGGGGCACAATGGCCCACCCCGTCCAGGAGCGTGGGGGTCAACGTCGGGAGCCTCTCGCCGATCCATCTGCGATGTATCGCCGATTCCAGGCCGGCGTTCCCTTCCCAGAGCCATTCGGCCCCTGTCTCTCGATGCCCCTGAAGGACAGAGAAGGAGGGACTGCTTTTGGACGCCGCTGGTCGTTTTTGGGCCTCCGGCCACCCTGGGGGGCAGCCAGGAGATGGGTGACGGGGGGGGGTGGCGAGTGTGGGGCGAGAGGAGGCCCCCCCTGAGCTCCTGAGCCAGCCCCGCCCTAACGTTCAGGCGGGCCTGTCCCTCTACAGGAGGAACATCAAAAAATAGTCAAAAGATGGTACGGGGACGATTTTTGACTACTTTTTAGTATTTGGGGGGTTTTGTTTGGATATGTTTTATTCTTCTCCCAAAATCCCCCTGTAGGGGGACACGCCCGACTTCATTCCAGCCCCTCTTTAACGTTGACCCTCAGCACGGTCTCCGTCCACGACGGGCTGCTCCCCTCCTCTGGGCGTGCTCGTCCTCCTGGAGCGGAGGCGCGCTGCTGGGTGGTTGGCGCTCCTCCGATCGCCATGGAGCGAACGTGTCCTGGGGGACTGTTTTTTTTTAGGGTCGGGCGAAAACCCAGGTTGTCGGGCTTGCCCCCCCTCACCCCCCCCCAGGATAACCTAACCTTGCCGGTTGTGCGGGGGGTGCCGGCATATGCAGGGCTGCCCACAGCGCGAGGGTTAGGTCATCGGCCGGCCCCCTCCTCCCTTCCTTCCAGGCCTCCCGGTGGGGTTTCGAAGCGTAGAGCTTCGAGATCCACCGTCGATCCGCCGCCGCGGCCGCCCCAGAGAGGTGTGGGCGCGCGAGGCGCACAGACACGCTGTGCGTGCATGTCAGCTCGTCAGAGGTTGCTGCCACGCCGGCAAGCGGCTGGAAGAGCACGGCGCGGGGGCACGCTGGCTCCCTTCCGTCGCTCACGTGCGCGCCACACGGCTTCTAGTGATGACCCCGACCACCACAGCATCGGAGCTTGAGCCTTTGCTCTGCAATGATCCCTGCCCGCCAGTGCGAGCGGCAAGGCCCCTGGAGGCAGGAAACGGATGCGTGCACGAGGTGTATGTATGTGTGTGTGTGTGTGTGCACGTACTATTCATATCCATTTGTATATGAATAGTTCGGTATATCCATTGCATCCTGGAGTTTCGGGCGCCTTCCCCCAGAAGCCAGGGGCGCCCCAGAAACCAGAGTCGCAGTGGCTGGATAGGAACCTGGCCTCTAAAGGCTAGATTCTAGACGCTGCGCCTCTGCCTTGTGGGGCCCAGTAAGGGCTCCCGGAGGCCGAAAAGAGGGACAAATTCTCACGTCGTGATTTCTTCAACACGCGGGGGGGTCTGGGGAGGGAGGGGTGGGGGAGGAGGGGGAGGCGATGGGGAGGGAGACGGATTGTGAGAGAAGGAGCAAGTGATGCAGGTGAGAGCGAGGAAGCCCTGGTATGCGCTCCAGGCGCAGCCCCATGGCCAAGAAGGAGAAGATAAGCAGAGGCCTCGGCTCGCTCCGCACGTCGTCGCCGGGTGGGCTCGGGGCCGTGCTCGGCGCGTTCGCCCGGGGGTCTCGCCGCCTCGCTGAGCTACCAGACAGCTCGGGGGCGTCCAAGAGGGGAGTTGAGAACTGGGGGGAAGCGAGGACTGGGAGGGGGAGGGACGGCGGAAGTTCTCGCTGGTACCGCTGGGGGCTTTTCTATCTTCGGGACGCCTTCCAGCAGCTGCGCCTCGTCGATGCAGCTTCCCGGGGCTGCCCGCATCGCTCCGAGCGGCCGCCAGAGGCCCAGGCTCTAGCCCCTGAAAGCCACCAGGCGTCGAGGGGGGTTGAGGGTTGGGGCTGCAGGGGAGACCCATGCCAGGAAGCACCCTGCTTGCCTCCAGGGTGCCCTGGGTTTCTCCGGTTTCGATGGTTTTGCGATGGAAAGCGTGACGTCCCCACTCCAAAAATCAATGGACGTCCTGGGGTCTCAGGGTTGGGTTCTTGTGGAAGGTTTCTTGTGGACTGGCCTCCACTGTATGTGGATACCATGGCTGGGGCCATGATACCACTTCATGTCCGCTGTCCCGCACCCATACCCCGGGCCATGGTGCGCCGCCCCTCTTCTTCAGGGCCCCCCCTTTTCTTCGGCGCACCCGACTCGATCCTCTCTTCTTTGGAGGGCCAGTCTGGACGCGGATGAAGCGGGCATGTCGTGTATTTCGGGGATCTGGCAGGACGTTTCTGGGTTATCGCTGATCAGGGACGAGAGGCCGATCACGAGTGAGGAGCCATGCTGTGGTGATCCACGGCTTTGGTTGGCTTTGAAGGGGGTGTTGCCTTTTCGTTGGTTGCCGCGCGCGCGTTCAATGAGTTCACGCAGGAGCCTTAGAGTGCCGTCGTCTAGACGACACGTTCTCTTTGAGGCGCAGATCGGAGAGGTAGGAGCAGGGACGGGAGGGCGGGAGAGGTAGGAGGAGGAATACGAGGAGGACGAGGAGGAGTAGGAGGAGGAAGAAAGGGACCAGTGTAAACTGAAGACGCATCAACGATGTTGCAGTAAATCCTCTTTTCACATTCCCTCTCCATAGGTCGCTGGAAGCATTCATGGTCATTGCGAGAAGTGGCACATTAGAAGACAACCGTCTGAGAATCCATACTCGTGCCAAGACCGTTCCTGGGACTTCAACGCTGCGATCAATGCGACTGTTGCGTCTCGATAATCCTAGAACGTGCCCCAACACAATTCCTGGGACTTTGGACCATGCGAGTCCTTGAAACTATAACAGACTTTCAAAACGCATGTGCGCGGCGCTGAGACCCAGCCACGTTCTGAAACCAACTGGCCCTCTACGAGTGAAACGGTTGCAAACCTTTAAGACGAATGTTTGCGGCGCTCAGGCGAGAGCCACGTTTTGAAAATCACCCGTCCTCCATCCGTGAAGTTGTTGCAAACTTTGGAAACGAACGTGCGCGGCGCTAAAGCGAGATTTACATGTTGAACATCGCCCGCCCTCCATCCGTAAAGCTTCTACAACTTTTTTAAGACGCATGTGCGCAGCGCTGAGGTGACAGCCACATTTCGAAACGACCGGCCCTCCATGAGTGAAGCGGTTGCAAACCTTCAAGACGAATGTTTTGAAAGGCGCTCAGGCGAGAGCCACGTTTTGAAAGGCACCCGCCTTCCATCCGTGAAGTTCTTGCAAATATCAAGATTCAGGATCATACATGGCGAGGACGTCTCAAGCGAAGCGCCCGGCCCGCCCTGCAGAAACGTCTGAGGGTGCGACAGGGATGAGTTATTTATAAGAAAGAGGAATGGCGCAGCAGGAGGATGAGTGGGAGGCGGGGGAGGATGGAGGAGGCGATCTTTCTCTCTCTCTCTCTCTCACTCTCTCTCTCTCTCTCGCTCTCCCCCCGTATCAGATCATTATCTCTCTCTCTCTCTCTTTATGTGCAGTCGTATGTCTGCTTGCAGGCATATATGGATTCATGCATGCATGCATGCATGCATGTCTGTAAGTAAGTAAGTAAGTAAGTAAGTAAGTAGGTAGGTAGGTAGGTAGGTAGGTAAGTAAGTAGGTAGGTAGGTAGGTAGGTAGGTAGGTGTGTATGCATGTATGCATGTATACATGTATGTATGCATGTATTTATGCATGTATGCATGTATGCATATATGCACGTATGCATGCATGCATGCATGTATGCATGTATGTGTACATGTGTGTATACATGCATGCATGCACACATGTATGCTTGTATGCTTGTCTGATTGTATGTATGTATGTATGTATGTATGTATGTATGTATGTATGTATGTATGTATGTATGTATGTATGCATGCATGCATGCATGCATGCATGTATGTATGTATGTATGTATGGATGGATGGATGGATGGATGGATGGATGGATGGAAGTCGGTGATGCCTGGGTTGTGGGTCTGAGACCTCTCTTACGCTTGGGTTGTGCGTTCGGGGCCTCAGGCTCGCCGCTGTGCATGGGTTGTGGGTCAGAGTCCTCTCGGACGCTTGGGTCGTGTGTCAGAGACATCCTCCGTTTTCGCCGTAAGTTGGTCGCGGATCAAAGGCCCCTTCCGCTTCTCGGATGCTTGGGCTTGTGGGCCAAAGGGGCGCTAAACGTGTTCCCCTCGTTCTGCTCGGCGGGGCGAAGGGAGGCGGGGGGGGGGGGGGGGCGAACGATTCGACCGAGGACGAGGCGAGGGGGGCTGGAGGGAGGGAGCCAGCCGACTCGCCCACAAGGGTGGGTAGGGCGGCTACCTCCCTCCCGCCCTCGCCACCTCAACCTTGGTCGGGTTTCTCTGATCCCTCGTGCGTTTGCAGTCCTGGGGGTGCCCATGCGCCCCTCGTCCGCTTCGGCTCGGCGAGCGGCTCGGGGGGAAGAGCGCGACTCGTTCGAGGGGAGAGCGTGGGGGATTCGACGGGAGGAGCCGACCGACGCGGCAAGTCAGAGCCCCGAATCATCAGGGGTAACTCGGGTCAGGGATAACTCGGGTTCCTTTCTCGGGAATCCAAACCCGAGTTACCCCGGACCCGAGTTACCCCGGATAACTCGGGCGTCCAGAGCCCCGAATCATCAGGGGTAACTCGGGTCAGGGATAACTCGGGTTCCTTTCTCGGGAATCCAAACCCGAGTTACCCCGGACCCGAGTTACCCCGGATAACTCGGGCGCCCAAGCAAGGGACGAGGGCGGGACCTCCTTCGTTTGGGACGGGTCTGTTGGTTCCTTCCTCGCGTCCCCCAGCTCTGCCCTGGGCGAGCCATCCGTCCCCTCGTGCATGTACGTTGTCAGATGCTTCTTTTTGCGGGTCAGAGATCTCCGGCCCGGCACCGAGTTTGGCTCCGGGATGCTTGGGTTGTGGGCCAGAGAGCTATGTCGCATTTCTGCTTTCATCATGGCTCAGAAACCTCGGGCTGGGCGCCAGCCCTGCGGTGTGGGTCGGTCAACATGGAGCAAAGGGGTTCTGAAGATTTGTTTCGTCGTTTTTTGCCTCCCCGGGGGAGTAGGAACATGTTTGAGGTACCAGACTCAGATTTCCGATTGCCCATCGGGCCTTAGGGGGGCCGGGGAGTCGGGGAGTAGGCCAGTCGGGGAGTCGGGAAGTCAGGGGGGTCGGCCAGTCGGGGAGTCGGCCAGTCGGCCAATCGGCCAGAGTCGGGGAGTCGGGTCGGGGAGTCGGCCAGTCGGGAAGTCGGCCAGTCGGCCATTCGGGGAGTCAGGGAGTAGGCCAGTCGGGGAGTCGGGAAGTCAGGGGGGTCGGCCAGTCGGGAAGTCGGCCAGTCGGCCATTCGGGGAGTCAGGGAGTTGGAGAGTCGGGGGGTCGGGGAGTCGGGGGGTCGGCCAGTCGAGGAGTCGGTGAGTCGGGGAGTCCACCACTCTAGGAGTCGGGGAGTCGGCCAGTCGGGGAGTCGGGGGGTCGGCCAGTCGGAGAGTCGGGGAGTCGGCCAGTCGGCCACTCGGGGAGTCAGGGAGTTGGAGAGTCGGGGGGTCGGGGAGTCGGGGGTCCACCACTCTGGGAGTCGGGGCGTCGGCCAGTCGGGGAGTCGGGGGGTCGGCCAGTCGGAGAGTAGGGGAAGTCGGGGAGTCGGCGCGTCGGGGCGTCGGGGCGTCGAGGCGTCTGGGAGTCGTGGAGTCGGGGAGTCGGGGTGTCGGGGAGTCGAGGACTCGGGGATACGGGGGGTCGGGGGGTCGGGGGGTCGGGGACTCGGCCTGTCGGCCAGTCGGGCAGTCGGGAAGTTGGGAGTTGGTCATTCGGGGAGTCGGCCAGTCGGGGGGAGTCGGCCAGTGGGGGAGTCGGGGAGTCGGTGAATCTTTCAGTCGGGGCGTCGGGGAGTCGTGGGGTCGGCCAGTCGGCCAGTCGGGAGGTCTGACATCGGGGAATCAGCAGTCGGCCGGGGAGTCAGGGAGTCGGGGGGTCGGGTAGCCAGGGAGTCGGCCAGTCGGGGAATCAGCCACTCGGTGAGTCGGGGAGTCGGCCAGTCGGGTCGTCGGCCAGTGGGGAGGTCAGGTGGTGGGGGGGTTGGGGAGTCGGCCAGTCGGCCAGTCGGGAAATCGGGTGGTCGGGGAGTCGGTCAGTCGGGGGTCGGTTGGCCAGTCGGGGCGTCGGAGAGTTGGGGAGTCGGAAAGTCGGGGAGTCGGCGAGTCGGGGAGTTTGGGAGTCGGGGAAACGGGAAGTCCGGGAATCGGGGGGTCGATCGGGGAGTCGGCCAGACGCCGCGCGCGAGATGGGCAACCCGACGGGCCCGAACAATGGACCGCTGGTGCACGTCACCCCCGATGGCGAGTGCTGCCTTGCGAGGAGGAGCTTTGGCGGACTGGACAACGCGAGAGTGGTGGTGTCGAGGCGGCAGTGCAGGCCGTGCCGCGGATGAGTGCAAGCATGATGGGACGAGTCGCTTGAAGTTTTCGCTGTCATGGCGGGAGGTCGGCAGGGGCCGTTCAGCCGTGCCCGCGGCGTGCGCGAGCGCGGCTGGGAGGAATGAGCGCATGTGGCTCCGCGTCAGCCTGAAGGCTCAGAACATCTCGGCCTGCTCAACAGCATGCGCCAGTGCTGGCGGTTCAGGCCAGGAGAGGACAGCATGCAATCGGCGACCCCAAGTAGGGAAAAGCCGACCGCATGGGCGCATCGATTGGCGCATCGTTTGGCATTGCTTGGCATCACTTGGCATTGTTTGGCATTGCTGCGCATGGCTCTGCGTTGCTCTGCGTTGCTTTGCATTGCTTCGCGCTGCTTGGCGTTACTTGGCATTGCTTGGCGTTGCTTGGCATTGCTTGGCATTGCTTGGCGTTGCTTGGCATTGTTTTGCATTGCTTGGCATTGCTTGGCATTGCTTGGCGGTGCTTGGGAGCTCCGAGGAACCCTAAGAACCCGAAGAACCCGGGGAACCCGTGGAGCCCGAGGAACCCGAGTAACCCGATAAATCTCACAGGAACCGGCAGCCAGGAGCGTCCCGAACACAAATTGTGAACCAAATAAGATCTTTTTACGCAAGCCACATTGGTGAATTCGTATCTCTCGTTTTCCTTGCTCCCGCGCCTTCACCGCTCCCGGGTCTCGGCGGGTCACGCGTAGTCAGTCGCATCCGCCCCCGTTTTGTTGCCCTCCTGCCCTCAGAGGGGACGGCGCGAGCCGCTTGCCCGCGTGGCCGTCGGACGGACCCCCGTCCGCGCGTGTGTGTGTGTGTGTGTGAGTGTGTGTGTGTGTGTTTGTTTCTCTCTCTCTCTCTCTTTCTCTTTTTTGGTTTGTTCTCTCTCTCTCTCTCGTTTTCTCTCTTGCCTCGCTCGGGGGGGGAGCCTGGCGATCGCCCCTGACGCGGAGGCGGCAGCAACGGCAGCAAGGGCAAGAGCCCAAACTTCTGCTCGTGGCAGTACCTGATAGCCGTCGGAGTGGCGCTCCTAGCGGTGGTTGCTTATGTGACTGGCTGCCGCCGTCGTCGGCCGGGGCCCGCCCGTGTCGTGGCCGCCGACCCTTCCCGGTGGGTCCTTCCCGCGGCCCCGTTCCCGCTTTCCCCACCCGCCCGAGGGCAAAGCCGTAAGGCTTCAAGGCCGTGAGCGGTGTAACTCGCCAGGACGGTTGTCACCCGAAGCTCGCAGCGCGCTGCCATGAGCAGATCAGCCCCAGAGAGGAGGCCTCGAGAAGCCGCTGCCTCTCGCTCCCCCTCCCCGTCCCGCCCCTGGGGGAATCTCGGACAGGCCCGGGGACAAAGTCGCTCCAGGGCGCTCCAGGACGCGCTGAGGGCGTTTCGGAGCGCTCTTGGACGGCCGCGGCGGCGCCCGACACAGCCTCCAGAGCCGCCGGATCTCGGAGAGATCCCCCGATCTGTCCCGATGCGATCCTGTCTCGGAGGGCGCGTAATCGGGGGGGGCGATTAATGGAGGGGCAGCGAGGGCTGCAGAAAGGAACCCTCTCGGGCCCCCAAATGGGGCCGCCTAGGGCCCCAATGGTAGCCTGTGGGGCCCGAAACGGGCACCTTTCCTCCCCCCCCGTTCTTTATCGCCCCTCCACTAGTTTGCGCCCACCTGCCCCGCTCCTGGCCTCGCTTGCTACGGGGGTGTGAGCGGGCGCAGCCCCTGCGGTCGGGTCCCGCGACGGGCCGGTCTTGACTGCCTGGGGTTTTGCGTTAAGTCGGGCCTGTCCCTCTACAGGAGGAAAAATAGCAACAAAAATAATCACGGGACGATTTGTTTTCACTACTTTTGCCAATTGTTTTTTGTTTAGTATTTTTTATTTGTCGCCCAAACTCCGCCGCCTGCAGGGGATGCCCGACCTAATCCTGGCCTCGCTTGCTACGGGGGCGTGAGCGAGCGCAGCCCCTGCAGCCGGGTCCCGCGCCGGGCCGCTCCTGACTGCCCGTGGTCTTGCGCGGCTCGGGGCGTGCCGCGGCCTCTCGTTCGGCGGGGGAGAGATCTGGGCTTGAGTTAAGTCGGGCGTGTCCCTCTACAGGGGGAGTATTCAAAAAGAGTGAACAAAATTGTTTGGGGATGATTACCTAACAGCGAAGACTGATAGGTGTCTAATAGGGTCATTTAAAAGAGAGCATCATGACTCCCCAGGGGGTCTGGGCGGCATCCGGACAGGGATCCGCGGAAGTCGTTTTAAGCAAACAGTTACACACTTCGTGGTCTTCGAGGTCCCAGAACTCCATTCCTGGGCCACATTCTGAAAGCCCGGAGCCAACTGTAGGCCACTTCGTGCTCTTCGAGTTCCCAGAACTCCATTCCCGGGCCACATTTTGAATGCCCGGAGCCAACTGTAGGCCACTTCGTGGTCTTCGAGTTCCCAGAACTCCATTCCTGGACATTATTTTGAATGCCCGGAGCCAAGTGTAGGCCACTTCGTGGTCTTCGAGTTCCCAGAACTCCATTCCTGGGCATTATTTTGAATGCCCGGAGCCAAGTGTAGGCCACTTCGTGTTCTTCGAGTTCCCAGAACTGCATTCCCGGGCCACATTTTGAATGCTGAGGCAGGCTGATGCTGAGGCTGAGGCAGGCTGAGGCTGAGGCAGGCTGAGGCTGAGGCCGAGGCTGAAGGCAGACTGAGGCTGAAGCAGGCTGAGGCTGAGCTGAGGCAGGCTGAGGCTGAGGCTGAGGCAGAGGCAGGCTGAGGCTGAGGCAGGCTGAGCTGCAGGCTGAGGCTGAGGCTGAGGCAGGCTGAGGCTGAGGCAGGCAGGAGGCTGAGGCAGACTGAGGCTGAGGCTGAGGCAGGCTGAGGCTGAGGCAGGCTGAGGCTGAGGCAGGCTGAGGCAGGCTGATGAGGCTGAGGCAGGCTGAGGCAGGCTGAGGCTGAGGCTGAGGCTGATGCAGGCTGAGGCAGGCTGAGGCTGAGGCCGAGGCTGAAGGCAGACTGAGGCTGAGGCTGAGGCAGGCTGAGGCTGAGGCTGAGGCTGAGGCAGGCTGAGGCTGAGGCTGAGGCTGATGCAGGCTGAGGCTGAAGGGCAGGCTGAGGCCGAGGCTGAGGCAGGCTGAGGCTGAGGCTGAAGCAGCTGAGGCTGAGGCTGAGGCAGGCTGAGGCTGAGGCTGAGGCTGATGCAGGCTGAGGCTGAGGCCGAGGCTGAAGGCAGACTGAGGCTGAGGCTGAAGCAGGCTGAGGCTGAGGCAGGCTGAGGCTGAGGCTGAGGCAGGCTGATGCTGAGGCAGGCTGAGGCTGAGGCTGAGGCTGAGGCTGATGCAGGCTGAGGCTGAGGCAGGCTGAGGCTGAGGCCGAGGCTGAAGGCAGACTGAGGCTGAGGCTGAAGCAGGCTGAGGCTGAGGCTGAGGCAGGCTGAGGCTGAGGCTGAGGCAGGCTGATGCTGAGGCAGGCTGAGGCTGAGGCTGAGGCTGATGCAGGCTGAGGCTGAGGCTGAGGCTGAGCAGGCTGAGGCTGAGGCCGAGGCTGAAGGCAGACTGAGGCTGAGGCTGAAGCAGGCTGAGGCTGAGGCTGAGGCAGGCTGAGGCTGAGGCTGAGGCTGAGGCAGGCTGATGCTGAGGCAGGCTGAGGCTGAGGCTGAGGCTGATGCAGGCTGAGGCTGAGGCAGGCTGAGGCTGAGGCCGAGGCTGAAGGCAGACTGAGGCTGAGGCTGAAGCAGGCTGAGGCTGAGGCTGAGGCAGGCTGAGGCTGAGGCTGAGGCAGGCTGATGGCTGAGGCAGGCTGAGGCTGAGGCTGAGGCTGATGCAGGCTGAGGCTGAGGCAGGCTGAGGCTGAGGCCGAGGCTGAAGGCAGACTGAGGCTGAGGCTGAAGCAGGCTGAGGCTGAGGCTGAGGCAGGCTGAGGCTGAGGCAGGCTGAGGCTGAGGCTGAGGCAGGCTGAGGCTGAGGCTGAGGCTGATGCAGGCTGAGGCTGAGGCAGGCTGAGGCTGAGGCCGAGGCTGAAGGCAGACTGAGGCTGAGGCTGAAGCAGGCTGAGGCTGAGGCTGAGGCAGGCTGAGGCTGAGGCAGGCTGAGGCTGAGGCTGAGGCAGGCTGAGGCTGAGGCTGCTGAGGCTGAGGCTGAGGCAGGCTGAGGCTGAGGCAGACTGAGGCTGAAGGCAGGCTGAGGCAGGCTGAGGCTGAGGCTGAGGCTGAGGCTGAGGCTGAGGCTGAGGCTGAGGCTGAGGCTGAGGCCGAGGCTGAGGCAGACTGAGGAGGCTGAAGCAGGCTGAGGCTGAGGCTGAGGCAGGCTGAGGCTGAGGCAGGCTGAGGCTGAGGCTGAGGCAGGCTGAGGCTGAGGCTGTGACTGCGACAGCCGTTGCCACTGCGACTGTCATCGCGAATGCGACTACCACTGCGAGAGCAGCAACATTCTACAACTGGATTCTCATCTTAATCTTAAGGGGAATGCTTCCAGATATGCTCCTACACATCGCTGTTAGGTTGCTTTGGCGGGATTTTTTGAGCATTTGGGAAGTATTTTCTGAGTTTTTTTTATTTTTGGTCGCCCAAAATCGCCCTGTAGGGTGACACGCCCGACCTTGATCTGGGCCCAGATGGGGTCGGAGGCTCGCGCCGCATCGCCGCGCCGCATCGCCGATGCATCGGCGATGCGGCTCGATGTCGACCTCGGTCTTCTCCACACCGACGTCGCCGATGCATCGCCGAAGCCGCCGACGTATTGCTGATGCGGCGCGAGCCTCCGACCCCATCAGCTCTGACCTCACCTGGGAGGCGCCCGGAGAAGGCTCCGAGAGCTCCTTAGGAGGGCCGGGAGGCCCTCCGAGCCTCCCGCGACGCCCTCCTCGCACCCCGGGCGCGCCACCGAGATGAGCGCGCTCGTCCACGCCGGCCGTGGGCGCCCCGCGCCCCCAGGGCGGGGACGGCGGGCTCTGTCCTCCGCGAGCCGCCGAAGGCGACGGGCGCCGGCGGGGGCGGGGGCCCGTCGGCGGCGCAGATGGAGGCGCAGCTGCAGGGCATGCGCGAGAAGATGCAGGACGGGCGGGCCACCTCGCCGTCCTCGTGGCCTGTCCTCTGCCCTTCCTCGTGCGCCCCTCCCTCCCCTCCCCCTGATTTTGCTCCCTCCCTCCCTCCCTCCCTCCCTCCCCTGCCCTCTCTCGAACCACATCGGCTCGATTGCAGTGCTCCTGCGCCGCGCGCTCGGGTCGCGCGCATACCTCCTCGTGATATTTGAGGGGCCCGCGCGCGAGTTGAGCTACCGTTGCTGGGCGGCGACAACGAGAGGCACAGCCTCGAAGCGTCGTCGCCCGACAGGGGGGCTAGGTCGCAAGCGTTGGCCGAAGTGGGCGTACCATGCATGGCGATCAACAGGAGCTTGAGATGGACAGTGGCTCGCCTCATCATCCCCGTGGCCTCCCTGTTTCCAGTGCCCGAGGGAGGTATCGACCACCGCGTCAGCGGCATGGAATGTAAGGCAAGGCGAGCCAGGTGAGTTCGAGCTCCAGCAGCGGCCTCTTTCGGCAAGGACTGCCTTTGTTCGCGTGGGAAGAGGCGAAAACGACTCCTGGCAGCACTTCGGCAGCCAAGCGCAGCAGTGTCTGGATGCAGGGTTTTCCTTCCCCGTGCACTGCATTGCGCCCCCCCCCCCCCTGGCAGAGCGAAGCTGGAGCGAGCTCAAGCCCACGCTCTCAGAAATTCACACGCCGGATCGGCAGATCTCGGGGTTGTGTATAAAATTCCCAGGGGGTCCATCGTTTTGATACACCACCACCGTGCTGCCATAGGGTTCTTGGGAGCAATGATTCGCGACCGAATGCGGCCGCGATCTGCGCGCATAACCACGTGGCAAGTACTTGCGCTTGGCGGGGGCAGGCAGTGGCACCCCTGTCAGGGCGGTCGCGCGCAGGATGTTGTCCTTTCCTATGGCCGCCTGGTGGCGGCGTATATGTTGGGGCCCCGCAGGTAGCACCCCCCCTGGAGCAGGCAACGAGCGAAGCAGTCCTGCAGATGTTTGGGCCTCAACCGCTGACATGTTGGCGGTGCGTGCGCAGAGGGAGTTTTGTCGGTTCCGAGTCCCTTCTCCAATGCGTAGCGAGGCGGTGTTATCGCGACTAGTTGAGCTTAGGTACGTGGTCGTTTCGCCCTCGGAGATTTGGGGGTGGGTTTGGCCCGCCCGCGCAACTGATGCTGGATGTTGATTCGTTCGTGGACCCTGGGAGAAGGGCGATGCTTTGAATTGGATTCCCTGAGCCAGGCATCATGGGAGCAGGCGTGGGAGGCCTCATTTTTCGCACGGCGCAATCGGACTTGCTTCTCCCCCCCCCCCCAGCGTCGGATTTGGGGAATCTAGCAGCCGGGGTTCGGATAGTCTAGTGCCAGGGCTTGTGTGCCGAACGCTCGTGAGAGGTTGCCGCTCTCTCTACAGGGAGACGAGGCCGAATGCCGTAAGTGTTAGTCAGGATGGCACTTATCGTGAGAGTTTCAGCGGTGCCAGTGTTTCTCTGAAGTCCCCCCCCCCGGCGCCCGCGATGCTTCGACGCCGGGGAGGGGCGCGGCAACTTTCGGAACCGTCGTGTTTTCTGATCAGAAGTTCCGGTCGTTTTTTTGCGAAATCCGGGAGGCCCTTGGAACCAGCTGCATGCCCGAATTTTACGTGTGTGGCAGGCGCGCGCGCGGAGGTCAGGGGCGCGGTGGGCAAATGATTCAGCTCAATATGGGCTTCGGTTGTCGCGAGAGTTGGGTCTCAGGGTCGGCTTCTGAGGTCCGAGGCCCAAACCAAATTAATCCTCTAGTTTGCTGCCAAGGCCGCAGAGGAACCTGAGGCATGTCCACCTGCGCTCGAGTCGTGCGAGATCCAGGCGATGGTTCACTTGCACTGCCGTTCCTAACTTGTCGTTGTGATGCGCGCCTTTCTGGCTGCAGATCCCTAGTTGTTGCCGCTTGCGGTGGGCGTTCATCCCGTTGGAACGGGGCGCTTGTCTTCGGCGGTCTGCATGTCGCAAGTGGGGAAGTACGGCTGGCGGCGCACGTGCCTGAATTGTGCGTCTTCGAGGTGACCATCCTCGACGAGCGTTTTTTCTTGCTCGCGCAATCGAGCTGAGTTTTGGCGCTGGAGGCATTGTTTCTGTGCGCGAGCGGCGCGTTGTATCGGGTGTGCAAGATGCCCCTCGGCGGGCGTGGTCGACGCATCACGCCTGCGCGCACAGTCACGTCGCGGGGGAGGCCGCGACGCGAGCGATGTTCTGCGCGTCAGTTGCGCGCCGCCGCCGCGCTGGCCTGCGCGAGAGTAGTGGCGCGGGGGGAGGCCCCGACGCGCGCGCGGTCCTGCGCGCGTGCTGCGTGGCGCCGCTGCGCTGGCTGGCCACTTCCAGCGCGCGCGGCTGTGCTTCGGCCCCACCCGGGCCCGAGGCGGCGTGCATGTTTCGGCCACAGGTCGTTGCGCGCGTGGTGGGGTGGGGGGGGGGGGGCACGCGCGCCCCTCCTTCCGCGGCGGCTCTTCCCACCCAGTTTCCCCTATGGTTGCTGCGCCCGCGTGCCGCGGTAGCTGTGCCAGCGCGGGGCCACGCGTGTTCCGGCGCTGGCAGAGGCCGCGCGCGGCGCGGCAACCGCCGTCGCAACGCACATGGAGGGTCGGTGTGTGTCTTGTTTATGGCTCAGGCGCGGGGGGACTAAGTGCAAATTGCATCGTCATCATTCGGTCTCTCTGCTGTCAGGGCTTGGATTTTGGCGCTCGAAGCGCCCCTTTCCCTTCATTGCTAAGTTTAGGGGCGTTCGCCCCGCAAGCATGTGGAGTTTCCTGTCCCTGCTCTGTCCTCTTCCTCCCCTTTTCCGCCCCTTTCCCTGCCGCTCCAGCCGGCAGGGTTTGGAAACCCAGTCTTTACTGCATGCGAGTGGACGCCGGGTCGCGGATGATGCGCTGTGAAGGCGCTTTTACGGACCCGCGCTCTCGCCTCGCTTCGCCTTGCTTTGCCCCCCCCCCCCTCTCCTCCTCCCCCCCTATCGCCCTCCTCCTCCCTGCTCCCCGCCCCCCTTCCTGCCCCCCCCTCCCCTGCGCCCCTCACCCTGTTAACCGCCCTCAACACAGGAAGCGGGACGTGTGAAGGGGAAGGGCGGCGATGTCAGTGGTGGAGGAAAAGGGAGTGCCATGTTAGTGATGGAAGAGGGTTGTTGCAATCGCAGCAGTGGCGGGGGCAGCAACGCGAGCCAGTGTCAGGGACAGCATGACAGCAGGTTATACCGATCAGCATCAGACAGTATCGAGAACAGCCAAGCTTGGCGAGGAGTTCTCTCGCGACCATGGAAGTAACTATTGGGTATGCCTGCGACCAGACAGCGTCCTCTGAAGCGACGACGGTTGCGCCCGTGACAGTAGCGTCGCCCGCTGGGAGGGCATCGCTGCTGGCGGCGATACGCCCGTCTTCAACCAGATCAAGGGTATGGCAGGAACGTTTTCAGTCCGTTTTTGCCGCTGTTATGGGCGAGCCTAGTTTTTGGTGAAGCCGTATCCGCTCCATCTGCTCTTGTCGTCGCAGATTCACGGCTTGTTGTTGTTCATTATCTTCTTAGCCTTCATTGCCATATGTTTTTCCATGGAGATTCATATGCCTTCCCAGGATGGTTCATGAGCACTGAAGCAGCCTTCAGCGGTGCATTTGTTTGTGACAGTTGTTGACGGCCGAGGCCAGGATGCACAGTTATGATTTCGGCGGCCAGATTTTTGGGTCGCTCTCCTTGGGCGCTCTTGGGGGTCTTCGGGGCCCGCTTGGGCCCGTCTGGGCTCCGCCTGATGCTATATTTGGGGTATCTTGGAGACATCTTGAGGCCACAGACGCCCATCGGAAGAGAAATTGCGAGAACGCCGAACTCATCAACACACAACCGCATGTTGTCGAAGGAGTTGGGCAGATTGGAGTTCTTGTGGGGCTTCTGGGGGACTGTCTTGATTATTGGGCCACTTTGGGGCTGGCTTGGGCCGTCCTGGGCCATCCAGAGGCAATATTGGCGGCATCCTTGGAGTCATCTTGGGGCCATCTTGAGGCCAGCATGGGGCCTGACACGCTTTGATCCGCACTCTTGGGCGGCTCTTGCTCTTGAGGGCCTTTTGGACCGCTCTACACCCGCTCTTGAGTTCTCTTGGATTATTGAAGCCCTTTTGAGGCTCACCTCTTAGGGCCACCTCAAGGCCCCAGAAGCCCACTGGAACCCGCAGAGACAGAAAGGCCAAGCGCACAAAACAACTCAGGTTGTGTTCGATGACTCTGGTCATCCCGTGGGGGACTTTGGCGGTCCCTGGAGGCTACCAGGGGCCTCTCAGGGGCCTCCTGGGGACTTTTCCGGGGCTCTTGGCGGGTTTCTGTGGAAGCTAAATTGTACCATCTTGGGCTCTCTTTGGGCTGTCTTGGTTCCTTGACGTGGCCCTCTTGTGGAGTTTGGGGGCCCTCTCTGGGCTGGTTGGGGGCTCTCTTGTGGCCACCTCGGGGGTCGAAATGCCAATTGAAGCACCCACGAGCAAAGGCCAACATGCTCGAAACAGCAATCTGGTTTTAGTGATTGCGGCCCTCTGTGGAACCTCCGAAGTGAGGTTCTTTGGCCACCTTGGGCCGTCTTTGCAGTCCGTTGGGCTATTGCGAAGACCTTGCGGCCCGTGCCGCCGACCCTGCAGGGGGATTACGACGGCGACGGCGACGACGGCGGCGACGGCGGCGACGCGACGACGACGACGCTGACGTGGGTCAGAGTCCTCGGATGCTTCTTGGGCTCTCTTCGGAGCGCTCTCTGGGGCCTCTGGAGGGCACTTTTGGAGCGTCTTGGGAGCCACTCAGGGGACTCTTCGGTCTTCCTGGGGGCCGTCTTGGGGACCTTCTGGGCCTTCTTGAGGCAATTTTAGGGGCCTCTTGAGCCGGCTTGGAGCGTCGGGAGGCCGAAAACACCAAAGGAAGCACAATGAAGTTTGTCTCCTGCGGCCCTCGTGGGAGTGCTCTTGGAGGCTTCTTGAGGTGTCTTCGAGGCCTCTTGGGCTGTGTGGAGGCTATTTTCGGCGTCTTGGACCGATCGTTCGGCGATTTTGGGCCATCTTGGACCGTCTTGGGGGGGCCTCTTCGGGCACTCTTGGCCCGTCTTGGGGCTTTTGGGGGCTCCAGGGCCCCCCCAGGAGGGATGGCATTCTGAACCGGGACCCCCTCGGGAACCCGAGGACCCCCCCCCTGGACCCCCCCCACCTGGCAGGGAAGGGATCACAGGGAAGGGGCTTACCATCGACTTCACTACGACGTTCTCCCGCTTCCTTGTTCGTTCATCTGCCTGGGACTGACGAGGACGAGGACAAAGACGAGGACAAGGACGAAGACGAGGACCATGACGAGGAAGAGGACGAAGACGACGACGACGACGAGATCGGAAAAGCGTTTCACAATTACGCCAAAAGGTCGGCGAAATTCGGACTATCTCCGCGCTCTTGGGGGGTGCTTGAGGGGCTTTCGCCATCTCTTGGGGGGCGTCCGGCCCCATTGATAGCCACATTCCCCGCCAGGGCCGCCCTCGCGCGCGCGGATCGTACTCCTTATTTGAGTTGCATCTGTGAGGGTCTAACACGCATGTGACCAGCTGGGCCGATGATGTTGTTCATATGGTTATGACGGGGGCGATGATGACGATGGTGATAACGATGGTGATGGTGAGGATGATTCTGAGCAGGATGCCTACGACGGCGATAATGATGTTGATGACGATGATGACGACGATCAGGATGTCGACGTTGATGGTGCTGATGTTGATGATGTTGATGTTGCGGATGGCGACGGCGACGACGATGATGATGATGATGTTGCTGATGATGATGCTGGTCATGATGATGATGATGATGATGATGCTGATGCTGAAGCTGAAGCTGATGATGATGATGGTGACGATGACGATGACGATACTGATGCTGGTAGTGATGATGATTGTAGTGATGCCGAGAAGCATGATGAGGTTGAGGCTGATGATGGTTGTGGTGATGCTGATGACGAATTCGGTGATAATTGATGATCATGATGCTGAGGATGATGAGGATGACTAGGATGAGAAGGACGATGACTATGATGATGGTGATAGTGATGGTGATGGTGGCGAGGAGGAGGATGATGAGGATGAGGATGAGGATGATGGTGATGGTGATGATGGTGATGATGATGATGATGATGATGATGGTGGTGGTGATGGTGATGGTGATGGTAATGGTGATGGTGATGGTGACGGTGATGGTGATGGTGATGGTGGCAGTTGTCTTGATGCTGGTGAGGAGGATGAAAAGGATGGCGAGGAACAAACATACGATGCATATGAGGATACTCCAACTGCCTACAGCAAGTCCCGCAACCGTGCCATCCCAGCATTCTGGGTGGCGACTGTTCGAGTGGGCACGGGAGGCCGCCACGTGTGACACTTCGTGTCTCCAGGCTCCGGAGAGCCGTGATGAGGATGCTGATGACTATGAGGTTGATGTGGATGCTGACGATGATGATGTTGATGATGATGACGATGACGATGATAATGATGATGATGATGATGATGATGATGATGATGATGATGATGATGATGATGATGATGATGATGATGATGATCGATGGTGTTGGTGGTGAAAAGGGTGCTGATGATGAGTATGAGGATGGTCGATGGTGATGGTGATGGTGATGATGCTGGTGGTGATTAAGATGGCGATGGCGATGGCGATGGTGATGGTGATGGTGATGGTGATGGTGAGGATGATTGTGGTGTTGCTGATGATGGTGGTGATGGTAATGTTAATGCTGCTGATGATGATAGTAATGATGACGGTGATGACGATTGTGATGATGCTGGTGCTGATGCTGATGCTGATGCTGATGCTGCTGATAATGATAATGATGATGATGATGATGATGATGATGATGATGATGATGATGATGATGATGATGATGATGATAATGACGATGATGATGATATCGACGATGAAGATGAAAATGAGGATGATGATGGTGATGATAGTGATGAGGGCGATAACGATTGCTGTGGTGATGATGATGGTGATGATTCAGGTGATGGTGATGATCATGTTGATAATGATGGCGATGATGATGGTGATGGTGATGGTGATGGTGGCAGTTGTCTTTATGTTGGTGGGGAGGATGAAAAGGATGGCGAAGAACAAATATACGATGCATATGAGGATACTCCAACTGCCTGCAGCAAGTCCCGCAACCTTGCCATCCCAGCATTCTGGGTGGCGACTGTTCGAGTGGGCACGGGAGGCCGCCACGTGTGACACCTCGTGTCTCCAGGCTCCCGAGAGCCGTGATGAGGATGCTGCGGATTATGAGAATGCTGTGGACGATGACGATGATGGCTATCGACGGTGCTGCTGTTGGTAGTAACGATGGTCGTGGGTCGTGGTGGGGGTGATAGTGATGACGATGGGGATGGTGATGGTGAGTGTGTTCATGGTGATTTTAATGCTGATGCTGATACTGATGATGATGCTGCTGATGATGATGATGCTGATGATGCTACGGATGATGTCGATCAGGAAGATGATGCTAATAATGCGGATGGTGATGATGATGTTCGTAGTACTGATGATGATGATGATGAGAATGATGATGATTTTTCCTCGACGTCAGGACCAACATCCGATGGACAGATGTGGCTTACAATGAATCCAAGCTTAATGATCCGTCGCAGAGAGCCAACTGTCTCGTACTGCCCCGCGTGGGCCAAGCTGCCAGGGTGCTGCGCAGAGGGGCCTCCTGCGCAGCGCGTGCCAAGCAACGTCTCGGGTGCTAGCTGAAAAAGTATTCGGCCGCTTCATCCTCGGCGATTGTATCGAACTCAGGTGGGGCCTCCACCTCGCATAGCTCCTCTGCGTGTGCAGGCACGGCAGGGGGGAGAGGTGGAGGCACGTCGGAGGCGGGAGGGTACGTGACCGTGACCGTGCTACTGCTAGCAGGGAGGGCTTCGCCTCGGACAAAAATGACACGGCGCTGGATAGTGTCCCCTCCGCTTGTGCTTGCATTGTGCCGTGCAGGCTCGTTCTGGCAAAAAATCGGGTTCACTGCTCGGTCGTCTTCGTCCAGTGGCCGACATCCTCCTCGAGCCAGCCCGCGTGGCCCTCGGCCACACCTCTGTGGTGGACCGCCTTGCCCTCGGCCTCGAGAGCGCGGTTGATCAGGTCTCGTCCCTCCCACATGGGCGCGCCGATCACCAGCTTCGTCTTGGTGTGGTCGTGGCATTTCTCCAGACGCACAAAGGAGATGACGTCGAGGAGATCTTCCTTGCTGATCTCCGCCTCCGCCTCGATGTCCTCGGGGTCCGCTCGGAGCAAGTAGTTCCGAATGGCGCTCTTCATAGCGCCGCCCACGTCGCACTTGTGCAGTCCTTCCAATGCCGCCAGCGCGAGGGAAGGAGCCGGCGACCCTATCTCCTTCAGGCGTTTCTTGTCCTCTGGGGTGCCGCTCTTCTTGAGGGAGTCCAGGGTGTGCTTGTAACCCTCGAGCTCCTGCGTGATGGCTGTGATCACTGGGTGCTCGTTGCTCATAGTGTAGGTGTCCGTGCTGATGCTGTACTTCAGCCTGTTCTTGTGCGTCGCCTGGAGCGACAGCTTCTTGTCCTCGCCCCTGTCTCCCTCGTCCACCTCGATGGGCGTGGTTTCTGGCGTGGCTGCCCCCCCTTCCTCGGTTGGCGTTCGTGGTGATCGCGATCGCCTCTGCGACGGCGGCGGCGGGCCTGGCGGACGTGAAGCCTTTGTCGCCTTCTGGCCTGGCGCGGCGCTGGAGGCGGTGCCAAAGCCCTTCGAGCCCTGGGAGGAGTCCAGCGGGAGTCGCCACGGCGCTCTCTGCTTGGGCGTCATCGCCGTCATCGCCTGGTCCATGAGGAAGTGCAGGGAGAGTAGGCGTAGAGGAGACAGTAGCCACTCGAAGTGGCCGCGTAGATGTTGCATGTGCTGCTGCTGGGGGCTGTGCCGCTCGTAGCCGTCGAAGTGGTCGGTGTCTAGCTCTTCTGCGAAGGTCGCTGCCCACGATGCGTTCCACCGACTGACGAATGGCAGCGCGTACCGCAGGGGTGTCCTCGATGGCAGGCGATGGGCGGCAGTTGGATGGCGCGGGGCGCGGCGGGGGAGCACTCGGTGTGGCCGAGCGCGCGGTAAGCCTTCTGACGACAGGCTTGAGCATGGAACCCGATGGCGACGGTGGGACATGTCCCAGGACGTGAGCTCGAAGTTTTTGCTGATCATGGTACTCATGTTGGCATGCATGGTCCAGAGCGTAGTCCCGTAGAGGGCATGTAGTACATGTGGCTGGGATCCAGGGGTATACATGATGAGTAAGTTCTGGAATGCATCTGCCTGCTTGCCATGCTCGTCGTAAGTGTATAACTGCGTGATCTTGATTTGGATACGTAGTTTGGCACACAATACATTTGTTGTCGATCTGTAGGGTGGCCAATACCGCTGGCATACCGTGTCCTAGGCTCTTAGCTTTAGTTTGGTGTGTGGCGAGCTGTTTGAGCGTCCCGAACCGTTTCTGGCATGACTCGATGTTGCACACGAAGGGGCGGTTCGTCTCGTCGTCAGTGTCCGTCTCGTCGTATGTTGCCGCCGAGGGGAGAGAGGAGGTGATCACGCTGGCCTCGGGGGGGGGTTGGGGGGGGCACTGAGTCGTCCGATAAGAAGCCCTGAGAGCCCGAACGTCACAATTTAAGAAGGCCTCTCGGACCCACTCGTCTTCCCACAAGTTTTTTACAACTCGAGGTTGCCAC
The DNA here is from genome assembly GCA_963575745.1 of Prorocentrum cordatum. Lineage (NCBI taxonomy): Eukaryota > Dinophyceae > Prorocentrales > Prorocentraceae > Prorocentrum > Prorocentrum cordatum. The sequence continues at coordinate 872,374 of CAUYUJ010008113.1, read as the reverse complement.
GCTTCCTGAAAGCTCTCGCCGATCGTGTGGGGCGACAGGAACAGCAGATCGTCCGCGAGCTGTGTGGCCCACGGGTGCACGTTCGGGCCTGCGGAGATCTCGCCCTGCGAATTGAGGGTGCCAGCGCTGACGGGGCGGTTGCTTATGGCCGCCTGCTGCTCGAACTTGCATCTTCCAAAGAAAAAGAAGCGAAAAAGTGGCCATGATGCGTGTGCGATCGGATTATGCTCTGCCACCAACTGAGCCTGCGCACGAGTAGCTCGATGGCAGTCGGTGCAACTTGCCACTCAAGAAACACTTGGTGGGTAGACAATGCTCGATGATTGTTGTGCTCATCCTCCTGATGTGCCGCTCCTCTCATCATTGATCGTAGTTTGCGGGCCAGCGAACTGTCGAGTCTGTGGAGCTCCTTAGGGGACAACACATAGCTTTCGAGGCCAGACCAAACCCTCCCCGCGACGTTGGACACGAGCGCGAGCCGTTTAGCCTTCCAAGGACCTCCAGAGAACCAGTAGTCGCCCAGACGGCACCACCCGATCTTACCCGATTGTGTGCGGGCCTCGACTTCACGACGATTACTGTTGGCAGCGTGTACATATCCTCCGAGATGAATCAAGTCCTGGACTGCGTTCCCAGAGATATTCCGTTCGGCCTCCTTCGTAGCCCCATGGGTGCCCAGTGGGACCAGGGTGTCCTGCTTACTGATGTTCTGTGCGTAGCCGCCAGCCTCGAGGGCCTGGGAGAGCGCGTTGTTGTCGATCTTATCAATCTGCAGCGCCTGGAGGGCCGCGTCGTCTGGCACCGAGAGGATCTTAACTAGATCGTCAATGAAAGCTCCAAGATGCGCATCAAACTCTTCACCAGTAAAAGGGCAGTGTACCTGGAACGGGTTTCCCTGGACCTGTGCCATCTCCTGGGGCCACTGCTTAACTAATGGATAAAATGATTCCATGGAAAGTTCAGACTCGTGTGAGTCGCCCATCCTCCCTCCCGTCCCGGGTCGAAGAGCTATGCTGGCATCGGGCGCCTGCAGAACTACTACTGCCTCATGTCGGTGCTGCCCGCGGAGGGGATGAAAATGCTCATCTTCGCATCGAAGTCTGCGGGCGGCAACCAGTCGCTCGTGGGAGCCTGTCGCGAATGCGTTCCGCATGTCGTACGACTTAGCGAGACAAGGCATTCTGGCGGATCTCATCTTCCATATCAAAAGCTTAGCAATGAGCATAAGTGATTCGCGACGGCGGGAATGAATGCCTCCATAGGCCCACGGCGGTGGATCGAATTGTGTTCCATACTGTATGAGTCCTATCTTAAGATATAATCGCCACAAATGGTCGAAACAGTGAAGTAAACGTACGCATGCGTGGATGCCCTGAAGCACGTTGCCAGTAGTTTTTTATGTATTATTATAATTATTACTATTACTATTACTATTATTTTCCAATTGCGACCGCCTGGCTGGTGAACGCCTGGGCGATCGGTGGACATGAGCGAGTAATGTGACGAAAGTCTGGATGATGGTGGAGCTGACGCCGTAGTCGATCACGAGCTTCCTTCGACTGGGTTGGTAGACCCTCTCCGCGAGCGGGTCCGCGTATTGATAGTCGGCGGTGCCATGTCCCATCCCTGCCCGTTGAACACCAGGGCGCGTCAAATACAGCGGGGCGAGGAGCATGATGGTGAGTTCGACGGGCCATGCCCATGGTGGATTGTAGCGCCTCCGTTTCTCCTTCCACAGTCGTTTCTGTAGATGGTCGAGCTCCTCCGCTGCCGTCTCAATGTCGTGGAGCTCAGGGGCGCCGATGTGCTCCCCCACTGGTTGGACGTCGTTCGGTTGGGCCAGTAATCGTGGAATAGCTGTCGGGTCGTCGATATACATACTGACGTAGGCGGGCGTAGCAGAAAGTCCCCCCTGGACGGCTGGCTGAGTAAGGGCGTCGGCGTATTCGGCTGCAGTGGGACGCGTGGATGGCAGTTGAAGGTATGATCGTCGTCGTGGCCCTGTCCGTCGTCCCGCTCGGATGTACGTGAGATATGCAACTCGTGAGAGGTCGCGAGTGGCCCACGCGTCGCGTATGTCCTGGTCGGGGCTGACTTTCCACCAGTGATCCATCCATCGTTGATGTGCTCGTAGGCGTCGTTGGATCTCGCGTAGGGTTGCATGATTCAAGGGTAGTCGTCGGGCTCGGCATCCAGCGCGTTCTTTAAGCAGACGGAGTCGTTCAAGTCGAGCTTGTCGGTACCATTGTGGTTGTCCTCCTTCCTTTGTGTAGTACTTGCGGCCGCATTCGCGAATGATATGAGCGATTAGGGCGTTGTGTCGGGTCGGAAACTGAACCATCTTGACAACTCGGAGGACCTCCTTGTGTTTGCCGATCTCGGCATGGACGTCATTGAGAAAAGAAACACGGTGGGCGCCCGTCTGGAGCCCAGCAGCGAGAAGGCCGAAGTCCCAGCGAATGTTGTTGTTCGTGATATTGACGCCGCTGATAGGCATCTTGATCTGCATCATCATGGGGACGTAGTCGGCAACGTGTAGTAGGCTACGTAGCTTGGTGTGGATCTTCCAATTCAGCTTAACATATTTCACGATCTCCATAAGATTGTCGTAGCCGATGAAGTAGTCGATGCGTGATCTTGCCTTGTTAGGCCCGTAGTAGGTGTTGCCGACGTCGATGTGCGTGTTGATGGCCGTCAGCTGGTGCGTCAAGAGCTGGTCGTGTATGAAGCGTCCGAACTCGGTCTCGCCGCTGGCTTGGTAGCTGCCGATCGCGTTGTCGGTGTACAGATGTCGTGATCGTCGTCCTAGGCCTTGGTTGAGGTCCGTGAACAGGATAGGCGTGACGCGAGCGGGAGTGTCGGTAAGTGTCTGCAGTACCCAGCTCCATAGTCTTCGGCACCCTGCTTTCCAGGGTTGGTGTTGACCTGCTCCGTCCGGCCGTGGTGGGAAATGCGCAGCAATGAGTCGAAGACGGAGCTGGCCTCGGTGCAGCTCAACGGCGCCTGCGCGGCCCCGTAGGTCGGGTTGTAGGGGGTGCAGTACTTTGACGATGTCTGTCTTGCGGAAGTGGCGCTTGGATACGGCAATGCTGCATCCTGCCGAGCTGTTTGTGCGTGCCCCACGGCCCCAGCCAAAGTGGACCCATGTATGGTGGAGGCTGTCCTCGAGATGGTGCGGGGCGTCGGTGGTGCGTTGTCGTATCTTGGTGCCTACGTACATCATAATCTGAATGGCACGGCGTGTGTCGGAGATGTGGTCGAGGCGCCCTGGAACTCCCTTAAGCGAGAACGGGTTCCATCCAAGTATCGTGATGGCCTTCGTCTTGGCGTAATGTGGGGTACGTCGGGGTCAGGGCGGCGTGGGGGTGGGCTAGCAGTCTCGGGGGGTGGAGGAGTGGGTCGCCGGGCTGGAAGTTGATGATCAGGTCGTTCGTCACCAGGGTCCCGTTCATGTCGAAACTGAAGTCCAGGTGGCAATTCAAGGTCTGCATGCAATTGTTCCGCTGGTGGCAATTCAGGGTCAGCGTGGTGTAATCCTGCAAGTGCTGGCCTTCTATGTCCGTGCTGATGTTGAAATTGATGCTCAGCGTCTAGCAATTCAGGGTCAGCGTGATGTAATCCTGCATGTGCTGGCCCTCTATGTTCGCGATGATGTTGAACTTGCTGCTCAGCGTCCAGTGGTTCTTCGCGTACTGGGTGTTGAGGTGGTGGTGATGTTGGGGTCGAGCTGATGCGTGGGACTCGTGCGTGTCGTGGTGGGGGATGTCGGCCCCGTACTGCAGCATCGGCATCATTGTCTGGCTGGTGGTCAGGTGCTCTTTCCATGCGCTCGTCCATGTTCATGATGTCAGCGAGCGAGTCCTGCGTGCTCAGCAGGTGCGCGGTGCCCGCGCTCTGGAGCACAACCTGGGCGGCATGGCGTTGTGCGGGGTATCGTCTATGTGCCCCCCTGCCTTGCGGGCAAGGCGAGAGGGCGGTGACTGGAGGCCGCTGCTCCTTCGATGGCCTGAGCCTCGGCGGCCTGGATGATGATGATGATGATGATGATGATGATGATGATGATGGTGCTGATTTGTCATGGTCATGGTCATGGCGATGGCGATGATGATGACGATGAGGATGATGATGGTGAGGATGAAGATGAGGATGAGGATGAGGATGCCGACGATGAAGATGCTGATGCGGATGATGATGATTATGAGGATGATGATTATGCTGCGGATGATGGGGATGAGGATAATGATGCTGATGGCGATGGTGGCGGTGGTGACGATGGCGACTATTATGATGTTGTTTTTGCTGATGTTGCTGTTGGTGCTGACGATTATGATGGTCAGCATGATGATGACGATGATGATCATGATGCGGATGATGGTGATGATGATGACGATGATGCTGATGACAATGATGCTGAGGTTGATGATGATCATGATGGTGATGATGTTGATGACGGTGTTGATGCTGATGATGATGATGACGATGTTGCTGCTGATGGTGATGCTTGTGCTGCTGATGATGATGATGATGATGATGGTGATGGTGATCGTGATGGTGATGCTGCTGCTGATGATGCTGATGCTGATGATGACGATGACGATGACGCGGCTGATGATAATAACGATGCTGATGATGATGGCGATGCTGGTGCTGCTGATCCCGCTGCTGCTGCTGATGATGCTGCTGATGGTGCTGGGGATGATGACGATGCTGATGCTGATGCTGCAGATGATGATGCTGCTGATGATCACGATGTTGCTGACGATGTTGATGATAATTATGCTGATGAGGATGTTGATGCTGATGTTGATGATAATGCTGCTGCTTATGCTGATGCTGGTGATGGTGATGATGATGCTGATGCTGGTGATCATGATGATGCTGATGCTGATGCTGGTGCTGGTGCTGGTGCTGTTGCTGTTGCTGGTGCTGATGCTGATGATGCTGATGCTGATGCTGGTGTTGGTGCTGATGCTGATGCCGATGCTGATGATGATGATGATGATGATGATGATGATGATGATGATGATGCTGATGATGATGATGATGACGGTGACGCTGATGATGCTGCTGATGATGCTGATGATGCTGGTGCTGCTGCTGATGATGATGGTTGTGGTTTTGATGATGATGATGATGATGCTGATGATGATGATAATGATGCTGATGATGATGATGATAATGCTGATGATGATGATGATGATGATGCTGTTGATGATGATGATGATGATGATGATAATGATGATGATGCTGCTGATGATGATGATGATGATTGTGATGGTGGTGATGATGATGATGATGATGATGATGCTGATGATGATGATGATGATGATATGATGCTGATGATGGATGATGATGATGATGATGATGATGATGCTGATGCTGAATGATGATGATGATGATGATGAGAGCTGATGCTGATGATGATGATGATGATGATGATTGATGATGATGGTGATGATGACGACGACGAGACAGGGTTTGGCCGTTTGGGGCTCCTGTGGGGCAGTTTTGGGGGTCAGGGCTCTCTTTCGCGGGCTTGGGGCCCTCTTACGCCAGCTTGGCAGTCTGAGGGCCCTCTTGACAGTATTCTGGATATTTTTAGGCCGTCGTGGGGCAGTCGTGGCGCCGTTCGAAGGGTTCTTCTAAGACCGTCTTGGGTCCCACGGGAGGCCCTCTTGAGCCTTTGTGGGGCCATTTTGGATGCGTCTTGGGCAATTGTGGAGTCCTCTTGGGCAGTCTTGAGCTGACGACAGCCCGAAAAATGCGAGAATGCGAAACTCATTCAAGATTCCGAGGGAAATTCATGGTTTCGTCTTCTTCGGACCCTGTTGTAGGTCCTCGTGCTGCCTTTTTTCGGGCCATGTTGCAGGCATCTTGGGCCATCTTGAAGCAACATTTGGCCGCCTTGGGGCCATGTTGGGCCGTCATGTTGTCCTTGGTTGCCTGCACGGGTCGTCTTGGAAGCTGAGGACGCATGCCATTCGTTTTTATCGAGGGGGCGTGGCTTGAGAGGCCCTCGAGCGCTTGGGCGCATCAACTGGGAATGTAGAACATGCAAACTCCTCGAGCGGATGTGCGTGGCATGAGGGCTCTAGGAGGTAGCGGCCGTGTGGGAAGTGCGCAATCCTCGAGCGGGCGCGCATGGATGTGGGTTCAGGCATTCGCTGCCATGCGGGAAGTGCACCATCCTCGAGCGGGCACGCGTCGAAGGGGAGGTTCAAGCATTAGTTGCCATGCGAGAAGGATACCATCGCCGAGCGGCCATTCGTGGAAGTGCACTACCCTCGAGCGGGGACGAGGAAAGTGGCTTCGGTGAGCAGGGGGGATGCACGCACCAGTCCGCGGGTAAGGGGGGGAGTCTCTCTTGTTAGAGTTGGCATGCCTTGGCATTCTTCCACGCCACAACGTGCATAAGGCACGGTGGCGGATGAGGATGGATGGTGAGGCGGAGAAGGAAGATGATGAAGTTGAGGGAGAGGGGTGGTGGATGAGGAGACGGAAGCGGTTGTCGAGCAGCAGCATCAGGGCAGGGGTGAGGACAGACTTTCTCCCACAGAGGTCATTGCCATTGTTGCCGCTGTCGATGTGCCAGCTGCACGCAGCCGTGCCTCTCAAGGCCTTCCTCAAGTCGTGAAGGAAGGCTTCGCCTCAGTAACGACTCTCGCGAACTCAGCGCGGGAGGCTCGCATTGCAGCCACCAAGATGCTCGCATTGTTCCCTTTCCCCTTTCCCTCACTCTCCTCAGTCCTCTCCCCCCTTCTACCATAGCTTATTGTGAATACTAGTCTCCTCTCTCCGCTGACACTGCCCAGTGCGGGCGACGCCACTCCCGCGTATTCCTCCTCCTCTTCCTCCGCCTCCTCCTCCCCCTCCTCATTGTCCTCGTCTTTGTCCGCCTCCTCCTTCTCCGACGCATCCTCCTCCTCCTCCTCCTCCTCCTCCTCCTCCCGCTCCCCCTATTCCTGTATCCTCCTCCTCCTCCTCGTCCTCCTCTCTCTCTCTTCCTCCCTCTCCTCCGCCTCCTCCTCCTCCTCCTCCTCCTCCTCCTCCTCCTCGTCCTCCACCTCCTCCCCCTCCTCCTTCTCCTCCTCCTCCTCCTCCACCTCCCCTTCCTCCTCTTCCTCCTCTTCCTTCTCCTCCTACTCCTCTCCTCTCCTCTCCTACTCCTACTCCTACTCCTATCCTTATTCCTTATTAGAATATACTCCTACTCCCCCCTCAGGCCGGCCATTAGGGGCCGCATCCGGGTGGTCCCATCCTAACCTGTAAAAAACAATACAAAATCAACATTTTTCTTATTTTTTCCTCTCGACATGGACGTCCTGTCGTCCACGGCGATAATCCATTGCAAAAAATACCACAAAGAGCACACGCGCGCGTTCATGTCAGAATCCTACCGAACACCGTGTGTTTGCAAGCATTTCAACATAAAAACATCAAAAACCCAATGCTTTTTCACAAAAATTGTACAAATTTCCCGCCCGGGCTCATCTTGCTGAAATCATAGGAAAAACCATAGGAATCTTAAGAATTCTGTCAAATCCAGCGATTTCACGTCATCGCGCGGTGCACTCGCGATGCTCTGTCATGCACCCAGGCCGCGAATCCTGTGCAAAAAATACCACAAAGAGCACACTCGCGCGTTCATGTCAGAATCCTACCGAACACCGTGTGTTTGCAAGCATTTCAACATAAAAACATCAAAAACCCAATGCTTTTTCACAAAAATGCTTTGGGGTGTCCTGTCAGACCGTCGGGCTTCCTCCGGCCACCTCTGGCTTCCTGCGGTGTACCGGGCCATTCTCGACTCGTCTGGCAATGCGTGCGCGGCATTCAACACGCGCTCGCCAGTTCCCGTCGGCAACCGCCATCGCGGCCGCATCAGCTGTACCAAACCGGCTGGCCGGTGTGACTTCGGCCCCCAGTTGTGCCAGCTTTGCTTCTTATGTTGTGGGAGGGCGGGTGGGACTGGGCATGCCATGCTTGACTCGCTCGAGCTGGCTAGCTTGACTCCCACTCCTACTCCTACTCATACTCCTCTTCCTTCTCCTGGCCCCTGGTTCTCGGGCCCCCGCTGGTCGCTGTGGCCCGAGAGCGGCTCCCGAGGGCGCATATCGAGGAAAACGCACCAGCTGAAGACAGGATCTCGTCGCTGATCTGGGTCCGCCGCTCCTCCAGGCGAAGACCTCCAGGATTGATTTCGGGCCTGCAGGCACCTCCTCCTCCTCCTCTTCCTCCTCCTCCTCCTCCTCCTCCTCCTCCTCCCCCTTCTCCTCCTCCTTCTCCTCCTCATCCCCCTCCTCCTCCTCCTCTTCATCCTCCTCCTCTCTGGTGCTCCACGTCCCCCTGCCTCCATCCGTCCGCGTGGCCCCTGGCCCCCTCGCGCTGCAGATGCGATTCAATGGCCACGGTCAGTGGTCACGGATAGGTGATTGGGAAATTATTTGACACACGGACGGGGGCCACATGACGTCTGACGTGACGCGATCGCACTCAGATTGCCCTCTCCCTCTCTCCCAAAATCACTTTTCTCCCCCCTCCAGCCCCGATCCCCCCCTCACCGCTCCCTGCCCCCCATGCCCTCCGCCACTCCAGCACAGAACTGACAGAGAGAAGGAAAGAGAATGAGAGAGAGGAGGAGGAGGAGGAGGAGGAGGAGGAGGAGTTGGAGGACGAGGAGGAGGAGGAGGAAGAGGATGAGGAGGAGGAGGACGGCGAGAAGGAGGAGGAGGAGGAGGAGGAGGAGGAGGAAGAGCAGGAGCAGGAGCAGGAG
>CAUYUJ010008113.1:762319-863501 GCA_963575745.1 Prorocentrum cordatum | reverse complement strand
GATGATGATGATGGTGATGATGATGATGTTGATGAGGTGGTGATGCTGATGATGATCATGGTGTCCCGATGATGATAATAACGATAATGATGATGTTGATGACGTTGATGACGATGGTGTTGTTGTTGATGATGATGATGATGATGATGATGATGATGATGATGATGATGATGATGATGACGTTGATCGTGAGATCGATAGTGAGATCGATAGTGGGACCGAGTGTGAGATCGATTGTGAGATCGACAGTGAGATTGATAGTGAGATCGATAGTGAGATCGATTGTGAGTTCGATGGTCAGATCGATTGTGAGATCGATCGAATGAAATAGGTCGAGTGAGATCGATCGAGTGAGATCGATCGAGCGAGACCGATAGTGAGATCGAATTAGTGAGACCGATCGAGTGAGACGTTGGTTCCTCCCATCCCTCGAACCTCCTTATCACCCGAAGGGTGGTCGTATAGGCAGAAAGAAACAGGTAAGGAGGAGACAAGAGGAGGAGGAGGAGGAGGAGGAGGAGGAAGAGGAAGAGGACGAGGAGAAGACAGAGGAAGAGGATGAGGAGGAGGAGAAGACAGGAGGAGGAGAAGAAGACAGGAGGAGGAGGATGAGGAGCAAGCCTGGGCGGTGCAGCGCTGGGCCTCCCGCCGCGTCTGGGGGAGAGACTCGACGTTCGCGGGGCCGCTGCCCTGGGCCCCCCGCGCCCGGGGCAGGTTTCGGCGCGGCCAGAAGCGACGAGGGGGGCGAACAGCCCCAGGGGGGGAACAATTCCCGTCGGTCTTTGAAAGTAGGTATTCTGGGACTCACGCATCCCAATCTACTTAAGGTGCCTTCCTACTTCAAGAGTGAGGCGGTTTCCCTTCTTCCCTCCTCCTCAAGGTGCGAACGGAAGCCCAATCTGTTTCCAACGCTTTCAAGTAGGTATTTCTGGATTCCCAGATCCCAGTCTGCTTCGAGTGCCTTCTACTTGAAGAACCGATGCGCTTTTGCTGTAGTTGGTTGTGCCCAGGGGGGGCACAATACGCGTCGGTCGTTGAAAGTGGGTATATCTTCGGACTCCCAGATCCCAATCTGCTTCAAGAGCCCTCCTACTTCAGGAATCGACGCGCTTTTGCTGCATTCGGTTTTCTGGGAGGGCCTGAATCCAATCTACTTGATTCGCCTTCCTACGTCATCTTGTTTACCGACTTCTTCCGACCGACGGGTACACGTATCCACGGGCGCCGACTGCCCATGTCTTCGGCGAGGCTCCCCGGAGAATGCCCAGACATCCCCCTGCGGATGGAACTGCTTTCCAACCCGCGGCCAGGAGCTCCCGACCCGTTTCTCAGAGGTAGGCTCGCGTCCCGGGCCCGTCTATGTGGGTCCTGTGGAGCCAGGTAACAGGCCCAGGAAATCGCAATGGAGAGGACGCCCAGCTGAAAAAATGCAGATCGTCGGCGATCTGCGAACCCGTCGGTCAAGCACCTTCCTACGTCAAGCGCGTCGATCTGTGGATCCCCAGATCCAAATCTGCCTTAAGCGCCTTCCTCCTTCAAGACTCGATACGCTTTTGCTGTACATTGTTATTCTCTGGGAGGACCTGAACTCTAGGCCTCCAAGATGGGGTCGGAGTAGATGGGGTCGGAGGATCGCTCCGCATCGCCGATGCATCGGCGATACGGCTCGGTGTCAAACAGGATTTTCTCCACGCTAGCGTCGCCGATGCATCACCGATGTCTCCGGTGCATCGCCGACGCATCGGCCGATGTATCGCCGACATATCGGCGATGCGGCGCGATGGTCAGACCCCATCTACTCGGAACCCATCTAGAAGGCCTCTATGAACACAGTCTACTTCCAGCGCCTTCTTACTGCATGCTTTTACCGACTGCTTCCGACCGATGTGTACGTGTATTGCCCGCCCCTGTGGGCGGTTCGCCCCTGTCGCCGCCGCCGGCCAGCACGGCCGCAGCGGTGGCCCGCGCGGGATGGCCGGCGCACTTCGGAGGCCGTCGGACTCCTCGCAGGAGCGGCAGGACCAGAGGGTTGAGGGGGGGCCTGCTGGTGCCCTCCTTCTGAGCCCTCAGATCCTGGCGTCGCAGCTGTTTCGCACCGGGCGTTCTCGCCGCGTTTCGGTCTCCAGGGCCATCACAGATCGATCGGGCTCGAAACATGGCGCAGAAAGAGGGGTCTAGGGCTCCCGTCGTGATTCCTGACGATGCCTTCTGTTTTTTCGCGGCGTCGGATCTCAGGGAAGTTAGACGTGCAGGGGGGGATCGGAAGAGGGGGGGCTGCGAAATCTGCTGCATGCAGCTAGTTTCAGCCCTGCCGCTGGGCGGCGTCCCTCGGTACACTGGCGCCTCCGGCGCTTGGAGGCGGCGGGACAACCCGCTGCGTGAGCCGATTTGCTATAGCCCCTGCTTTTGCTATCCGCCCCTTCGTCCTACCCGTCCCTCGGAGGTGCCCGCGGGATTCGGACGGGGCTAGGACGAGGATAGATCCGTTCCAGAGCGATCTGGGACGCTCAGAGCGTTCCGGAACGCTCTGAGAAGGCCGCTGCGCCCGATACATCCTCCAGAGCCGCCCGATCCCAGAGATTCTCGATTTTTTCCTCACCCGATTTAGCCTTGTCCTGGCTCCGTCTGAGGGAGCGGCCCAGAGGCCTGGAAGGGGTCCCGTGCCCAGCTCCGCCTTCAAACGACGGGCAGCCTTGGCGTTGCTCCTCCTCCGTCTCCTCCTCCTATCCGTATTCCTTATTGGCATATCCTCCCACGCTGCCCTCTCCCCGGCCGATTCGGGGGCCCCATCCTAACCTGCAGAAAACAATACAACATCTACGTTTCTCCTCTCAACATGGACGTCCTTTTGGTCCACGTCGCGAAACGCGTGGCAGGACTGGGACGCGGCGCACTCCCCGCGCGAAAGGGCGAAATGTTGCTCTCTCCTCGGCGCCGCGCGCACTTTTTCTGAAAGTGACGCTCCCGCCAAGGCGGGGCGCACATTTTTCGCTCGCCAATTTGTCGAGCGCCTGGGGCCTCCTGGGGCTTCTTGGGGCTTCCAGGGGCCTCCTGAGGTGCCCTGGGGCTTCCGAGGCTTCCTGGGGTCTCCTGGGGCTTCCATGATGAAGCCTCTTGAAGCCTATTGGAGTTTCCTAGGGCCTCCCGGGGCCTTTTTATGGGCCTCCTGTGGCCTCCTGTGGCCCGCCAATCCGGGACGACGACGACGACGACGACGACGACGACGACGACGACGACGACGACGACGACTACTAATACTATCATTATTCTACTACCAGTATTATTACCACTACTACTACTTCTACTACTACTACTACTACTACTTCTACTACTACTACTACTACTACTACTACTACTATTATTACTACTACTACTACTACTACGACTACTACGGCTACAACAGTTATTTCTATTATTATTACTACTAGTACCACCATTACTACTACTACCACTGCTACCAAACGAGTACTACTACTACTGCTACTACTACGACTGCGACTACTACTACTACTACTACTACTACTACTACTACTACTACTACTACTACTACTACTACTACTACTACTACTACTACTATACTACTACTACTACTACTACTACGATTTCTACTACTACTACTACTACTACCACCACTACTACTTCTACCACTACTACTACTACTACCACTACTACTACTACTACCTACTCTACTCTACTCTACTCTACTCTACTTTACTCTACTCTACTCTACTCCACCACTACTTTTTGTTCTTATTCTTACTACTACTACCACTACTACTTCTACAACTACTACCAGTACGATTACGACGACAATTACTATTACTACTACTAGTACTACTACTACTACTTCTACCACTACTACTACTACTACTACTCCTACTACTACTAATATTACTACTACTAGTACTACTACTACGACCACCACTACTACTACGACGACCACTACTACTACGACGTCTACTACTACTACTACTACAAGTAATACAACTACTACTACGACGACTATTGCTGCTACTATTTACTACAACTACCGCTATTACTATTACTACTACTAGTACTAGTACTACTACCAACCATTACTACTACAACTACCACTGCCACGCTTATTACTATTGGTATTATTACTACTACTAGTACAACTACTACTACTACTATGACTACTACTACTACTACTACTACTACTACTACTACTACTACTACTACTAGTACTATTAGTACTACTACTATTACTACTACTACGACTATTACTACTGCTACTACTACTGCTGCGATTCTTACGACGACTACTACTATTACGACTACTACTACTACTACTACTACTACTACTACTACTATTTGTACGATCAGTATTACTACTCTTAGTCGTACGACTACTACTACTACTGCTACTATTACTACTACTTCTAATACTACTACTACTACGACTACTACTACTTATATTACTATCACTACTACTACTGCTACGATTACTACTACTACTACTGCTACTACTACTGTCACTACTACTACTACTACGACTACGACTACGAATGCGATTATTCATACTACTAGTAGTACTATGTTGACTACAACTACGGCTGGTACTACTACTATTACTTCTACTAGTAGTAGTAGTAGTAGTACTACTACTACTACTACTGCTACCACAACAACAACTACTACTACTACTACTACTACTTCTACGGCGACTACGATTCGGATTACGATTCGGACAACGACTACGATACGACCACGAAGACTGCGACGACTACGGCTACTACTGCGACTACGACTACGACTGCTACTATCATGATTACTACTACTGCTACTACTACTACTACTACTACTACTCTGCTGGTGCGGCTGCTGATACTTCGACTACTACTTCTTCTACTATTACTACTGCTACGATTACAAGTACGATCACCATCGCTAGTAGTATGACTCTGACTATGGCTGTTACGACCCATATTCTTACAATTATTCTACGACTACTACACTATTACTGCACTATTATTCTCATTATCCGACTACTATTGTTTCTAGTAGTAGTAGTACTACTACTAGTACCACGACTACGACTACTATTCTTACTTCGACTGGTACTACTACTACTACTACTACTACTACTACTACTACTACGACGACTGCGACTACGACTAATGTACTGCTACTTTTACTAACACTATTTTCACTACTATTTTTTCTTCTCGTTATTACTATCACGAGTATTAGTACACCTACTACTACTACTACTACTACTACTACTACTACTACTACTACTAGTACTACTACTACTAGTACTACTACTACTACTACTACTACGACTACTACTACTACTACGACTACTACTACTACTACTACTACTACTACTACTACTACTACTACTACTACTACGACCACGATCACGACTACTACAACAACTACTACTACTACTACTACTACTACTGCTACTGCTGCTACTACTACTAATACATACATACACACATACATACATACATACATAGTACGGCTACTACTACTACTGCTGCTACTGCTCCTACGACTCCTTCTACTACTAGTACTACCACTTCTATGTGTATTGGTCGTGCGGCTCCTGGTTGTGCCGGCAGTGTTTCTTATGTTGTGGGGGGGCGAGTGGGAATGGGCATAGCTTGACTCCCACTCACTCTTATACACGTCGCGACGGCTGGAGCCCCGTCGAACAACAGGTCTGGGTGGATCCCGGAAGGGGTTTGGGGACCAAGTGTAAGGTCGGCGGCGAGCGAGGGGGGGAGTGAGAAGGAGAAGGCCTTCTCAGAAGGACCGAGGTGGAGGAGGAGAAGGAGCAGTTGGAGGAGGAGGAGGAGCAGGGCCGGCCGCCAGCCCAAGGGTTAAGTGAGAGGGGGCGGGCCTTTCCAGAATGCTCGGGAGCCCCCCCAGCCTTCTGAGAAGTTTTCCAAGCCCTCCCCGAAGACGCAAAAAACCTTTCGATCAAGGCCGGAGGCCTTCTGAGAAGCCCCGCCGCCTTCTGAGAAGGCATTATTTTTCTCATTTGCCCCCCTCGCTCGCCGCCGAGGTTCAGCAGCTTGATTCCTCTCAATTCGCGGGGTGCACGTCCGGAGCACTTGCAGTCCAGACGTTGTGGGGCTTGGTGGAAACATTTTGGGGCCTCTTGGGGGCCTCTTGTCGGTTTTTGGGGGCCTCTTGGGGGCTTCTTTGGGGCCTCTTGGGGCCTCTTGGGGGCGTCTTGGGCAGTCTTGGGTCGTCCAACTGCGGCTACGCAGGTTTGGTGCGCCCTGCTTGCTGGAAATCTTAGTGCGGCCGCAGGAAAAAAAACAACTGGCGCAGTGTGTTGGTGTGAGGTGGTTTGACCTGCTCGTCTGCCGCCGCGTGGGTTTCGCACGCCGTTCGGCCGTCTCGGCTTCGTCCAGATTGCCTGTTGCGCGCATCGTGGAAGTCATCTGGCGCATCTGGGGCCTCTTGGGGGCCACTTTGGACTGCTCGGAGTAGTTCGGAGCATTTGCAATCCAGTCGTTTGGAGGCTTCCGTGGGCCCTCCTGAGGGACTCCTGGGGTCCTTTTGGGGGGCCTCCCGGGGGTCTCTTGAGGTCGTTTCGGACCGTCCTGGGGCGATTTAGGTTTCTTGGGGACCTTTTGGGCGCTTCTGGGGGGCCTCTGGGGGGCCTCTTGGGAGCTTCTCTGAGCGCCGTGCGGGCGTCTTAGGCCGTCTTGGTGCGCTCTTGCGCTGTCTGGTCCCTTCGCAGGCCATCTTGGGGGCCTGTAGAGGCCGCATTGGGGCTCTTTCGGGGTCCTCTTGGGCCGTCTTGGCGGCCTCTTGGGGCGTTTCGGGGGCCTCTCTGGGCCGTCTTGGGGCTCTCTTGGGCCGTCTTGGAGCCTTCTTGAGGGCTTCTTGGGCCGTCTTGGTGCACTTTTGGAGGCTGCTTCGGCCGTCCTGGGCCTGTGGGAGTCGACGCAGGCGAGAACGTAAAAATCCGTCAAAAGCCAATGGGAAATCTATGATTTTGGCTTCTGGAGGCGCTCTTGAAGGTCCTCTCGGGGCCTTCTCGGGGCGTGTTGGGAGTTTTTTCGGCCCTCTTGGGCCATCTTGGGCCATCTTGGGGCCGTCCTGGGCCTTCGCGGGGCCATCTGGAGCCGTCTTGAGGCCCTGTTGGACCTCCAAGAGGGCCAACAGGCCCACATCACTGATTCTCCATAGGTTTTTGAGCCACGGGAAGGGGTCTCCACCCTGGTTCGACGGATGTGGCGTTGCGCTGGGGGGGGGTACGGGGGGGAGACATACTATTGCAAAACAGTACCATAAAACGAAATTGTGCAATACGCTACATTAAGGCGCCCATTGCATTACGGCATCCGCGGACCTGCCTCCGGCAACACGTCACTGCCGGACGTGGATTCCTCTCGCTTCGCGGGGTGCACGTCCGGATTGCGGAGAGTTCGGGCGTTTGGGTCGTTTTGGAACACGTTCGTCAAAATCAAATGGCATCGATTTCGTGAGAGTTGGCTGACTTTTGGGAGCGCCACAGGCCGTCTTCGGGCGCGCTAGGGTCGCATGAACCCTTCGAGAGCCGTCTGAAAGAGGTGCGCTGGACCTTGCCGCGTGCGTCGAGCTAGGCGCAGTATCTCAACGTTCGGTCGGCTGACCACATGTACAAGCTCTGGGGGGAGAAGAGTATCAATGTCACGCTGCCATGGGGGCCCAGCAAGCGTATTACTGTCGATCTGCGTCGTCTTTTTGAGGGACAACGAGGGAGTATCACGCCGATGGCGTCATGGAGCACCACGCGGCAGCATGACATTGACACTCCCCTTCCGACAAGCGTCGCACATGCATGGAGGACCAGCTTGCGCAGCCCTTTGATGAAGCTGTCTGTACGATGCGCAAGAGCGTTTTTGGGCGCCTCAGTGAGGCTTCTTGGTTTTCAGAAGGCTCTTTAGGGCTTCGTGGGGTCATGCCTGTCCGTTTGGAGGCATTTCGGCTGGTTGGGAGCTCGTCTGACCCGTCCGGAGGCCGTTTTGGAGCTTCTCGCGGCCGCCTTGGGGGGTTCTTGGGGACCTTTTGGGCCTTCTTGGGGGCCTCCTGGTTTGTGTTTGGGGCCGTCTTTGGTCCCTTCGGGGCAGTCTTGGGCTATTTTGGGGGGTCTCTTGGGCCTTCTTGGGGCAATTTTGGCCGCTGCTTTGGTCGTCATGAGTTTTTGAAGGTCGACGCAGGCGAGAACGCTAAACGTGTTTTAAAAGCAATGGAAGATCAAGGTTTTTGGTCTCTGGAGGCTTTTGTGGGCGCTTTTGGGCCCTCGTGGGCCGCCTTGAGGGCTTCATGAGCCCTGGAGGGGCAATCTTGGGCCGTCTTGGGGCCAGCTTGGCTGGCCCCGAGGCAATCCTGTGCAATTTTGCGGCTCTCTTTGGCCCCCCAGAGGCCCAAATCGCAGATCTCCTATTGTTTTTCCTACAGGTCTCAAAGCCCGAGAAGGGGGGTCTTGTCGGAAGGGCGTGACTCCAGGGGGGGTTAGGGGGAGACATAATAATTTAATATAATGCACGACGTAGCAATTCTGCAATCATTTGATACATTGGATACGTCGCATCACAGCATCCGCGGAAAACGCCGCCGCTCAGTACTTCACCTCCGGACGTGGGTTCAAAAGGCTTACGCCATTCCGCCGACCATGGACCGGACAGGACCACGTAGAATTCAGTCGTTGTGGGGACCTTTGGGATCCTCTGTGGGGCCTGTTGGAGGCGTCTCGGGGGCGTCCTTGGGGCTTCAGGGGGGCGTCCTTGGGGCCTGTTGGGGTGCTCTTGCGCCGTCTGGTCGTTTCAGAAGCCGTTTTTGTGTGGCCTCTTCCCGTGTCTTAATGGGCCGTATGGGGGCTGTCTTGGAGGCTGCTTCGGCTGTCGTGGCCCTCGAGAGTCGAAAATTGCGAGACCGCTGAAATCGCTAACACAATGAAACCTATGTGTTTTGCTTCTGGAGGCGCTCTCGGTCGTTTCCTTGGGGCCTTCGGGGGCAACCATCGGGGTCATGTTGGGCCGTCCTGGGCCGTTTCGAAGCCATGGCTCTGCCCGCCATGGGGCGTTGCCAGCCCCAAGGGGGAGGGGGGCGGGTGCATCTCGTCGCTTCAGGGCCTTTGAGGCCGTCGCCTCGTTTGAGTCATTTTTCGTCGGTTGAGTCCCCTTTCGTCGGTTGAATCCCTGTTGGTTTCGCTTGGGGTTCGCACGCCGTGCATGCCGCGCGGCCGTCTCGGAGTCGGTCGGGGGGCCTGCAGCGCGCATCGTGGAAGTGATCGGACGGCTCTGGGGCCTCTGGAGGGTCTCTGCGAGCTGCTCAGTGTATGTCCAGTCCAGTTCTTTGTTGGGTGGTTTCTTGGGGCCTCTTGGAGGCTTCTTGGGGGCCCTGGGGGGGCCTCTGGGGGCCTCTTGGGGGCCTCTTGGGACTTGTTGGTGGCGTCTGGGGCCGTCTTGGGGCGCTCTTGCGCCGTTCGGCCCCTTCGGAGGCTGTCTTGGGGGCCTCTCGGGGCCGCCTTGTGGCGATCTTGGGGTCCTCTTGGGCCGTCTTGGAGGCCTCTGGGACCGTCGGGGGCCTCTTTGGGCCATCTTGGAGCCCTCTTGGGGTGTCTTTGGGTACTCTTCTGGGCTTTTTGGGTCGTCTTGGATCAATTTCGGAGTCTGCTTGGACCGCCATGGGCCCCTGAGAGTCGAGAAGGGCGAGAACGTTGAGAAACTTCAAAACCGCATTGAAAATCAATGGTGTTGGCCTCTGGATGCGCTCTTGGGGGTCCTCTTGGGGCTCTCTTGGGGCGTCTTGGGGGTTTTTGCAGCCCTGTTGGGGCCATCCTGGACCGTCTTGGGGGCGTCCGCGCCCGTTTTGAGGCCATCGAGAGCCGTCATGAGGCCCTCTTGGATGCCCCAAGAGGGCGAACAGGCTGAAAGCATAGATTTTCTGTAGGTGTTGGTCTGTCTTTGGGCCCCGGAAGGGGGGGTCAGGTTGGGTCGACGGATGTGGCGCAGCGCTGGGGGGGGGGTTCGGGGGGGGTGGCAAAATAATGTAACACAACTCAATATGCCGAATCATGTCAGAACGGGATACATTGAAATTGTGCAATCATTGGACACATAGGATACGTGGCATTATCGCTTCCGCAGAAAACGCTGCCGCTCAGCACGTCACTTCTGGACGTGGATTCTACATGCTTACGCCACATCCACCCATCTTTTTTCCCAGTATATCGGGTTCTCCGGTCGTCGGGTTTGCTTTGCGGGTTTTTGTCGGTTTTCGATATTTGTTATCGATTTCGGCCTTTGGAGGCCTTGTTCGGGCTCCTGGACCGTCAAATATGGAATGGCCTTCAGCCCATCCTGCCACTGTGCCTGGGCTGTGGGTCAGATTCAGGACTTGTTGGTGTCTCTTCGGAGCGCTTTCGGGGGAGTATTTGGGAGCAGTTTGGGGGCCTATTGGGAGCCACTTCAGGGCCTCTTGGGAGCCTCTTGGGGGCCTCTTTGGTGCCTCTTGGGGGTTCTTGCGTGCCTCTTGGGGCCTGTTGGAGGCCTCTTGCAGGCCTCTTGGGGCCTCTCGTGGGCCTTCCGAAGCGGTCCGTTCGTCTTGGAGCTGTCTTCGGGGGCTCGCGGGCCGTTCCCTGGGGACGTCTCGGGCGGCTGGGGCACCCGAACTCCCCAAACCGAGCGGCGCCGGACCGTGCGGTGGGGTCTTCGGGGATGTCAAGGTCGCCGCACGGTCTGTCCTGCCACGTTTTTGGGGACCTCTTTGCCCTTGTCTCCCGCACGAAATCATCCCCTTCTCCCGAGTCCTCTCTCCCCAATCGACTTTGTCGCCATCTGGGGCGGCTGGCCCAGGCGACTGGAAAGTTTGTGCCCCTGCGGCAGCACGCGAGAATACCAGCCGCCCTGGGACAGGCGTTCCCGACTTCGACAGAGCTCAGCTTGCACCGTTCTTCGCCCGTTGACCGAGTGGTGGAGGCGCAGAAGGTGCAGGTGTACCTTTTGCTGGCCCCTCGCAGGACTTCGCAAGCAGCTTCGAAACGCGCCACTGGGGAGACGGCGGCGGATCTGCGCTGGCTGGGCAGGGCTCGGCACCCCAGAGCTCGCTCGCCGCCGTCATGAGCTCGAGGTTCTGGGCATATGATAAAACTGCATAGTATGTTGCGTACTCGCGTACATGCATCACACACACGCACGCACGCACGCACACAACACACGACACACAAAACACAAGACACAACACACCACACACACACAGACACACACACAGACGCACACACACAGACACACACACACACACACCGCGAGCATCATCAACACAATACCCACATTACACAACACGGACAGCCAAACTTTGGGATTCCGCCCGTTTTGGTTTCGAAACCGGCTCGATCCTACCCATACAGTGTTTGCACTTACAGTTTGTTATTTTGGTTCGAAGGAGCGTGGCGTGTCAGCCAGTCAGGCGGCTATGTTCTCGTCGTCGCCGCCCGTCGTCTGGGTCTGTCTGCTGGTCTGGCGGCTATGTTGTCGCCGTCGCCGCCAGTTCGCCGCCTCGTCGCCGCCCGTCGTCTGGGCCTGATTGTTGGTCTAGCAGCTGTGCTGCAGCCGTCGCCGCCCCGTCATCGTCCAAATTGCACAATTTAGTTTCTTTGTTCTAACGGAGAGTTGCGATCTGCCCCCTCCTGTGATTATTCATTCGGGGGATGGACGATTTTCATGCGATGTTGCCCCGTCGTTTTCCGTATGGACGCATACCATCCCAGCCAAACCAGCGATCTTTTGTCATCCCTTGCAAGTTATATTGTGCGCTGGCGCCCATAAGTCCCGGAGTAGCAAGCATCTCGTCCAAAAGAGCGGGACGAAGTCCGTATGCGCGCGTCGTCGCGCGCGCATTCAGAAATTTCTAAACAGTTTTTGGTTTCGCAAGGATCTCAGAAACAATGGCCCCGAAAAGGAGACAATAAGAAATATCGTGTTGCAACACGTCTTTCGTTAAATATCCAAACGCGCGCGCCCTCGCGACTGTTTTGGAAAATCGGTGATCTTTCAATCTTTTCATCAACTGCGACCAAGCGGACCTTCCGCGCGAGCGTGTCGGAGTCAATCGGACGTCCTTGCGCGCGTGCTGGGGGGCACGATCCCTTTCAAATCGGATCATGCGGGCCACTGCACCCGTCGGCCGCCCGCGCATGTCGAAATCTTCGCGCAAACTTCGTCGCCGACGCGTCGGCGCCATCCAATCGGTGTGATCAGCTTTGGCGCCGTCAGTGGCCTTGCCGTCGTCAGCGTCATTGTGGTCGTCAACGCCGCTACAATCATCATCGTGTCTGCTGTCGTCAATGTCGCCGTGATCCCGCGCCCGCCCGAGCCACCGGCCCGCACTGAAGTGCCAGCGCGTCAGCGTGGCTTGCGAGACGTGTTGCGAAGGGCCCAGCGTTCAGCGTCACTGCGGCCGCGTCGGTCGCGCCAGACTAGCTGGCCGCTCTGCGCGCAAGCCTGCGCGCGCCAGCGCGGCCGCGCCGATGCGCCAGCCAACGGCACGCAGTCATCGCAATCGCCGCCGCATTTGTTTTGCAAACCGAGGTGCAGGTCGGCGGGTAGGATGATTGCGCGAGCAGTGGAGATTTCATTTTCAAATTCAGAAGGTCGAGTTTCACCACATAGATACTCCTTTCGTTTTGTTGTAAGTATGTATGTGTATATATATACATACATACATACACACATATATGTATATACATATACACATATATATATATATATATATATATATCAACCTTGGATCCCCCACCTCTTCCCCAGACCGGACGTATCCCAGTCTGGGGATGCGCAGTTTAGATCTGAGTATGCCCCATCGTTCGTTCTAAATATGGAATCGCATGATCCCAGTCAAACCGGCATCACCCCCTTCGTCTTTTGCAGAAACAAGCCTACTATGCGCGCGCACTCGTCTATCACGAAGCATGGGGCCAAATGCATGGGGCCAAATGCACGCGCGCGCGTCGTCGCGCGCGTATGCCAGAATCGTGAAGAACACCTGCTTCGCAAAGGTTTCACAACCCAGATTTCCGACAACGCATTACAACAGTGGTGTGGTGCAATTTGCGTGTAAAAAATTGTGCGCGTTCAAGCGACTTCTCCAGAAAACAACAAACAGGCAACATCCAATTCGACCAAGCGTGTCTGTCGCGCGCGCGTGTCAAAATCTTCGAACATCCTTGTACGCGCGCTGTGGGGGGGAAGGGGGGCGCGATCCGCGTCAAATGGTGCCGCGCGGTCCACTCTCGCCCGTCGGCCACCCGCGCATGTCGGAATCTTTCCGAAACCCTCATCGCCGACTCGTCGGCGCCATCCTCGCCATCGGCGTGATCCGCATCGGCGCCGTCCTTGGCCTTGCCGGCGTCATCGTCGTCGTCGTCGCCAGCATCGCTACAATCATCATCGTGTCTCCTGTGGTCGACGTCACCGTGATCCCGCGCCCGCCCGAGTCACCGACTCGCACTGAAGTGCCCGCGCGTCAGCGCTGCCTGCGAGACAGACTCAAAAAGGCCCAGCGTTCAGCGCCATTGCGGCCGCGTCGGTCGCGCCAGGAAAGCTGGCCGCTCTGCGCGCGAGCCTGCGCGCCCCAGCGCGGCCGCGCCGATGCGCCACCCGGCGCTGGGCAGTCATCGCAATCGACGCGGCGTGGGTTTTGCAAACCGAGTTGCGGCTGCGGCTGTGTGGGTGGGACGATAGCCCGAACATTGGAGTTGACAGCGTCAAAACCGGCAGGGTGAATTGCGTCGCATATTTCGCACCACGTATATCGTTTTCTTTACGAAGGAATGAGGATCGACCCCCCCTTCCACGCACGCGCGCGCGCCCCGCCCCAGCCCCCTGCCGGGAGTATCGATGCACCCATGGGACGTGTAGTTCACATAAGATACGATCTGGCCCCATCTTATTATGCCGCCCCTGACCAGTCGCATTACGCGCGCACTCGTTTATCACAAAGCATCTGTTCGTTGGAATCCCTTGCGCACCAGGGAAGCAAAATGCGTTCGGGCGTGTCGTCGCGCGCGCGTGCAGACATCATTCGGAAACCATCGGTTTCATAAGGGTTTCAAAATCGAGTGCCTCAAAAATGTAGAAGAAAAACGTGGTTTCACAACAGGGTTTGTTTTAACGCAGTTTTGGGCGCGCGTAGTTGCGATTCCCTTCTTAATTTTAATCAATTGCGGCCGAGCGGGCCTTTCGCGCGTGCATGTCGGAATCATTTGAACGCCCTTGCGCGCGCTGGAGGAGGGGGAGGAGGAGGAGGAGGAGGAGGAGGAGGACGAATAACAATAATAATAATAATAATAATTGTAATGATAATAATAATACTGATAACAATACGAATTATACGAATAAGAATAATAAGAAGACGAATACTAATAACAATAATAATACTCATACTACTACTACTACTACTACTACTACTACTACTACTACTACTACTACTACTACTAATAATACGAATACTAATACTAATACTAATACTAATACTAATACTAATACTAATACTAATACTAATATTCATACTACTAATAATACTAATAGTAATAATAATAGAAATACGAATACCAATACTAATAATAATAATGATAATACTAATAATGATAATACTATTCATAATAATAATATTAATACGAATAATATTAATACTAATGATAATAATAAACCTATTAATATTATTATTAATAATACTACTAATAATTATAATAATAATACGAATAATAATACTACTACTAATAAATAATAATACTAATGATAATAATATTAATACTAATAATAATAATACTAATACTAATAATAATAGTACTAATAGTAATACTAATCATATCAACAATAATAATAATATTAATAATAATACTAATACTAATAATAATAATAATAATAATAATAATAAAAAAAATCATAATATAGATAATAATAGGAGGAGGAGGGAGGAGGAGGACCAGGAGGAGGAGGAGGAGAAGGAAGAGGACCTGGAGGAGGAGGAGGACCAGAAGGAGGACCAAGAGCAGGAGGACAATCATGAGGAGGAGGAGGAGGAGGAGGAGGAGGAGGATCAGGAGGAGGAGGAGGAGGACAAGGAGGAGGAGGAGGAGGAGGAGGAGGAGGAAGAGGGCCAGGAGGAGGAGGAGGAGGAGGACCAGGAGGAGGAGGACCGCTCTTCGCTCGCGTCGGGAAGCTCTCTCCGCAGGAGAAGGGCCGCATCGGATGGGTGGTAGCACTGGGGGCAGTGGCCGCGGCATTCGGCAGTGGGGGCGTGGCCCGGCCAAGACCTTCTCCGTCAGGTGTGCCAGGGGGCCTTCGGCGCGGTCTTGCACAGGCGCGGGCCCTGCGGCGTGCGCGAGGGGGTGTTGCCGCGTGAGTTGCCTCCACCTTCTGCGGAGGGCCTCGTCGGGGCCTCTATCGGCGCCTTTCCTCGCCTCCTCGCCTCACGTTGCGCCCCCTTTTTTTAAGGCCACATCGAGTTTGTTCGCGGGCGGGCCCATGGAGATAGGGGGCTGTGGTTTTTCTTGTTGGGTCCAGGATGGACCCAGGGCCCCCGAGAGCCTCGAAGGCGCTCGCGTGGGCCCTAGTGGCTGTCGGCCCCGACAGCTTCAGACATCTTTCGGTTTTCTGTGGCGCGCTGGCGATGGGTGGCGCTGATGTCGATGCCGCCGAAGTGGTCGCGCTGCTTTTTGGGCTTCAGCGAGTCGTGCCAGGCGCTGTCTTTTGTGCGGACTGTCAGTTTGTGCACGAAGGGCTTTATTTGAGTGGCCGCAAGTTCTGCGTAGACAGCCGCGGCGCGTGGGCTGGGACCCGCATCCAAGTCTGGCACCAGGTCGACGAGATGGGGCAGTCTCGAGCAGGTGCGAGTTGTCAGAGTCAAAGCGCGCTGCGCGCGAGCTGCGGTGCAGAGGGATGGCACTTCTTACCACCTGCACGCAGGCAGTGCCATGGCGGACGACTGGGCCCAGTGGCAGTGCGACAGGTCGAGGGCCCCCGAGCCATGAGGCCAAAGCCAAGGTCGTGTCTCAAAGGGCGGCGTGGACTGCCAGGATAGGCACAGCCATGGCTGATGTTGGTGCTCTCGGTTGCTCTCAGCAGGAGAAGCGCAAACAGGTGACAGCGAAGCCTCAAGCGTCTCCTGGCCCGCCCTTGCCTCTTGCTATGCTGCCGCCGCCGCTGGTCGTGCCTCCCGCCCTCTCGAGAGCCGGCCTGGCCATCGCCGGGGCCGTTGTCAGCGGAGGGTGGCAGCGCGCCGCCCGCCCGTTGCAGGTGGTGGGGGGGAGCTTGGGCGAACTTGGTGCCTGGTGTGCCGCGTGTGCGGGATGGGGGGGGGGGCCTCGGGGCGACCTCCCCCAGCATCCTGGGGGGCGAAGGTGCTGTCGAACCTGGGCATGCGCCTTTCGCAATTCCAGATTAACGAGGTTTAGCGTCCCCTCGTCCAGAGTTTCCGACCTGCGGACCTGGTGCGAGTAGGCGAAGCAGGATGATCCATTTGTCGTTTTTCTTTTCAGGCCCAGGCCTGGGTGTGATGCCTGCGGAGGTGGCGCACGTCAAAGGGCACGAACCGCCCTCTGCGGTCGGTCGAGGCGCGGACGTTTCGTTCCGCCTTATGCTGCGTCGAGGAGGACGCGGAGAAGGATGAGGAGGAGGAGGAGGAGGAGGAGGAGGAGGAGGAGGAGGAGGAGGAGGAACATGGGGGAGGGCAGGAGGAGGAGGACCAGCGTCAGCAACAGCAACAGCAGTAGGAACAGGATGATCAGGGGGAGGAGTAGGAGTAATGCACTCGAGCGGCTCCTGCAGCATTGGCGCGCGTGGCATGACAAGTGCTGCTTCGCAAAGGCTGACTGGAATGGGTCGGAGCCTCGTTGCATTCCTCTTGCCGTATGCTGGACGGGGACAGCGCATCAAACGGCGTGATCTTTCCGGCTCCACTCCAGGGAGTGCGTGGAGGCGGCGCTGCGTGAGCTGGAGGGGAGCATCTGCAAGGCCCGTGATCGCCCGGCTTTCCCGAGAGCCCACGGGTGAAAAACTGGAGCGCGTTCGGCACCCGTCCTCATCCCTGCCAGTTCCACCAGAAGTGCTTCCGCTCGAGGGACACCAGTGCTTCACATGCGCCCACGGGGGAAGGCGGATGGGGTCACGCTGCTCCAAAAGGGCTGCGACATTTCTCTGGCTCCCCCTGGCTTGCTGTAGAAAGCCCGCGGCTGCGGAGGAGGCTTCGAAAACTTCCCACAGGGCCGGACACTTTGTGAGCCTTCTGCGAAAGCCCGCCGCCTCCTGCCTTCCCCCGGGGGCGCCGCCGAAGAGTGCTCCGGAGGGTGCGCGCTCCCACCGCCCAGGGGGTCCCTCTGGGAGCTGCCTCTGTTCCGCTGGACGGCCCAGGGACCGCCCGCGGGGCCCCGCTTTGGACCGCCCCTGCCCGCTGGGTCCAGTGGCTGCCTGGGCCCTGCCAGTCGATCGGGGGTTGCCAGAAGTGCCCCCGGGATCTCCAACGAGGCCTCCATGCGACACTTTCAGGGGCAACACCACGGCGGGACGCGCCCGGGGGGGCAATGCTTTCGAGGTGTTCGGGCGTTTTCGTTGGTTCCTGGCGGCGTTCCAGCCCCGGGGTGCTCACAAGCAGCTGCGCCTCGCCGAGAGCGTTCTGGGGGTGCCCGAAACGTCCCGAACGGCCGCCGGAGAGCTGAGCCGTGACCCACCGTCAGGGGGGATCGGCCTCCAATCGCCCACTCATCGACGATGGGGTCCTGATAGCCCACCCCGCCCAGGAGTCTGCGGATTCGAGATCGGGGGCTTGCCGCCGAGATCTACCATCAAGTTAACGGAACGTATGTTATCCCAACGTGCGTTCACCCCGCTCAGCTGCTTCGACTGATCATTGCACCGCTTGCGTCGTGTTCAGGGGCTTCGACGGAGAAGCACATGCCGTGGCGTTAACACAGGTTCCGAGGATCATCGATCGACGGGGCTTCGGGCGACCCATCCCGAGCCTAGGAGCGGCGTGGACGCCTCCCTGGCCATGCCAGCAATGCCAGGGAGAGCGCACGCACTGCTCGTCTGGCCCCAGGAGCATGGCCCCGGCCGGGGGCAGAGGATGTGAGTAGATCTCGTCGCCCCAGGGCAGCTCGCAGCTGCCCCCCCCCACCCTGCGGCCTCGCCCCGGGGGCTTGCGGGGGGGATGGAGGGGGGCGCTGCTCGACTTCAGCGCCCTGTCCACTTCCGCAGGCTCCGTCCAGGCTGCAAAGCAGCGGGCCCGGCCTCTCGGCTTCGCCTTGCTCTGGCCAGTTGTCCCCCCGCCGTCTCCCCGGCCCTGGGTTGGCAGCCTTCCCGTTTTCTTGGGCTCTTCCTCCAGGCCCGGACAGCTTTTCCAGCACCGGCCAGTTCCACTTTTGATTCTCGGCCTTCGCTTGCTCCTGCTGGTCCTCACTGGCTGGTAGGCCTGGCCTTCGGGGCGCCACTCGGCCCACGGGAGCGCCCTCGCATCACCCGTGGCCAACGGCTAGAGCTCCATGGGAGTCACGTCGGGCATCTGCCGCCCGAGCAGCAAGTCGGCTCGGACGAGATCTGAAAGAGCGCCGTGGGAGCTCGCTTGGAGGAAGTCAGAGGGGGCGGAGGGGCTTCAGACCCCTCACCCGCCCCCTCCAATGTCCCCTCCCCCTCTCTCTCCAGAGTCAAAAGTCGAGGGGGTTCAACTCCCCCACCAGTTCCTGCAAACAACGACGATGAGGACCGGACCACGACGACGACGACGACGACGACGACGACGACGACGACGACGACGACGACGACGACGACGACGACGACGACGACGACGACGACGACGACGACGTGTGCCGCCCGCCCTCCCGACCGCCTCGCGATGACGTCGACGACGTGTTCTGCCCCCGCCCGACCGACGGACTCGGCGACGCCGACGACGACGCGCGCCCGCCCGCCCGAACGACGCTCTGTGCCCGGCGCGAGGAATTGATGACGACGACGCGGCGTGCAGGGGGGGTGAAATTCTCTTCCCCCAACTCTGGGAGGGGTGGCGAGGAATGGCGGGGGTTCTCACCGGGGACGGGAGGGGGGAGGAGGAAGGAGTTCCAGAGAGTGGGGGGATGATTTCCAGGAGAGAGTTCTAGGAGAGAGTTCCAGGAGAGAGTGGGGAAGGAGTTCCAAGAGAGAGTTCCAGAGAGTGGAGGGAGTGGGAGGAAGGAGTTCCAGGGAGTTCCAGAGAGCGGGGGCCGTTATGGAGCGGGGGAGGCAGGAAGGGATTGGGTGGGGGGGTTTCGCACCGGGGAGGGAAGGAGGGAAGGGGTTCTGGAGAGGAGGGGGGATTTTCGAGTGGGGGAGGCGGTTCCAGAGCGGGGGAGGTTGGGATGTTGTACCAGTGAAGCGTATGTACACAGAAGACGCTCTCTGCGAGATCTGCCGCATGTAGCTGATTTCGGGGCCGCCCCAAGCCTTTTTATTCGAGCCGATTTGCTACCTTTCCCTCCGCTATTCCAGTTGTCCGATATGTTGTCAGTTTCTATCCGCGGCCTCAGAGGTCTCGACCCCTTCCCCTGGGATAGTTCTCCGTCCCAGGCCCAGTTTTGCTGGCCCCAGGCCCCGCAAATGGCCCCCGGAGGCTGAATTCGCAGAAGAACGCCAGGACTGAACGAATCAATCCGCGGAATGTTTGGGACCCCCCACTTCGCCCGACCCGAGAAATGCTGAACGAACAACACGCACCCATATCCATAGAGGGGACGGAGGGGACCATGGGTGCGTGTTGTCGGATGGTGCTCCCCGCTCGAACGGGGCACCAGAGACTATTTCTTTATTGCTTGGGGCATGACGGGCGCCATAGCCCCCGCCCCTATGACGTAAAATTCCCCCCCCAGTACGCTCCGGGCACTGCTGCCGTGCGTATTGGGATCCACGTAGGTGTCCGCGCAGGAATCCGCATAGGAGTCTGGTCCGCAGTCGTCGTCGTCGTCGTCGACGTCGTCGTCGTCGTCGTCGTCGCTCGTGGCTCGTGGCTCGTCGCTCCTCGCTCATCGTCATCGTGCGCGCGGACGCGGCTGGTGCCTGTTTTTTAATCCGGGCCGATGACGGCAATCATCTGGCGGGGTGGAGGGTGTCGATGACTTCACGCTTTGCGCGGGCGGCGCTTGGGAATGCTTAGGGATGACGGAGGACGGGTGGCACCAGCATGTAGGTGGCGATCTGTACCACAACGCCTGTGTACACCTCAGTGTCTGCGTGCACCGCAGCGCCTGTGTACACCACGCCGCCTATGTACACCACAGCAACCGCGTGCAACACAGCGTCAACTTGTGCCACAGCGCGCGCGGGCACAACAGCTCTTGTGTACACCACAGCGCCTGCGTACACCACATCAGCCGTGTGCAACACAGCAGTGTACACCACAATACCTGCGTGCATTGCAGTGCCTGTGTACACCACGGCGCCTGTGTGCACCGCAGCAACCGTGTGCAACAAAGCACCACTGTTGTATGTAGAATGTTAGAATGAATCATTATGACAGAATGGAGCGTTTGTGGATTCCACCGAAAACCAGGGGAATCTACGAGTCCTTCCGAGTTCGCCCGCATCACCGTGACTCCTCCCATCTGCGTCCAGGAGGCTCCAGCTAAATTGGCCGTCCGAGAACCAAGTGGGCCGATTCAATCGACCAGGGGTAAGGTGGAGGAGGAGCGAGGAGGAGGAAGAAGAGAAAAAGGAGGAGGAGGAGGAGGAGGAGGAGGAGGAGGAGGAGGAGGAGGAAGTGGAGGAGAACGGAAGAGGGAAAAACGTCGCATTCGATTATCAGCATTTTCCTGGCGTGGCGCTTGCGCATTAGACCCTC
Organism: Prorocentrum cordatum; assembly: GCA_963575745.1. NCBI lineage: Eukaryota > Dinophyceae > Prorocentrales > Prorocentraceae > Prorocentrum > Prorocentrum cordatum. Next base: position 842,666 of record CAUYUJ010008113.1, on the reverse strand, counting down.
ACGTACAGGCTCCTTCTACCTGTCCTATGCACGCAGGCACTGTGGTGTACAATAGCGCAATAGCGCTGCGTTGCACGCGGATGCTGTGGTGTAGACAGGCGCTGTGGCGTGCACGGGCGCCGCGGTGCACGCAAGTATTCTGGAGTACACAGGCGCTGTGTTGCACATGGTTGCCTCTGGTGTTCACATGTACACCGGCGCTGTAGTGCACGCAAGCACTGCAGTGTACACAGGCGCTGCATTGCACACGGTTGTTGCGATGTACGCAGGCGCTGTGGTGTACACGCGCGCTGTGGTGCACGCGAGCGCTGTGGTGTACACAGGCGCGGGGGGGCAGATCGCCACCTACATACTGCTCGCGTCGTCGTCGTCGTCGCTCGTCACTCGTCGCGTCGTGCGCGCGGGCGCGGCTGTGGTGCCGGAGCCACACGGCGGGGGGAGGGCGTTACGTCATACCCCCCCGCCCCCCCCTCCCCATGACGCCCGTCATCGCCGAACATAAAGAAACGCTCTCCAAGGGTCTGACAACCCGCAACAGGCCCATACCAACAGCCTGTCCTCCTCCCTCCGACCCCCCGTATGGGTACTGTAGGTTCGCGTCGTGTCGACCAGAGGTGACCCCGCCGCTGGTGTTCAACGTTGGACGCTGCTGGCGACCCATAATCGGTCGATGCTGACCGATCTGACGTTTCGGAAACGGTCGATCGTTCAAGGTTGAACGATCCCCGCGGCGTCGGGATTCAACGCCGGGGTTGACACGGCACGAATCCGCGGTATTGATGTGTGTGTGTGTGTGTGTGTGTGTGTGTGTGTGTTGTTCGGTCATCGAGAGAGGGTCAGGATTCGCGTCCTCACTCGGCGGCGAGCGAGGGGGGGAAGTGGAAGTGAGAAGGAGAAGGCCTTCTCAGAAGGCGGCGGGACCTCTCAGAAGCCCTCGCGCCTCCTGAGAAGTTTTGTTTTGTGCCTCCGGGAAGGCTTAGAAAACTTCTCGGAAGGCTGGGGGACTTCCGAGCCTTCTGAGAAGGCCCGCCCCTTCTCACTTCTCCCCCGGGCTCGCCATAAAACATGTTTTCTATAAACGAGCTCCCATGTCTGGTGGCCCCGAGCGGCCGCGTCTTCAGGCGCGGGTCGACCTCGACCGCGCCGCGGCCGCTCTCCGCCAGGAGCTCGGCGGGACGATGCGCCAGGCTCGGGGGCAACGTCAGGGGGGGAGCAGGCTCGGGGGGGGGGCGCATCGACCCCCAGTCACCTCGGCTGGCCCACACGGGGGGGTCCGGGGCCACGGCGGGGGACGTTGTCGAGGTGTTCCCGGGTGTTTGCGTCGGTTCTCGGCGGCTTCAAGGCCTCGGGGTGCTCTCCAGCAGCAGCTGCGCTTCGCCGAGAGCGTTCCGGGGTGCCCGGAACGCCCCGAACGGCCGCGAATGGCCGCCGGAGAGCTCCGAGCTTGGGCCCGAAAATCGGGCGGCAAAGCTCGAGGGGGATGGGCTCGGGGGGAACGCATCGCGCCCCAACTGCCCACTCGTCGCCGACATTGCCGGTCCACCCCGCCCAGGAGCGTGCGGAGTCGCTGCGGGGGGCCTCTCGCCGAGCTGTCGGCGATCTGTCGCCGATTCCATCCAGGTCGATGCTCCCCCCCTGAGCCAGTCCCCCTTATTCAGAGGCGACGATAGGGGCGAATAGCCCAGGGGAGAGCAATACATGTATTCAGGTGCGCCGATGATCTATGTCTTCGAAAAGGCTCCCAGGCGAATACGTGTAATGGCTATTCGCCCCTATCGTCGCCGCCGACTTATCCTTGCCTCTCAAAGGTGTCCGGCGGCGACTCCGTCTCTCTGCGCCAGGTGTCGGAGGCAAGAGAGGCGACCTCACCACCACGAGGGGTGCCAACTCCAGCAAGGAGGTCCCGCGATGCCTTTCCGAGCAGAGGATTGGGGGTGTCTCGAGCTGGGGATGGGGGCACCACACCACCAGGAGCATCTTCCCTGGCGCCTCACGCTGGTGACTGTGGTGTTTCTTTTCCTTGTTTTTAAGGTGTCCCCTGGGAGCGACTGCCAGCTCAGCGGTGAGTGCAGCGGCGCCTTCCGCAGGGACCCTCGCCGCAGCGTCGTCTACCGCAGCAGTGACACGAGGCCAGACCTCCTCTTCCTCCTCCTCCTTCTCCTCCTTCCTCCTGGTGCAACGTCAGGGGCAACGTTAGGCTGAAGTCGGGCGTGTCCCTCTACAGGAGGAATATTCAAAACTAGCCAAAAATAGTAAGGGGACTATTTTTTGATTATGTTTTGCCCATTTGGGAGTATTTTTTACTATTTTTAAGTTTTCCTCCGAAATCCCCCTGTAGGGGGACACGCCCGACTTAACGTTAGGCTCGGAGGAGGAACGTGTTCGAGGTTTTTGGACGTGCTCGTCGGTTCTCGGCGGCTTTCCAGCCTCGGGGGTGCTTTCCAGCAGCTGCGCCTCGCCGAGGGGGAGGAGGAGGAGGAGGAGGAGGAGGAGGAGGAGGAGGAGGAGGAGGAGGAGGAGGAGGAGGAGGAGGAGGACGAGGACGAGGACGAGGACGAGGACGAGGACGAGGACGAGGACGAGGACGAGGACGAGGACGACGAGGAGGAGGAGGGGGAGGAGGCGGAGGAGGAGGCTGAGGCGGAGGCGGAGGCGTAGGCGGCGGCGGAGGCGGAGGCGGAGGCGGAGGAGGAGGAGGAGGAGGAGGAGGAGGAGGAGGAGAAGGAGGAGGAGGAAGAGCGTTCTGGGGGTTCCCCAAACCTCCCGGATGTCCAGGGAGAGCCGAATTCTGACCCGAAAGCCAAGGGACAGTGTCAGGGTTAAGTCTGGCCTGTCCCTCTACAGGGGGAATACTCCAAAGTAGTCAAGGAATAATATGGGGATTATTTTTTGAGTAGTTTTTGACAATGTAGGGAGGGATAGGCTCAGGAGGGAATGCATCGAGCCCACTCATCGCCGATACGGGCCCGATAGCCCACCCCGCCCAGGAGCGTGCGGATTCGCCATCGGAGGCCTCTCGCCGATCTATTGGCGATGTATCGCCGATTCCAGCTCGATGCCTCCCCCCCCGGCGCTGCGGCGCGAGGCTGAAGTTTCCAGTGCAGGTCGGTGAGAACCAGGGAGCCACCGCGGACGTCCTCACGAAGCCAGTAAGGGCGTCGTCAGAGGACGCACTGCGGGCGCGCCGACGAGCGATGAGTTTCGTAGGGGGTTGCAGCTCCAGCTCTGTGGCCTGGTCGGCACGGTTCATGGGAGATTGCTCGCGCTCGTGGCCTCACGCGCAGTCCGGTGCTCGCTGCTTTTGGGTGGCACGAAGCTTGTGGAAGTCCCAAAACGGTGCGGTGACCACACAGTTGGGAGTCAGGGTGAGCGCACGGTTTTGGGACTCGGGTCGTTCTCCAGGGATGTTTGGGGCGACGCGGGCCTCGGGGGTCCCAAGTCTATGCGGTGACGGACCGTGCGGTGAGGTCTCTGAGGATTGCGAGGCCATCGCTCGGCCTGTCGCCGCACCGCTCTGAGATCCCGGGAGTTTGTGCGGTTGTGTCCGGCGGCACGCCCAACGGCGTCGCCCGAATCATCGCGCGAGGCATCGGGCGTGTTGTGTGAAGTACCGGTGGGGGGGTGGGAGCTGCCACTCCTCGCGTTCGTTCTCATCCTCGCCCTTCGCGTCGTCCTCGTCCTCGTCCCCATCCGGCCCTATTATTTCTTCTTCCTATTCACCCTCCAGTCCTCCTATTTCTTCTTCCTATTCACCCTCCAGTCCTCCTTCCTCTCCTCATTCGCCGCCGCGTCCGCCGCCTCCTCTTCCTGCTCGCCCTTCTCTGCCTCGTTCTCTTTGTCCTCCTCTTCTGCACCCGCCTCTTCTGCCTCCTCCACTCGCGTTGTCCCTGGGCCCCAGCGGAGCGCGCTGGCCTTAATCAACTAATGATGTGAAGGGTGGATGCACAGTGATCCGACTCAGAGTCACAACATTTTCGCTGGTTTTCCTCGCGTTGTAATACCCAGCCGCAGGGGTACGTGGGCAGGACTCCCTGAGTCATTATTATTCTTATTATGTCCCTGGGTGTGAGATGATATTGAAAGTAACCAACCTGGTCGTTTGCGAATGCCAGGCCGACCAGGTCGAGGTCGAACATCAAGGGGAGCTTGCTGGACGAGGACTATGCCCGCGCTCGCCAAGATGCACACATTGTTGAAACCTATGAGGGGGGTTCAGTGTGGACATGAGGAGATGACCGCGACACCTGGGTGCATGCTTTTTTCTCAACCATCCTGTGGTGTTGGGTCCTCGTTTTGAAGAGAGCGCCCCGCGTCCCTCCCGCCTCCTCCTCCTCCTCCTCCCTCCTGCTTCCCATCCGTGCCTCTGCTCTCCGCATGCCCATCCTATTTCGGCGAACCCCCCACTGGGTTCGTGGCCCCATAGGGAGCTCCACCGAAGGCCCGAGTGGCAGCGTTCGCATGCAGTTCCACCCTCGTTTCGGCACACCCCTGACAAGGTTCGTGGCCCCATAGGGAGCTCCACCGAAGGCCCCAGTGGCAGCGTTTGCATGCAGTTCCACCCTCATTTCGGCGCACCCTTCACAGGGTTCGTGGCCCCATAGGGAGCTCCACCGAAGGCCCCAGTGGCATAGTTCGCGTGCAGTTCCACCCTCATTTCGGCGCACCCCTCACAGGGTTCGTGGCCCCATAGGGAGCTCCACCGAAGGCCCCAGTGGCAGCGTTCGCATGCAGGTCCACCCTCATTTCGGCGCAGAATCCTTAGGAATTCTTAGGAATCCTTAGGAATGCATTCCCAGAACACAATTCCCAGGCCACATTATGAATGCCCGGAGCCAATTATAGGCCACTTCGTGTTCTTCGTGTTCCCAGAACACCATTCCCAGGCCACATTTTGAATGCCCGGAGCCAACTGTAGGCCACTTCGTGTTCTTCGTGTTCCCAGAACACCATTCCCAGGCCACATTTTGAATGCCCGGAGCCAACTGTAGGCCACTTCGTGTTCTTCGTGTTCCCAGAACACCATTCCCAGGACACATTTTGAATGCCCCGAGCCAGCTGTGGGCCACTTCGTGTTCTTCGTGTTCCCAGAACGCAGTTCCTGTACCATATTTTGAATGCCTGGAGCCAACTGTGGGCCACTTCGTGATCTTCGTGTTCCCAGAACACCAGTCCTGTGCCACATTTGAATGCCCGAGCTGAGGCAGGCTGAGGCCGAGGCAGGCTGAGGCCGAGGCAGGCTGAGGCTGAGGCTGCTGAGGCTGAGGCACGCCGAGGCAGGCTGAGGCTGAGGCTGAGGCTGATGCTGAGGCAGGCCGAGGCTGACACAAGCTGAGTCTGAGGCTGAGGCAGGCTGAGGCTGAGGCAGGCTGAGGCTGAGGCCGAGGCAGGCGAATCCTTCGGAGTCCTTAGGATTCCCTAGGAATCCTTAGGAATCCATAGGAATCCCTAGAAATCAGGCTTCCTCAGGATTCCTGAGGTTTCCTAAGGATTCCTTTGGAGTCCTGAGGATGCCTGAGGATGCCTTAGGAATCCCTAGGAATCGTTAGGATTCCATTGTATCCTAAGGCCGTTGCCACTGCGACTGACACTGCGAATGCGACTGCGACTGCGAGAACAGCAGAATTCTACAACTAGATTCTCACCTGAATCTTAAGGGGACTGCTTCCAGATATGCTTATACACGTCGCTGTTAGGTTGCTTTGCCAGGATAATTATATACAAATGGATGGTTGGGGCAGAGTGCGTTTTGTATTGTTACCTCTTAGTTTTTGCTGATAGGTTTCTAGTGGTCTCAAAAGAGGGCATCTTGACGCCCCAGGGGGGTCTGGGCGGGATCCGGACAAGGAACCGGACGGATCCGTCAGCCCCAGGAATCCTTAGGAATCCTTAGGAATTCTTAGGAATCCTTAGGCATCCATTCCCAGAACACCATTCCCAGGCCACATTATGAACGCCCGGAGCCAATTATATGCCACTTCGTGTTCTTCATGTTCCCAGAAAACATTCCCAGGCCACATTTTAAATGCCCGGAGCCAACTGTGGGCCACTTCGTGTTCTTCGTGCTCCCAGAACACCATTCCCATTCAACATTTTGAATGCCCGGAGCCAACTGTGGGCCACTTCGTGTTCTTCGTGTTCCCAGAACACCATTCCCAGGCCACATTTTGAATGCCCGGAGCCAACTGTAGGCCACTTCGTGTTCTTCGTGTTCCCAGAACACAATTCCTGTACCATATTTTGATTGCCCGGAGCCAACTGTGGGCCACTTCGTGTTCTTCGTGCTCCCTGAACACCAGTCCTGTGCCATATTTTTATGCCCGAGCTGAGGCAGGCTGAGGCCGAGGCAGGCTGAGGCCGAGGCAGGCTGAGGCTGAGGCTGAGGCACGCCGGGGTAGGCTGAGGCTGAGGCTGAGGCAGGCTGAGGCTGAGGCAGGCTGAGGCTGAGGCTGACGCAGGCTGAGGCCGAGGCAGGCTGAGGCTGAGGCTGAGGCAGGCTGAGGCTGAGGCAGGCTGAGACTGAGGCTGAAGCAGGCTGAGGCTGAGGCTGAGGCTGATGCAGGCTGAGGCTGAGAGGCTGACGCTGAGGCTGAGGCAGGCTGAGGCTGAGGCTGAGGCTGAGGCTGAGGCTGAGGCCGAGGCAGGCTGAGGCTGAGGCTGAGGCTGAGGCAAGCCGAGGCAGGATGAGGCTGAGGCTGAAGCTGAGGCAGGCTGAGGCTGAGGCTGAGGCTGTGGTTGAGGCTGAGGCAAGCTGCGGCTGAGGCAGGCTGAGGCTGAGGCTGATGCAGGCTGAGGCTGAGGCTGAGGCAGGCTGAGGCTGAGGCCGAGGCAGGCTGAGGCTGAGGCCGAGGCAAGCCGAGGCAGGCTGAGGCTGAGGCTGAGGCTGAGGCTGAGGCAGGCTGAGGCTGAGGCTGAGGCTGAGGCTGAGGCAGGCTGAGGCAGGCTGAGGAGAGGCTGAGGCTGAGGCTGAGGCAGGCTGAGGCTGAGGGCTGAGGCTGAGGCAGGCTGAGGCTGAGGCTGAGGCTGAGGCAGGCTGAGGCTGAGGCTGATGAGGAGGCAGGCTGAGGCTGAGGCTGAGGCTGATGAGGCTGAGGCTGAGGCAGGCTGAGGCTGAGGCAGGCTGAAGGCAGGCTGAGGCTGAGGCTGAAGGCAGGCTGAGGCTGAGGCAGGCTGAGGCTGAGGCAGGCTGAGGCTGAGGCTGAGGCTGAGGCTGAGGAGGCTGCTGAGGCAGGCTGAGGCTGAGACAGGCTGAGGCTGAGGCTGAGGCTGAGGCTGAGGCTGAGGCAGGCTGAGGCTGAGGCCGAGGCAGGCGAATCCTTCGGAATCCTTAGGATTCCCTAGGAATCCTCAGGAATCCCTAGGAATCCCTAGGAATCAGGCTTCCTAAGTATTCCTAAGGTTTCCCAAGGATTCCTATGGATTCCTACGGATGCCTTAGGAATCCCTAGGAATCCTTAGGATTCCAGTGGATCCTAAGGCCGTTGCCCCTGCGACTGTCATTGCGACTGCGACTGCGAGAACAGCAGAATTCTACAACTAGATTCTCACCTGAATCTTAAGGGGAATGCTTCCAGATATGCTTATACACATCGCTGTTAGGTTGCTTTGCCGGGATATTTTTTTGTACCAGGGATGGTGGGGGGGCCCGCATGGACCTGGGTTGGCTCCCAGTCGCCTGGGGGAGGGGGTGTAGATTAACAGGGAACAGTGGTCAAGACTCCCTCCCCGCCCGCAAGCCGTCTCGCGCATTCCCACCCGGCCTCTCAACACATACGTAGCACCCGAGTTTGGCCCGAGCCGCAGCATATTCAGCAGTCGTCTTTGGATGGGCAGCTACTGGGGGCAAATCCGCCGCCGCCGCCGCCGCCTCCGCCGCCGCCGCCCCCGCCCGCCGCCCCCGCCGCCGCGCCGCCGCCGCCGCCGCTGTCCGCCGCCGCCGCCGCGCCACCGCGCCGCCCGCCGCCCGCCGCCCGCCGCCGCCGCTGCCGCCCCCGCTGCCGAATCGCCGCCGCCGCAGCCGCAGCCGCTGCCGCCGCAGCCGCTGCCGCCACCGCCGCCGCCGCCGCCACCGCCGCCGCCGCCGCCGCCGCCCCCGCCCCCGCCCCCCCCGCCGCCGCCACCGCCGCCGCCACCGCCGCAGCCGCCGCAGCCGCTGCCCCCGCCGAAGCCGCCGCCGCCGCCAAGTGTACTCTGTATTGTTTTTTGACGGGGATGGTGGGGGAAGGCCGCATCGGGTTCGCTGCGCATGCTCCGACTTTGGAGGCAGAGCGTGTTTTGTATGGTATTTTACAAAGGATGGTGGGGGGGCGCATGGTTTCGGGTTGGCTCCCAGTCGCCTGGGGAAAGGGGGTGTATATTAATAGGGAACAGTGATTAACCCGTCCCCAAAGGGAAAGAAGGTGGTGGAAGAGGACGCACCCTAAACAACCTATGCCCTAAAGGGGTGGTGGGATTCCGGTCACCACAGCGGCCGTCTTACCGCGACTCGCACCCCAGCTTGCTCCAACAAGCAGCATGCAATGGCAATCCCTATGTCCAAATCGCTGCCGCCTAACGGCCGCCGAACCCCCGAGACCGTGTGAAATATCCGCTCCACGGACCGGCTCTTTCCGTTCCCGTGCCAGCCCAGGTCTTAGCCCGCCCATTCCGTGCAGTGACGGTTGCGGATTTTGGGCGCTCCAACGGCCCGCGGGCCGCCCCGCCCAGACCCAAGGGGAGGGGGCCTGGGGAGTTGCAAGAGGGACCGTTCTGAACCGCCTGCGCCTTAAGCGGCTGGGAGGATTCTCTAGGTCGTCCTGAGGAGGTCGACAGGATTCCCGGTGAAATTCTCAGGGCCCTTGGGACATTTGGGGGAAGCTCTTTGGGAATCCCAAGGGTTCCTTCGGAAATCCGGAGGATTGCTTTGGGACGAGTGTCAGTTGGAATGCTGATATTTGGGTCGTTTTGGCCGACTTGTGGTCGCCTTGGGGTCCTTTTGGGCTGTCTTGGGGCTATCTTTGAGGTCTCTTGGGTCGTCTTGGGCGGTCGGAAAATCAAGCAGGCGAGCGATGTTTCTTGCCTCCTCAGGGCCTGTTGGAAGCCTCTTGGGGGCCTCCTGGGGCTTCTTGGGGGCCGTTTGGGGCCTCTTGGGGCCTCTTGGGTCGTCTTGGGATGCTCTTGTCCCGTCTGACGCCTTCGGATGCTGTCTTGGGGGCCTCTCTGGGCCGTCTTGGTGCACTCTTGGAGCGCATAAGGCGTCTCAGGCCCCTCTTGGGAACCTCCTCTGCAATCTTGGGATCCTCTTGAGATGATTGAGCCCCCTTGGGCAACCTGTTGGCTGCTGTTTTGGAGCTATCTGCGATGCCTCTTGGGCCGTCTCGGGCGGTCGGAAACCCAAACAGACGAGAACGTCAACATCATTGAACAACATAAGGAACATTTCAGTTGTTTGCCTCTTCGGGCTCTCCTGGAGGGCCTCTTGGAGCACTCTTGGGCCGTCTTGGGGGCCTCTTGGGCCGTCTTGAGATCATCTTGGAAGCCTCTTGAGCCGTCTTGGTATCATCATGGTTAATTATCTTGGAAGCCGTTTTGGAGGCCATTTTGGCCGTCTGGATGGTGAACGAAACCGCCGCAGAGCAAGTTCAGGGGGGACTGTTAGAGCAGGGGAAGGTGCTGCGGCCTTAGAAACCACTAAGCACCTCTCAGACAGCAGACGAGCAGTCTAATACGCCAACTCCGTGCAGGCTCGTTGGCGGACGCAGAGAGAGAGAGAGAGAGAGAGAGAGAGAATAGAGAGAGAGAGAGAGAGACTGGGTGTCGCGTGGCGTGCTTTTTCTGCATAACTCGTAGGACCTATACGTCCATACGCGTATCTTAATCTGCACACCTGTATTTTTCCTTATATATACACATGTGTGTACATGTATGTATACTCGCACTTGCATCAGCGCTCGATCAACATCATAATGTCGAGTTTGGTACGACCGTCTGCTTAGAACATCCTTGCAGGGTGTTACGAGTCTTGACGAAAGGACCTATCCTCGGACCCCCTTGCCTAGTGGGATCTCTTTTTGGTGGGTTATCTAATCTCAAGGCCCTCATTGTTTTGGCTTGTGATTCCCCTGGTCGGCTGTATATGAACAGAGTCCCTTTCGCATGACTTTTTCCCAACCATCCTGTGGTGTTGGGTCCTCGTTTTGAAGAGACGGTGCCCCGCGTTCTCCTTCCTTCCTTCCTTCCTCCCGCTGCCTCCTCCTCCCCCTCCTCCTCCCTCCCCCCCTCTTCCCTGCGTTGCACCCACCCACTACAGCGTTTCGTAGCCCCATAGGAGCTCCGCCGAAGGCCCCAGTGCTGCCGCCCGCATGCGTCACGCACACCCAATTCGGCACACCCCCCACACGTTTCGTAGCCCCATGAGGAGCTCCACCGAAGGCCTCAGTGCTGCCGCCCGCATGCGTCACGCACACCCAATTCGGAACACCCCTCACACGTTTCGTGGCCCCATAGGGAGCTCCGCCGAAGGCCCCAGTGCTGCCGCCCGCCTGCGTCCCGCACACCCAATTCGGCACACCCCTCACTCGTTTCGTGGCCCCACGGGGAGCTCCACCGAAGGCCCCTGCCGCCCGCAGCGCTGCCGCCCGCATCACACGTTTCGTGGCCCCACGCCGAAGGCCCCAGCGCTGCCGCCCGCAATTCGGCACACCCCTCACACGTTTCGTGGCCCCATAGGGAGCTCCGCCGAAGGCCCCAGTGCTGCCGCCCGCATGCGTCACGCACACCCAATTCGGCACACCCCTCACACGTTTCGTGGCCCCATAGGGAGCTCCACCGAAGGCCCCAGCGCTGCCGCCCGCATGCGTCACCGCACACCCAATTCGGCACACCCCTCACACGTTTCGTGGCCCCATAGGGAGCTCCACCGAAGGCCCCAGTGCTGCCGCCCGCATGCGTCACGCACACCCAATTCGGCACACCCCTCACACGTTTCGTGGCCCCATAGGGAGCTCCACCGAAGGCCCCAGTGCTGCCGCCCGCATGCGTCCCGCACACCCAATTCGCACACCCACACGACCACCGGCTGCCGCCCGCATGCGTCACGCACACCCAATTCGGCACACCCCTCGTGGCCCCATAGGGAGCTCCGCCGAAGGCCCCAGCGCTGCCGCCCGCATGCGTTCGACACACCCCTCACACGTTTCGTGGCCCCATAGGGAGCTCCACCGAAGGCCCCAGTGCTGCCGCCCGCATGCGTCCCGCACACCCAATTCGGCACACCCCTCACACGTTTCGTGGCCCCATAGGGAGCTCCACCGAAGGCCCCAGTGCTGCCGCCCGCATGCGTCACGCACACCCAATTCGGCACACCCCTCACACGCTTCGTGGCCCCATAGGGAGCTCCACCGAAGGCCCCAGCGGCCGCACTCACATGCGTCCCCGCCACCCTGACACGCCCCTCACAACAACAGGTTTCGTGGCCCCATAGGGAGCTGCACCGAAGGCCCCAGTGGCACCGCCCGAATGCGCCACCACCCGCACCCAATTCGGCAGACCCTCACACGTTTCGTGGCCCCATAGGGAGCTGCACCGAAGGCCCCAGTGGCGGCGCTCACATGCGTCCCCGCCGCACATCCCAGTACACCCCTCACGCGCTTCGTGGCTCCATAGGGAGCCAGTAGCGGCGCTTACATGCGTCTCGGCCACCCATCCCGGCCCCCCCCCCGCAGCAGCATCATGTTTCGGGGACCCATAGGGAGCTCCACTGGAGGCCCCAGTGGCAGCCCTCACATGCGTTTCCGCCACCCATGTCGGCACGCCCCGCGCGTGTTTCATGTCCCCATAGGGAGCTTCACCGAATGCCCCGGTGGCACCCATCTCGGCACACCCCTCACACGTTCCGTGGTCCTGTGGGGAGTTCCACTGAAGATGAAACCCGCAGCTGCGGTACTGACAACTGCATATGGTTCAGTTCTTCGCCAGGCTAATTTCCCCCAAACAGCTTGCTGAACGGGGTGCTGTTGTGATAGAAGCTAACTCCGGCCGAGGGAAAGGGGAGCAGAGACATCCTCACACAAATCTGATGGTCTGGGCCGTTTCGCTTGAGACATCCTCACAACTCTCGTTTCTGAGTTGGCCGGGATTGGCCGTTTCGCCTGAGACATCCTCGAAAAGTTGCGTTCCAGGACGCCGCGCGAGAGGTGGTCCGGCCCGTTTCGCCTGAGACATCCTCGAAACTCTGAGCCCCGAGGTGCCGTGCGAGAGGTGGTCCGGGCCGTTTCGCCTGAGACATCCTCGAAACTCTGAGCTCTGAGATGCCTTGCGCGAGGTGGTCCGGCCCGTTTCGCCTGAGACATCCTCGAAACTCTGACCTCGGCGGAGATGCCGGTCGAGAGGTGGTCGGGCCCGTTTCGCCTGAGACATCCTCGAACTTCTGAGCTCTGAGATGCCCTGCGCGAGGTGGTCCGGCCCTTCTCGCCTGAGACATCCTCGCAACTCTGAGCTCTGAGATGCCGTGCGCAAGGTGGTCCGGCTTGTTTCGCACAAGACATTCTCGCAACTCTGAGCTCCCAGATGCCGCGCAAGAGGTGGTCCAGCCTGGGGGCCCAGAAGACCACATGTTACATATCCTCCCTGGGACCCTGGGAGCCCCAGGAGGCCCCAGAGCGCTCCAGGAGGCCGCAGGACGCCCAGGACAGACCCCAGGGGTCCCCAGGAGATTCCCAGGAGGCTCCCAGGAGGCCCCAGGAGGCCCCCTATCAGAACGTGTCAAGTTAATACACATCCGGTGTCGATTCGTTGATTTTTCCTGCTTTTTGTGCCCCCCCCTCCATTTGAGGGGCCCAAGCGGCCACAGGTTAGATATCCCCCCTGGGAGCCCCAAGAGGCTTCAGGAAGCCCCAGGTGGAGTTCAGGAGGCCACAGGAGGCCCAGGAGGAAGCCCCAGGAGGTCCCCAGGAGGCCCCAGGAGGCACCAGGAGGCCCCCGCAACTCGGAGCTCTGAGACGCCGCGCTCGAGGTGGTCCGGCCCGTTTCGCCTGAGACTTCCTCGCAGCACGTTTCGCCCGAGACATCGTCGCAACTCTGGAGTCCGAGATGCCGCGCGCGAGGTGGTCCAGCCCGTTACGCTGGAGACATCCTCGCAACTCTAGGCTCCGAGATGCCGTTCGAGATGAAGAGGAGGTGGAGGAGGAGGAGGAGGAGGAGGAGGAGGAGGAGGAGGAGGAGGGGGAGGGGGAGAAGGAGAAGGAGATGGCAGGGAGAAGGAGGAGGCAGATGATGTGGATGAGGGAGCAGGCAGGAGGAGGGGGAGGAGGAGGAGGAGGAGGAGGGATGAGGAGGAGGAGGGAGGAGGAGAGAGAAGGAAGGGAGTTGCAGGAGAGGACCTAACGGGAAGCGAGTGTGACGTGGACTTGTCAGAACGTGTGCGAGAGGTTGTCCGGCCCGTTTCGTTTGAGACATCCTTCCAATACTGAGCTCCAAGATGTCGCTCGCGAGGTGGTCCGGCCCGTTTCGATTGAGCCATCCTGCGAGGCTCGAATATGTTGCGCGCGAGATGGTATGGCCCGTTCTGCCTGAGACGTTTCGTAGCACAGGGGCTCCAATCACAACCCCTCATTCCTTCTCCCGCCTCCCTCTTCTCACTTCCCGCCTGGCTCCTCTTCCCTCCTCCCTCCTTCCGCCTCCTGCCTCCCGCTGCTGCGCCTCTGCCTCCGCCTCCCCGTTCCCGCCGTCGTCGTTACTGCCGCATCAGCATCCGTCATGGGCGCACTGCCTTCCGCCCTCCCCAGACATCCGACGTCACGATTTTTCTTTTGAGACGTGCGCCGCGTACCTCTCGATATCATCTTCGGGGGAACCATCACGACATGCCCCCCCCGCTTCCGCGCCCTCCCCAGCTTCCTCTTACAGTTGCTTCCGAGTTCACAGCATGGCGGTGGAGCCTCTCACAGTGCCGACCCGACAGCTTCCTCGTCGACCAGGTGCGAGAGAGTACGACACCCTCTAGCGTTAGCTCCCTGATAGGTATGCGTCACACTAGTTTTCGTGCAAACATCTCATGTGCAAACATCATGTACTTATCTTCTAACATGCCATGCCAGTCCGCAGTGGAAACCGCAGTGGGTCTAAAATCCCTGTTTGGGGATACTGCACTCCGGCTATAATTCTGGACTTGCGAGTGTTCTGCTGGCGTCTAGGTCCCCCACGGGTGTGCGAAGCGATCGATGCTGCTTCGTTGGGTGTCCGAGTCTAGGGGGATACCCGCCCGACCACGAGTGGCTGGAGGTAAGAGTGAGTGGTCGGGAGGCCGCCCCCCCCCTACCACACTCGATGTCTAGAGGTAAGAGATGGGAGGAAGGGGAAGTATGATGAGTGCTAGGTCCCCCGCGGGGATGATTTCGGCTGGCCTTTGCGCGTCGCGGCCTGGGCAAGAGTTGCTGCCCTTCTCCAGACAGGCGGCGCGATGCCGCGCTGGCGTGAGGGCGAAGAGATCAGCGCCCGCCGCGCCTCGCGGGGCGCGGTGCGCGGAACGAAACGACTTGGGTTCTCTCTCCTCCTCTTCCCCCTCCTCCTCCTCCTCCTCCTCCTCCTCCTCCTCCTCCCCCTCCTCCTCCTCCTCCTCCTCCATGAACGTAGAGTCGGACATCCAGGCGATTGGCAAGGGCTGGCAGTGGCCCGGAGAAAGTTTGATCACCATCCAGCAGTTATTCTCTAAACCAGATAAGATGGCAGAATGTTCAGAAGAGATAGCTCAATTCATGTCGACACCGTACCCAGGAGCAGGCCTAAGTGGACGATTGGATAGTGCGGTCACTCAAGGTCGCCAGGAGATCAATCATATACCACTCGACTTGCAACGCATTCAAACATTCCTGGATGAGATCGACGATGACGTAGAACTGGCAAAGAAAGGTCAGGAAAAAGATGCGAATGAGTCGTGGACAGAATGGTGCCGCATAGCTGCGAGTGGAGGCGCTCGGCCTCTACACCGTACTGCCAAAGTTCGAGCGGTCCCCGCACCAGCTGCTGCCATTGGTATACCATCTGGGGACCCCGTGGTGATAGTGAAGCAGGAGGTGGCCCTCTACAGAAAGCTGTGGGGTGCCAGCAGTGAGGCAGCGGCAGCGTGGATCCCAGACAGGAGCAGCTGCCCACGACTTGAACCAGATCAAATACGTCGGATCTCGAGGTCTTTTCCAGCTACGACTTCGGCAAATCTAGACAACTTCCACCCGAGGCACGCGGCGATGCTGGACGACGAAGGATTAGAGGTGCTAGCTTCCATGTGGGAAGCGGCAGAGGCCATATGGGGTCTTGCCGAAGCAGCTGTGCTGGATACAGATGCCGTTGTTGGGCAAGCCAAGTGGAGGCAACCGCCTGATCATTCTGTATGCGGGTATGTACAGGATTTGGCAGAGGGCTCGGCGCGCCATTGTTCAGAGTATGCATGACACGCTGGAGCGGGGATACTGGGGCGCATGCGAAGGACGATCGGCAATTGACTGCGCATGGGCTCAAGCAGCGCGTTCAGAATCTGATCAGATGACGCACAGATATGGCATTGTTTTCGTTGCTGATTGGTCCAAGTACTACGAGACCATCCCTCTGGAAGTTCTGAAGATGAAGTTTCTTCGTCATGGAGCGCCCACGTGCTGGCTCAAACTGGTATTCAATATGTGGATGAGCCCCAGAGTTATCATACTCGGCCGACATCACTAAAGTGAAGTGCTCTGTGCTCGGCTTGTATTGCCGGCAGGTGACGCTTACGCTGACTTAGCCGTCAAAGTCAACACCGTGGACGCGTTTGACATGATGATAACGAAATCGCCGACGATAGACTTCCAGAACTACATTGACGATTCAGGCATTCACAATTCTTCTTCTGATTACGACATAGCGAAAGGCACGGCTGTGGAGGGTAGCCAGAATTTCTTCGAGGCTAGCAGGCAGATCAACGCCACCCTGAACGATGAGAAGCTCGCGATCATCTCGACGCACCAGGCATTGGCTGCAGCCGTGTGTGGCGAGCTTGAGCTCCCGAGGTCGGTGATCAAGCCCAGTGTGTCCTACCTGGGCGTGGACGAGTCTGCTGGCGCAGCTTGGCGACGACAATGAGTGCGACTGAAGCAGCAGTCGAGGTTTGTTGCGATGAGAAAAAGGATCCGAAAGGTGCGAGCCATGAGGAAAGGGTTCAAAGGCCCCAAGGAGATCCCTTTCAGGAAGGTAAATCGCCAGGGTGTGGCCCCTGCGAGCAGCTTTGGAGTTGAGATCCAGAGGCTTTCTGATTCTGAGTGGCTAGCGCACCAGCGGTTGATGAGTAGCTCAGATGCTCCCTCGCACGGCGGAGTGTCACTTTCAGCTAAGGTAGTTGTAAACGGTGATAGTAGCACGAGATTTGCTGTGGCGCCCGCAATCCAATGGTGCAGGATGGTGTGGTCAGCTGCGACTCGCCCAGAGCACGACCTTGTAAGGATGGCTGAGCTCGTCTACCTCTGGGAATTATGTCAGGCCTCCAGCTGTAAAGCTTGGCAAGAGTCCAGGGGTCCGATGTCTCGTGCTTGTTTGAGTTTGGCCCGTGCGGGCTGGAAGTACCGTGGCCCCTTAAAATGGGTGGACCACAACGGCCATGACGTTGATTTTACGCAGACCCCGCCGTCGCTTTTTAAAGATATGCTTGAGCTAGGAGTTCAAAGGCAGCGCGAGTTTCGGTTGGCCCGAAAGCTCGGCTTCAACCCTGGGACGCGAGCCACGCTGGACTTAGTGAGAAAAGCTGTGTCTCCGAAAGCCAAGCGCCTGAGTAGGTATCAGAAGTATATAGTAAAGAGCTGTGGATGCCTAGGATTGTGGACCAAAGATCGCGCTGAGAGGGCGGGGTGCCTGTGTGACGGGCTGTGCGAGTGTGGCGAAAGGGACGCAATCCACCGCAGGCTCTACTGCTGTCAGTTACCCAATGTTTTAGAGGCCCGTCAGGCCGCCGAGGTCTCTCCCGAGTTTTTGGCTGCGGCCCGAGCGGAGCCCGAAAATCTGATTTTCACCACTGGCATTTTCACATATCAGGACAGCGCGCTGCCGTGCCCGTTGGTTTCGCACGAGGTTGACGTCTTGGATCAGCACGGCAACGCACTTGATTTAACCCCAGAGCAGATCGCCAATCTCACAACGAATGTGCCGCTCCGACTGGCCTCGGATGGATCAGGAAGCAAACCGTTGTTGAGACCGCTGGCGAGAGCTGCCTGGTCCATCGGAGTCCTCCCCGACATCGGGTAAGATCCAGTAGCGTTTCTGCGCGGAGTTGTGCCTGGCATGCCCCCGCAGACTCCCGCCATGGCCGAACGCGTAGGCATTGCGCTGCGCGGCCAAGTGGCCAGCAGGCCCGCCGAGTTAGGATCAGATTGCAAGGCCGCCATCCGTGTCACCCAGCAAGACATGTCGAGGCAGCTAGCGGCAGGTAGCAAATTTGCTGGCATCAGACTTTTTGCGCAGGGATTGGAGGGAACGCCTTTGATTCATACAGTGCGTCACGTGAAGGCGCACAGGTCCGAAGAAGAAATGGCGCTGCTCGAAGGCGAGGAGAGACTCTTTGCCGTGGCCAACGCAGCTGTCGACAGGCAGGCTAAAGCAGCGTTGTCCCTCCACCCTGCGCCAGACGCGGATTCCCTCTCAGATGTGAATCTTGCAGCCACCCGTGCGCAGAGCTTCATGAAATTAGCCGCCGAAGTCCTCCCACTATTCCCCAATGAGGTTAGGTGGAAAAGACCGGTGCGGATCAGATCAGGCCGCTCAAAGCGGACTGTCTTTTGGCACTGCTGGAAGCATAGTGAATTAGGTTTGCAGTGCACCAGATGTCTGCTGGTGGCAGAAGGATCGCCAGACGGAGTCCCAATGAGTGGCTGCAAAGGCGTTCCCAGTCACGTCAGCCGGCTGCTCTCGAATCCCCAGGGACATTCCCTCATCGCTACTGCTGGTTTGGCTCGGGAAACTGGCGACGGCGCCTCGGTGTGTCAGGTTCGAGAGCAAGCCATAGTTTGTTTGAAGTGTGGAGGGTGGTCTCAAGCAAAGCTTGAGAAATTAGGCCGTCCCTGTGTTGCCCCCACTCGTAAAGGTTTAGAGGTGATCTCCATGGTGAGGCAAGGGCGGTGCCCGAATCGTCGCGTTTTGGCCTTGCTGGACAAGGCTCTCCCTGTTTCTCGGCTGCGCCGCGACCCGCCCGAGCCCCATGACACCTCTGACACGAATGTCCGTACGAGTTTTTCGGCCACAGAGACGGCCGCCTCCTATGAGCAAAGAATGAACGCTTTGGCCGAGCGAATTCGAGTGAAGGAGAGCACCCGGGATGCTCGGTCCAGGGGATAGTTTCGGGAGTTTTCAGAGGGTTACCCTCTTGTTAATTCCCCATCCCCGATTCGTATCCCAGCTATATTAAGCTGAGATTATTTAGTGCGGTGCGCTCCCCCTTTAGGGCATTCCATTCCATTCCATTCCTCCTCCTCCTCCTCCTCCTCCTCCTCCTCCTCCTCCTCCTCCTCCTCCTCCCTCCTCCTCCTCCTCCTCCTCCTCCTCCTCCTCCCCCCTCTTCTTTTTTTTCCTCTTCCTCCTCCTCCCCTCCTCCTCCTCCTCCTCCTCCTCCTCCTCTCCTCTCGCCTCCTCATCCTCGTCCTCGTCCTCCCGCCCCCCCCCCTCCTCCTCCTCCTCCTCCTCCTCCTCCTCCTCCTCCTCCTCCTCCTCCTCCTCCTCCTCCTCCTCCTCCTCCTCTCCCCTCCTCCTCCTCTCCTCCTCCTCCTCCTCCTCCTCCTCTCCCTCCTCCTCCTCCTCCTCCTCCTCCTCCTCCTCCTCCTCCTCCTCCTCCTCCTCCTCGTCCTCCTCATCCTCGTCCTCCCGCCCCACCCCCTCCTCCTCCCCCTCCTCCCCCTCCTCCTCCTCCTCCTCCTCCTCCTCCTCCTCCTCCTCCTCCTCCTCCTCCTCCTGCAATCTTGGTATCCATCCTTCCTGGCTCTGCTCTCGGCCCCCCTTGCGAGCGGCCCAGGAGCAGGGCGGCATGGGTGCGCGTTGCCAGCTGGACGAGAGCTGGCCAACGTCGCTGCAGGCGAGGTTTGGAGGCGACGTCGACTCCGGGTTCCTCGGCCCCGCTGCGTCGACGGTTGCCATGGTGTCCCGTGTTTCGACGGGGATGTTTATGAGGGGTGCGAGCGCGGCCAGCGCCAGCGCGTTCTCCAGCCACGGGACGGGCAGGCCTTGGTTCCTGATCGACCCGACGTGTGCATGTTTTTCTGCATACGCTATCGTAGGTTTTCTATTCTTGGCCCTCGACATCATCTTCGTTCCATGGATGTTAGGCTGGGATGTTGCGACGGAAGGAATGCTCTATCACATAACCTGGGTTACAGCTCTATATTGGTCCGTCGATATCGCCATTAATTTTTGCACGTCCTTTCACCACAACGGTGAAGAAGTCATTGACCTGCGCGTTATAGGGATGAGGTATCAGGCAGCCTGCGGAAAGCCTCAACACGTGCCAGCGCTGCATCGACGGGTACGCAAAATGGTACCGTGGAGCTCTTACCAATAGGCTCGATAGAACCACTGCTCTGTTTTGGGGGTCCGCCTTTGACGCGATGCGCTTGCCGGTCTCTTCCGAACATCTAGGGGGCTGCGACGTGGCAGCGTGGCGTGGCCGCAGCGCTGCATTGGTTGTTGCGTTACCTCTTGGGGGCGTGCTTGGAGGCGCATCTTCTTGAGCGCCCCCGGGGGGAGGGGGGGGGCAGGCACCGCCGCCCCGCCTTCTTTGGGCATGGTCGCTCCTGTCAGGGGGTGCAAGGCTCGTGCAGGGGTGGAAGCCGAGGAGGGCACGGAGGGCAACGCAGAGGAGGCGCAGGAGGCCGGCGTGGGCGAAGTGCTGGGATGACGGAGGGGTCCCGGGAGAGGCAGGAGAAGGCAGGGGTGGGAATCGAGGCAGGGGCCTTGCTTTGAGGCTGATTGCGAAGGCCTTGCGGCCAGTGCCGCCGACCCTGAAGGGGGACGACGACGACGACGACGACGACGAGGACGACGACGACGACGCCGCCGACGAGGACGCCGACGACGCCGACGAGGACGCCGACGGCGACAATGACGACGACGACACCTACGCCGACGCCGACGCCAGCGCCGACGCCAGCGCCGGCGCCGACGACGACGACGACGACGACGACGACGACGCCGCCGACGCCGACGCCGACGCTGACGCCGACGCCGATGCCGACGCCGACGACGACGCCGACGCCGACGCCGACGACGACGACGCCGACGCCGACGCCGACGCCGACGCCGACACCGACGGTGACGCGCCGACGACGACGACGACGACGCTCGCAAGCCATCGTCGGAACCCTTGTTGGCCCTGTGGACCTCTCTTGGGGGGCTTTTTTAGGTAGTCTAGGGGCATTCTTGGGCCGTCTTGGGGCCCTCTTTGTCCGTTTCGGGGCCGTCTGGAGCGCTCCTTGGGCCGTCCTGGGGCGATATGGGGGGGCCTCCTTGGGCCGTCTTGTGGCTTGGATTCCTTCTGGGCTCTCGTAAACCTTCTTGGTCCGTCGTGTGGCTCTCTCGGGGATGACTTTGGCCATTTTCCAGCGATTATAGGGGCATTTGGGGCCCTCTTGGAGCGTGACAAGCTTGAAAGGCTAGAACTGGAAACAATCGGTGATATTGACCCCTCAGGGCTTTCTTGGGGGTGCTCGTGGGGCTGTTTTGTGGCGTCTTGGGCAGCTCTGGGGCATTATTTGAGGATCTTGGGTGCCTCTCAGGATCTTAGGACCTTCTGGCTGCCGCGGGGCAGAGGGCTTCAAATGTCGGTTGGTGTTCCCTCTCTCTTGCGGCTCTTTGGGGTTCTCTTGGGTCGTCTTGTTCTGCCGGGGGGGGGGTCACAACCCTGGGACACTCCCAGGACCACCCCCAGGGACCCCCCCCCCCAGGGACCCCCCCCCAAGGACCCTCCAGCGGACCACCCCCCCGCGGCGGGGACTTAAGGTGTTTCCCTTCGGCTCAATTTCGACGTTGTTCGATTTCCGCCTGGCTGGATCGCCTGAGGAGGAGGGTTCAGGGAAAGGGGAGAGTGTCGACGACGACGACGACGACGACGACGATGAGGACGACGACGACGACGACGACGACGACGACGACGACGACGACGACGACTAAAGACGGAAAAGGTCGATGCCGACGTTCGATTACTTTCTGGCAGGATCGCTTGAGGAGGGGGGGGGGCTCAGGGAACAGGTGAGAGTCTCGATGGCGACGGTGACGACGTCGACTCAAGCGGAAAAGGGGAGCGGCGACGGTGACGACGGCGGCGACGACGACAACTCAAACGGAAAAGCGTCTTACACACGCCGACAAGGTTGGCGGATTTTATCGCATCGTTCGCTCCTCCAGCCCACATTGTATTATTAGTGGCATTTGATTACGTTGGGAAGTGCCATGGGTGAGACGGTATGGCCAAGAGGGGTCGTACAAGTGAATGCGTCGTTCCGCGTGCATTGAAGGATTACGAAGGAGCTGAATCTCCTGTGGGCATTTGGAGGGATGTCATGGACCATCCTGGGGGTTCCTTGGGTATCTAGTGGGGCCTGTTGGGGCTAACTTGGGGGAATCTTGGGGCCTGGCACCACTAGATCCCACGCCTTGTGCACTTCTGGGGCTCTATGGCAAGCTCTCTAGGGCCTCTCCAGGGGCGCCCTTGAGAGTATCCCAAACAGTGGGCCCCATCTACGGCCCCGGTGGGCCACTTCGCATGGCGGCGCCGCGCCCACTGCGGCGCATCCCCCGTGCGGACCGTGTCACAAAAGGGGCCCCCAACTTCGGCGCCAGCATGCCAGTTCGCGTACTCGCATGGCGGCTCGGCGCCCATTTCGGCGCATCTCTCAAGTGGACCCTGCCCTACGAGGGGCCCCACCTGCGGCCCTGGTGGGCCAGTTCGCATGGCGGCGGCGCCCCCGTTTTGGCGCATCCCTCACGCGGATCGTGCTTCACCCACGCCACAGGTGGGCTCGCCCGTATGCCCTTCGCTCCATCGCGCGGCGCACAGTGCATGAGGAGCGTGCGCGCAGCTGCATCAGGTTTGACCCTTGGACAGGCTCTTGTCATCACTCGGACGTGTGCATTTCTTGTCAGCAAGGACCATCGAGGAGCATCCTAGATCACCTGGCAAACACACACACACACGCACGAAACCGAACACTGCGCAGGGAATTGACGTCCGAGCGATGGCAAGGGCTATCTCTTTGTTCCACACGTTACTTGCACTGCAGGTGTGCTTGGAACCACTGCCTCCCGTTGCAGCCACTTGCTTTGCTTCGCCCCTGTCCCCAGCTGTCCCCCCTGCCCTGAGGCTGCCCGCCGTCGCAGCCGGGGTGCTTGGCTGGGATCTGCCCCCGACCGTCCCTGACCTTCGGTGCTGCCCTGCTGTCCGTTGCTGCCACTCTCTGTGGCCGCCAGGGCTCGACCTAAATGGTGTTTTGGCGATTTCGTGGGCCGCTGTCGTGTTGACTTGGTTTTGCAGCGAAGGCGGAACGATGACAAAACGAGGGAGCACGAAATCAAAACGAACACGAAAAACATTGTTTTGGTCGAGCCCTGGTGGCCGCCGCTCTCCGTGGTCCAGCCTTGCCCCCACCCGTCCGCGGTCCTGCAGCGCTTCCTGCCGCCGATCAGCCTGCCAGCCTGGCCCTGTCCCCAGTCATGGTGCCCCCCCTCCCCGGGGTCGGCCAAGAGGGGGGTGAGGATCGATGGGGGAATCTGATTCTGGCCCGCATTTCGTGGCCCCCTTTTCTTATCAATCGCTTCGCTCAGTCATCGTTACCGCGTGCCCGTCTCGTCGTAGCGACTGGGGAGGTGTTCGTGTGCTCGTGGCCAACGCGAGATGTCTGGGACAATCGATGGCTTTTCAGGGCTCTCTTGGGACCAGAAAACTGGGTCGTGGACCAGATGCCTCTTTGGGAGGCTTCTCTTTGGGAGGCTTCTTGGGTTCTCTTCGGTTCTGTGGAGACCTCTCGGAGGCTCCTTGGCGGCAGCGGACCAGATGCCTCTTTTGGAGGCTTCTTGGGGTCTCTTCGGAGGCCTCTCGGGGGCTTCTTGGCGGCATGTTTGAGACGTCCTGGGGCCTCTTGGGGGCCTTCTTTGAAAGCCTTTTGGGCCTCCGTGGGCCTCTTGGGGATTCTTGTGGGCCTGCTGGCGGGTTCGGGCGCCATCTTTCGGGGCATGTGAATTTGGGTTTCCCTCATTGGGGCCTTCTTGGGGGCCTTCGTGGGGTCTCTGCAGCTCTCGTGGGAGGACACTCTTGGGCCGTCTTGGAGTCCTCTGAGGCCGTCCCGGGGCTGTCCTGGGAGCCTCTTGGGCTGACATGGGGCGTTCTTAGCGGCCCGTTGGCCCATCTTGGGCGGTCGGAATCCCGCAAGGGCTGTAGCGACAAAACCGTTCACGATCATCAAACAACCTACTCCGATGGAGACAGATGTTTGCCTCCTGGGGCCCTCTTCGGCCTCTGCGTCGGAGCCGTCCTGGGCGCCCCTCGGGCCGTCTTGAGGCCATCTTCGGCCGTCCTGGAGCGCTCCCGGCCCGAGGCCGTCGGGCCTGCCACCCGTCGGGCGCCTCCTCGGAGCGCTCCTGGGGGCCCACCTGGGGCCCCCCAGGGCCGCGCGCAGAAGGTCAAAAGGCGGCGAGCGAGGGGGGGGGGGGAAGCGAGAAGGAGCAGGCCTGCTCAGAGGGCGGCGCGGCTGCTCAGAGGCCCGCGCGCCTTCGGGAGTTCTCTGTGCCTTCGGGGAAAGCTCAGAAGACCTCTCAGAAGGCCAGGGGACTTCCGAGCCTTCTGGGAAGGCCCGCCACTTCTCACTTCCCCCCGCGCTCGCCGCCGAGTTCAGGCATCCGTGCCCCAGACCCTGCCAGGACATTTCCGGGGCCGCAGTGCTTGCGCGAGCCAGAAGTCTCACGAACTTCCCACAGGAGATCTCAGCATGCCTCTGGCCCATCGGGCCAGCGAATCTCACTGCGCCCCCTGGCGCCCCCCCCCCCCGCCCCTGTGCCGCGCACGAGTCTCGGGCCCACTCTTCCCGGACGCCCCCCTCCTGGACGACCTGGATCCGTTGCCGCCACGCGTCCTGGCCTGGCCCCGCCCCTGTCGCCGCCATGCTCGCCTCGGCCTGGCCTCGTCGCCGTCCGTCGCCGGCCTTCGTGCCGCCCCCCGGTGCCGCCACGCCCTCCCCGGCCTGTCCTGGCCTCCGACGGTCTCCCCGGCCTTGGCGTGGGGCCGTCTCCGTCCGTCTCCCCGCGCGTCGTGGCGGTCCTCGGGCGCGGCCACGGGGGGGGGGGGGGACTGATGGCCAGTAGTGGGGGAGGGCCGTCCCCGTCCGTCTCCCCGCGCGTCGTGGCGGTCCTCGGGCGCGGCCACGGTGGGGGGGGGGGACTGGTGGCCAGTAGTGGGGGATCTCATGGCCGGGGCCACGACGTCTCCCCAGATCGCATGGCCCCCTCTTGCTCTTGCGGTGCATCCGCTGGGCCTCCCTCTCGTGGCCGCACGCGCCTCGGTCCATGATTTGAGGCCCCCCTCGTGGACGCCCCCCCTCATTGGGCGATCCAGACTGCTTGGTCTGTCCATGTCCCCGACAGTCTCCAGCCTTGGCACGAGATGGCTCCCGTTTGTGTTCTGACGCACTGTAGCCATCAGGGTTGTCTTCCTGCGCAGTCAAGGCGCCGCAAGAAGACCCACCGTGGACTCAGGAGTGGCTCTGGCTTTCGGCCGTTCCTTGGGTCAAGGTCGGTGAGCCTACTCGTGGCCGAGGCTCGCTGTGGGCAGAAAGGCCCCTTCGTTCCCTGTTCAGCGTCCTTGTCCGTAGCACGATGATTGAATTTCTCTTCAGTGTCCACGCGTTGGTCTCATTTTCATGTGTTTTTAGCCTGCAGGGCCCTGCTGCAGGGCTGGTTGGGCCTCTTCAGGGCTTCGAGGCTTCGACCGCGTCTCGGAGATACTATTGGGACCTCCTAGGCTGGTCTCAGGGCCATCTTGAAGCGGACTTGGGGCCGAGAAGTGCACTTCGGGGGGAACATTGAAATTAGAGGATAATGTTCTGCCTGGTGGTGCTGGCTGTGGGGGGTGCTCCAGTGGCATCACGGAAGTTCAACCAGACAGCTGACAGGCATCCTAACATGCCTTGACGTAGCGTTGGCGCGGCAGCGGATTTGAGATCTTGGTTTGTCGCCGATGTGATCATCGTCACGTGTGACTGGGTAAGTCTATTCACAGCGAGCTCTGTACGCTGGAGAGTGCTGCGGTTTGCCAAAGCTGGAAGGCTTCTTCGCATATTCGCGATGTTAAGGATGATCAAGGTGTACCGATTCATGACCGAGTTTGTCGAGGAGACGCTGACGGGCTACGCGAGGCTATCCTTCCGCTTCGTGAAGCTGTTCTTTATCACGCTCTCTTTTGCCCACATGATCCGCGACGCCTGGCGGCCTGGACGTCCACCCCCCTCATCTGCCGAGCGGCGGCGCCAATCCCAACCTACCCTCGGGCCAGAGATTGTTGAGCTGTTGAGTTCTGTGGGTTTGGCCGAGGAGTTGCAGGGTAGGGATCTGTACTGATACCGACGCTCGTCCTGTTGAGGCCTCGTCGCCACGGCTGGATCCGCCTCGAACCTCTGGTTTTGGAACGCACCCCGGGAGAGATCCGGGGAGAAACGGTGTTTCAGGGTCCTCGTTAGGGGGGGGGGGCACGCTCAGGGGGAGAAGCATCAACCCCCGATCGCCAATTCATCGCCGATGGGGGCCTGATAGCCCATCCTGACCAGGGGCGTGCGGACTCGCTATTGGGGGGCATATCGTCGATCAATCGGCGATGCATCGCCCATTCCAGGTCGATGTTTCCCCTCTGAATCGGTTCCGCCCTGACGTTTCCCTTCATTCCATTGAGGCCTCCAGCAACATCTGGACCGGGGCCAGTGGAATCACCCATGCACGGATTCCCCAGGAAAGAGCGACATTGGGAGCATGGCGTCATCAGGCAAGCTGCCTGGAGGTGAGCAGTAGCTATCTTGAGCAGATCCCCCCCTGACGTGCCCCCTCTTCGTTTACCTACGGGGGCGCCCATGAGGGCTCAAGGCTCCAATCGTCGGGGAACACTCAGTACCATAAGCATAAACTTTCGGAGGTCTGGGCGGATTTCTTGGATCGGCGCTGGACCCCCTCCCTGGCGCGCGGAGCGCTCCAGGGGTGGCCAGAGGCGCCGCCAGGGGGCTCCAGCGCCGATCCGATCTGGTTGGCCCAAAGGGGGTCCAGCGAAAAGAGGGTGCTGCAATAGATTTGGTGCAATAGATCTGTGGGGTTGCAATAGATTCCGGGCGTGTGCAATACATTCCGGTGCGCCAATGTATTGTTGGATTTTCGAGTGCAATGCACTAGTTAGTCGCAATACAACGCAGCACAATTCTCCGGCGCAGTACATTGGCAACACAATTACCCCAAATCTATCGCACCACCCCCTTCTAGTTGGACCCCCTTGTGAGTCCACCAGGTCCGAGAAATCTGCGCGGACCTCCGACAATTCATTGCTTGTTCTGCGAACTCGAGCGAGCGCTGTGGGACGGACCTCACGCGTTCCGGCGCTCCCTCCTCGGGGGAGGTGGATCGCGTGCGTGTGGTTCTGGATCGGCCGCGCGGCGCCGTCGAACACGGGCGAGCGCTGGATCCACAGCTCAGATGCCGGGGACATCTCCGAAGAGGACTTCTTGTACCAGTACATCTCGGGGGCGCGCCGAGGGGGAAGGCAGAGCGGCAGGCTTCCTCAGAAGATTTCTAAGCCTTTTCCAAAGCCCCGCCGCCTTCGAAAAGGCCTGCCCCCTCTCACTTCCCCCTTCGGCACGCCGCCGAACGTCACCAGTTTCCATTGGAGCATCGCCCAGATTTGCTTGGGGGCCATGGAAGTGAACAGTTTCACCACCACGGAGCGGTTTTATAGCCTCATGTGCCTCATCTTGGGGCTTCTCTTCGGGAGCACTCTGGTCTCATCGCTGTCGACTGCGATGTTTCAAGTTCAGATGGACATGCGTGACAGCTACTTGAAGATGAAACTCGTTCATTGTTACTTGCGCGAGAAAGGGGTTGACCGCAACTTGGCGGTACAAGTTGAGAGGCAAGTCGCTGAGCGACTCCGACAGAAAGGCAAACTCACGGAGGACAAGGTCACCGCTCTTGATTGTATGTCCGCGTCTTTGCGATCAAAATTGCGACTCGATGTGTTTGGACGCTATTTGAAGCAACATCCTTTGTTTCGTTTGTTCATGAGCATCGAGGTGGAGCTGGTTGAAACTCTTTGCCGGACCTGTATGAAGTATACCCATCTAAGACGGCAAGATGACGTCTTCCATCCAGGTTACGAAGCGTCGCGTGCGTACTTCTTCGTCTCTGGCGCCATCGTGTACAGACAGGAGCCGGGGTCATCGCTTGCAGCTGGACACGGCACTCGGCGGATTCATCTTGATTCAAAGCTGCCCCCACAAGAAGATCTTCCAAGCGGCACCCTTGTGCGATCCCGATAAATTCAGAGCTCCTCTGGGGATGTTTTTTGTTGAGGGGGGCAGGGGGGCAGGG
Source organism: Prorocentrum cordatum (assembly GCA_963575745.1). Taxonomy (NCBI): domain Eukaryota; class Dinophyceae; order Prorocentrales; family Prorocentraceae; genus Prorocentrum; species Prorocentrum cordatum. Next base: position 815,084 of record CAUYUJ010008113.1, on the reverse strand, counting down.
TTGATGAGTGTCAAGAGGAGTCTGTCTGTCGAGGCACAATCGAGAGCTACGTCCGAGAACAAAGCTGGATCTCTGAGGCGGCACTTTGGTGCCACTGGATTCACGTAGGGCATGCGCAAGCGTCCGACGCCACCGAGCTGGCAGAGCTTCACATCGAGCCCTTCATCGAGGCCGTGGACCAAGACTCAGCGGGCTCCGAGCTCGTCCGCGCCTACGGCGTTCAGTTCCACCGGCGCTTGCAGTCGGCAAAGCCCCCCACGGCAGACTGGCCAGACGACCTGCAGGTCCCGATGACAGACTGGTCCGACATCGTCTTCTCCATGGGCGAGTGGGCGCAGGCTCGGCAGCGCGCCCAGGGGGTAAAAGCCAGAGGGGGCGGTCCCCCTCGGGAGGCTCCGCTGGCCTTCAGATAGACTCCCTGAGCCTGCTCCGAAGCCGCGCGGAGCCCCGCCGCCCACCAGGAGCGCGCCCCCCCTCGCTTCCGGGCTCGGCGCGCCGCCGGCAGGTGATCATCGGGACGGACGCCGTCCGCCAGACGTTCCACTCGCGCCACCAGCATCTTCGCTCCAAGGCCTCCACGCTCAGCGCGCTCACCGCGGAGATCAGGGAGGGGAGGTCCCGCTGGGAGACCCGGGCTGCAGCTGTTGCATCCGCGCGCCCTGGGGGTCGGCGGAGGAGGAGGCGGAGGAGAGGAGGAGGAGGAGGAAGAGGAGGAGGAGGAGGAGGGCCATCTTTTCTCTACGGATTTCATGGCCCCTCCTTCTTTTCTCGATACGTCCCTTGGTTGCCCCCTCGTCCGCGTACGTTCCTCGGGTCATGATTCCATTTCCCCTCTCCGAAGTGAGGCCGCCGGTCGAATCTTTCCTCCACCATAGTCTCTCCCCTTCCACCTTGCCCTCCCCTTCTCCCTCCCTCCCCCTCCTCCGTCTCACTCCTGGAGGCGAGTGGCGCGGAGGGGTGGGGGGAATTCGGCATGTGGGCGCGATGGAGCGAGGGGGACGGGGGGCGGAGGTGGAGAGCGGACGCAGGGAGCGGACGGGTAGACTTGGGGAGTGGCGGGAGGTCTTCAGGGTCAACTTATGGGCTCAGGGGGGGAAGCATATCGACCCCCAATCACCCGCCGACGGGGGCCTGGACAGCCCACTGTGTCCAGGAGCGTGCGGTTTCACCATCGAGGGCCTAACGCCGATCTATTGGCGATGCATCGCCGACTCCAGGTCGATATTCCCCCTCCTGAGCCGTTCCTCCCTCTTGCGTTGCCTCTCATCTGCGGAGGCGCCGCTTCCGCCTCGGCCTTTCGCTCGGCTGCACTTGTCGTGGGCTCCCGCGGCCGTTCGGGACGATTTTGGATCGCCCTCGGCGAGGCGCGGCTGCTGAAGAGCACTCGGAGCCGAGAATACCGCCAGGAACCAGCAGCGAGAGCTTCCGAAAGCCAGCGAACAAATCTTCCTTTCGTTGCCCCTCAGGTCCACGGTGATGCTGAATGCTTCGGGCGAGATGGAGCGCATCGTGTCGCTGGCGGCCTTGGAGATCCACAACGACCGCCTGCAGCTGCTCGTGGAGCTCGGAGACCGGGCCCGCGGGAATCTGGTGGCCCCAAGAGCCGCGGCCCGGGCAGCGCAGGGAGCCGGGGAAAGGGGATGAGGCAGAGGGGGAGGGGGAGGGGGATGGGGAGGAGGAGGAGGACTGCTGCAGGCCCAAAAGGCAGAACAAAACCGTGGCGCTCAGCAAAGCGCGGGCCAACGTGCCCTGGCCAACGGCCAAAGTGGCCAACGGCCAACACCAAGGGCACACGCGCAAAAAGAGGGAATCACGGGCACAAGCTGGGACCTGACCTCCGGCCTCCTTTCCTTGACTAACTCCCAATAGCGCCAGAAACGCTGTGCCTTAGGGAGGAAACCAAGGAAAAGAAAGCAAAACCAAGGACCGCCCTACACCCCGCGCCAAAATGGCGCACGGGGGTTCGGGATCGGCACCCAAGGGACAATACACGGAGCGTTGCCCAGCGCCCGCACCCTCACAAGCACGGCAACAGTGTGCCCGCGGCAAAGAGCACTGCAACCAAGAGGTTACAGGCTGGAAGCCGCGGGCCCCGCCTCCGTGGTCGTCAAGCGGCGGTACACCTCAGACCAGGAGGTGCCACTGGGGTCTTCCCGCGCCCAGGCCGCACCCCTTGGCCGAGGTGGCAGGGCACTAAAAGCCCTGGCCTGACAGCTGCAACGGCAACAGCAACGGCAGCAGGGAGGGGGAGGGGAGGGGGCCACTCTCCGGCCCAGGAGCGCAAACAACGTCCACCCTGGAACCTAATCCAGGGCCGTGCCGCAACTCCCAACGAGGAAAAGGGCGACGGACACGACGAAACGAGACACGAAGGACGACAACGAACGACCACGAACCTCCCAGCGGGAAGTGCCGCCCTCCGCCCGATCCTTATCGCACCCGGAACGCGGGCGGGATAAGGAGCAGACATCATCGGACCCACACCGCATTCAGGCGGTGCCACACGGAGCCCAGGCTGCACCGCTTATCCGCGGTGGCGAGGCATTTGAAAATTGCCTCGGCCTGACGGCGAGGAGGAGGAGGAGCAGGAGGAGGAGGAGGAGGACGAGGGAGAGGGGGATTATGATGATGCTGCTGCTGATGATGATGATGCTGATGATAATGCTGATGCTGCTGATGATGCTGATGATGACGACGATGCACATGGTGATGACGATTCTGATGATGATGTTGTTGTTGCTGTTGATGATGCTGATGCCGATGATGAGGATGCTGATGCTGCTGGTCATGATGGTGCTGATGATGATGCTGATGATGCTGATGCTGATGCTACTGCTGATGATGATGCTGACGATGATGCTGATGATGATAATGATGATAATGATGCCGATGATAATGCCGATGCTGATGATGCTGATGACTATGATGATGGTGATGATGATGCTGATGATGATGGTGCTGATGCTGATGATGATTATGATGAGGACGAGGACGATGATGAGGGACGATGGCGATGATGATGGTGAGTGATGATGCTGCTGCTGATGATGAAGAGGAATCTGATGATGCTGATGATCATGATGATGACGAGGATGCTGATGCTGCTGATGCTGATGCTGATGCTGATGATGATGCTGATGTTGATGGTGAGGACGAGTATGCTGCTGATGCTGCTATTGCTGTTGCTGGTGATGATGCTGATGCTGATGCTGGTGATGATGCTGATACTGACCATTCTGATGCTGGTGATGATGATGCGTACGATAATAATAATGATGATGCTGATGATGATATGGGTGTTGAGGATGCTGATGACCATGATGATGTTGATGCTGATGCTGCTGATGATGCTGATGATGATGAGTATGAGGATGAGGATGCTGATGCTGATGCTGATGCTGATGCTGTTGCTGATGATGAGGATGACGATGATGCTGCTGCTGCTGCTGATGATGATGACAGTGAGTGCTGATGCTGATGTTGATGATGAGGAAAATGATGAGGATGATGATGACAATGCTGGTAATGCTGATGATGATGAGGGAGATGATGATGATGCTGATGATGATATTGATGATGATGCTGATGATGATGCTGATGATGATGCTTGTGTTGACAATGATGCTGATGACGATGAGGAGGAGGAGGAGGAGGAGGAGGAGGAGGAGGAGGAGGGGGAGGAGGAGGAGGAGGGTAAGCAGGAGCAGGAGCAATAGCAGGAGCAGGAGCAGGAGCAGGAGCAGGACGAAAGGGAGAAGGAGGAGGAGGGGGAGGAGGAGGAGGAGGAGGAGGAGGAGGAGGAGGAGGAGCAGGCGCAGGAGCAGGAGGAGGAGGAGGAACAGGACCAGGTGCAGAAGGAGGAGGGGGGGACGACCGTGATGATGATGATGTTGTTGTTGATGATGTTGATGATGATGATGATGATGATGATGATGATGATGATGATGTCGATGTGGATGTTGATGCTGATGATGATGATGATGCTGCTGCTGCTGATGATGATGATGATGAGGTTGTTGTTGTTGCTGCTGGTGAGTGTGATGCTGATGCTGATGCTGATGCTGTTGCTGATGATTATGATGATGATGGTTATGGTGCTGATGATGCTGATGCTGATGCTCCTGATGATGATTATGATGATGGCGATGACGACGATGATGCTGATGCTGATGATGCTGATTATGATGATGATTATGCTGCTGATGATGCTTATGATGTTGATGTTCATGATGATACTGATGATGCTGATGTTGATGATTATGATGCTCATGATGAGGATGCTGATGCTGAGACTTCTGATGCTGCTGCTGATGTTGATGCTGCTGCTGATGATGCTTCTGATGATGACGATGCTGATGTTGACGAGGGTGATGATGATGCTGATGATGATGATGATGAGGATAATGATGATGCTGATGCTGATGGTCATGATGGTGCTGATGCTGATGGTGCTGATGTTGATGCGGATGACGACGATGTTGGTGATGATGCTGCTGCTGATGATGATGATGATGCTTACGATGATAATGAGGAGGAGGAGGAGGAGGCGGGAGGATGAGGATGATGATGATGCTGATGACGATGATGATGGTGATGATGATGATGATGATGATGATGATGATGATGATGATGATGATGATGATGATGATGATGATGATGATGATGATGATGGTGATGGTGATGATGATGATGATGATGATGATGATGAGGATGATAATTAGGACTACACTTGGGGCGTTGGTTAAGGAATGTGCCCATGAGCCTTCAGACCCTGTACCGTTCCTTCGGGGATGAGGGCGGCGGTGATATCCATGGCCAGTCCACTATTGGAGTTACCCCAGCTTCCAGACCCTGGGTTCCTTATCCAGGTGTTCCTTATTCAATGCCATCACCGTATGCTGATGCTGATGCTGATGCTGCTGCTGCTGATGATGATGATGATGATGATGATGCTGATGCTGATGCTGATGTTGATGATGATGATGATGATGATGATGATGATGATGATGATGATGATGATGATGATGATGATGATGATGATGATGATGATGATGATGATGATGATGATGATGATGTTGATGTTGATGCTGAGGAGGAGGAGAAGGGGGAGGAGGAGGAAGAGGAGGAGGAGAAGGAGGAGGAGGTGGAGGAGGAGGCGGAAGGGGAGGAGGATGAGGAGGAGGAGGAGGAGGAGGTGGACAAGGAGGAGGAATAGGAGGAAGAGGAAGAGGTTATCCGCCGAAAGTTCCCCCGCGAGACCGAGAGGATTTTCCCATTAGAACTGATTGTAACTTCTTCGGGGCTCCCGAACAACCGCATGGCATGAAAGGCGGCCGAGGTCGTCTTCCTCGACCCCGGCGATGTCAGGGCTCCGGCGCTACGCTGTTCACACAATGCAGGTACAAACGCCCCAGTCTCATCTCTGATGGCGACAATCCCTCGGGGCGACCAGACGCTCCCGGGCCGGCGGAAGAACCCGACGAGGGAAAAGGGTAGTGTCATCGGAAGAAGGTGATCTAACTGCATCTGCGCCGCGGTCGTCGGCAACGCTGGTGCGGCTTAGCGGAGAGGGGCGTAATCGGGCCAGTGCCCTGGATGAGTCGCCGCCCCGAGACGAGGAGATCCCGTCGGGCTCGGATCGTGAATTCGGAGAAGGGTTTTATTCTATGCCCGACGCTGCGTTTACGTCGCGGACCCCCGCGGCAAAACAGCCCAGGGATGGCAGCGCCCTCGCGAGGCCCCCTCTGTGCGAGCGGACTAGAGCTAATTATAGACGCATGTGTTGAAGCTGATGGTTATCGGAAGCAATCGCGGAGGGCAGCGCCCCATGCTCAACGCCGCCGTCCCCCAATGGCCCAAGACCCAGATGCGCGGGAAGATTTGAGGCGAGGCCGACGGACCCGCGACACTGAGGACCCGCCCCCCAAGGGCAAGGCCCAGTGGTTCCGCGAGAGCGCTCTGGCAGGGAAAGGTGGGGGGGGGCGCGCGCCCAATCGCCAATTCATCGCCGATGCGACCCCGCAAGCCCGCCCGCCCAGGACCGTGCGGTTTCGCTAAAGGGGGTGTGTCGCCGATGTATCGGCGATGCATCGCCAATTCCAGGTCGATGTTTTCCCTTCCTTAATCGGTCCCCCCGTAACGTTTCCCCCTCATTCAATCAGTTGAGGCCTCCAACAGCATGTGGGCCGTTGCTTTTGGAAGTACCCATACACAGACTCCCCAGGAAAGAGCGATACTGGGAGCATGGAGCCATCAGGCAAGCTGCCCGGAGGCAAGCAGCAACGTGGCGAACTCGTTCGAGAAACAGTGGATCGTCTGCTGGACACCAAGCTGGCGCCCATCTGCCCCCAGCTGGAGGTGGGACACTTAAAGCGAGATCTTCAGTGGAAACCGTCGCAGGAGTACGGGGTCCGCACCAAGTACATCAGACACGTCGTCAGCCTGTCGTTCAGTGGGGAACTGGAAGCAGGCGGCGCGGTGAACGTGATCCGATGCGATCCGACGCGGAGAAACAGTTACTGCAGTGCCAACGCGGCCGAGTCTCCCCTGCCCAATATTTCGCCCACGACTAATCCAGCGGCACGTGCCCGGATAAGCAGCGCCTTGGCTCACAGTTTGCAGCAGCGCGACGTCTTTCACATCGTGGGCAAGCAGGGGAAGGCCGGCTTCTACGCGTGGTTGGCCAGCTCGGAGTTCGAGGCAATCAGCAGTCTTTCTGGCGAGCGCTTCCTCACCCAGTGGGTGTCGGCTCTGAATGCAGCCATGGGCGAAGTTTTGGCCAGAGACTCTCTGGTCGCCGGTGTGACAGGCCAGGCCGCACGAAATATCAACCAGCACCTTCCTGTCTCTCCCCTTTCCCCTCCTCCACTTGCTCCCCCCCTCCTCCCCGTACGGGAGAGAGGTTCGGGTCCTGCTGTCCTCCGTCTTCGGAGGCACATGCGAGACGCTGGAGGCAGCGCCCTCGTGTCCCACCACGACGAGCCCGCACTTCTCCTTCTCCCAGCTGGCTGCGTCGCAGTCGCTGTGACGGACGCGGCGCGCGGGGCTGCTGGGGCGTCGCCTCTTGCGCGGCCTGAGGCTTCTGGCTGCTTCGCGTGCGGCGCGCCGCGCACCTCTCGGCTGCGCGCCCCGGGGGGGAGAAGTCGGTCAATTCCACCGGCGCCTGGGGCCGCAGAGGGGGCGGGCCTCCTCGGGAGGCTCACAGGGCCTCTCGTGCCTTCTGAGGAACCCCGCCGCCCTCCGAGAAGGCCCGCCCCTCCGGGGCTTCCCGCCGCCGAGCTCGGTCTTCGGGCAGCTCGGGTCTCTGGCGGCCGTTCCGAACGATCCGGGCACCGCCGGGAACGCCCTCTCGGCCAGGCGCAGCTGCTGGAATCGAAGAAGGAGAAACGCCATAAACGTAAACTTGTGGCGCTCCGCGCGGATTTTTTGGATCTGCGCTGAACCCCACGTCGGCGCGTCCGGCGCCGCCCTTGGCGCGCTCCGCGCGCCAGGGAAGGGGTGCCCACCAGCGCAGTTCCAAGAAATCCGCGCGGAGCGTCAAAAGTTTACGTTTACTGCATTTCCTTGTTCTACTCTCGGCCAGGCGCAGCTGCTGGCACGCTCCCCGAAGCTGGACAGAGTCCTCCAGGAGCCTACGACACGCCAGAGGATGTCCGAGACCTCCGCCCCGCCGCGCGCCGCCCATTTCTCAGGGGCAACGCTAGGGGGGGGGATAGGCATAGGGGGGGATGCATCGACCCCCAATCGCCCGTTGATCGCCGACAGGTGTCCGACAGCCCCAAGCTCCCCAGGAACATGCGGATTCACTATCGGAGGCCTGTCGCCGATGTGTCGGCGATGTATCGCCGATTCCAGGTCGATGTTTCCCCCCCTGCCCCTGTCCCCCCCTTCTCGTTGCCCCTCAATTTCTCTGGCTGCCTCGCCCCGATGCCGCGTACCCTCCCGGCGAGAAGCCGGGGGGGTGGCCCGCTGGCGTGGCGCGCGGCGGCTCGGGCTCTGCGCGGGCGCTCGTGCGGCAGCGTCGGGAGGGGCGTGTGGGGCTCCAGGGGGGGGGGGGCATCGACCCGCAACCGCCCGTGCCTCGGCCGCTCTGGGGCCTGACTCGGGCCTGAGTGGGAAAGGGGGGGGTGCGAAATGTGCCGCACGCAGCCGGTTTCGGCCCCGCCGCCGGGCCCATCCCTCGATACGTGGCCGGACCCACTCGTGGAGTCGGGCGTGTCCCTCTACAGGAGGAAAGTTCAAAAATAAGCAAACCAGTCAGGAGACGATGTTTTGACACTTCTTTTTTTACAAAAAAAAGAATTTTTAATTGTTCGCCCAAAGTCCCCCTGTAGGGGACGCCCGACTCAAGGCAACGTCGGGAGGGGTGTGTGGGGCTCCAGGGGGGGGGCATCGACCCCCAATCGCCCGTTCCTCGGCCGATCTGGGGCCTGACATCACCGGCTAACATAGGTCATGGTAATGAATGAGCGCGCATTCTTAAGAGAAAATATGGAAAACTACATTTTTACTAAAGCGAGAAACGGATGTGTTAAATTGCGCCGCCGAATCAAAACAAGACAAAACATCACTAGTAATCGCAAAAACCGTTTTCCTACATTCAGAACCGGATTTTCTAAATCCAGGGTCGTTGTTCTGAATCCCATATCCTATTATTACGATGACCTGTGTGACTTGATCATGATAGCCCACAGCACCCAGGAAGGTGACAGAGGCAGAGGTAGAAACGACAGGGACGGGTAGAGACGGAGATAGAAGCAACCGCATTTGGTACATTCCTTCCTGGTACAGTTGCTTTTTGGCGCAGTCACTTTCAAAATAATTGTTGCTGCTGTATCTTCGGTAAACTCACCTGGCAGTCACTGTTGCTGGAATCACTATGAGTAGGGTCACCCGTAACAGCCTGCACACTACAATCCGCTCATATGATTTTGTATTACAGCCATCTGTGGTACAGTCGCCTCTGGAGTTCCAATCTCTAGTCACACTTGGTGCATCCACTCTGCGCTAATCGCCCTCATCATTACCTCTCCTGTGGTACAGTCACGTCGCGGTGAGCTGCGGTACAGCCGCCTTAGATACACACGCGGAAGTATTGCTGGGTGCAGCCACATTTCGCAGACTTCGTGAAATCCCCGTTGCTGATCTCGAAACCGGGGGCGTCTTGCCTCCAGCAGAGGTGCGACCACAACGACCACGTGCCAGTCGCAGTGGCCCCACAGGGACCGTAGCTCCTGCTATGCCGACGGGTGCATCCAGACGGACGCCGCCGTAGTCAAATTATGCGTTGCCTCCTTCACGGTCTTCTGCTGTCCATCCTCCGAGGGAGGAGGCGCTTGGTGGGTCCTGGCCCAGGGGGGGCCCGCGGCGTCGTCGGAGAGGCTCACGGGGGCCCAGAGGGGGGGCTCGTTCGGGGCCCGGCGGTGGCGTTCGGTGGCCAGCGGCGGGCTTCCGCCCGTGCGACGGGTGTGCTGGGCCGGGGCAGCCAGCCCGTGCGTCTCGTCCCTGGCCCAAGGGGCCCGCGGCGCCGTTGGAGAGGCCCAGGGAAGGGGGGGGGCAGGGGAGCGCGTTCGGGGCCCGGCGGCGGCGTGCGTTTGCCAGCGGCGAGCTTCCGTCCTTGCGAAGGGCGTGCGAGGCCAGGGCAGCCCGCGCGTCTCGGCCGCGTAGGCGGCGACGATGGGCAGTTTTCGGCGCGTTCGCTCTGCCGGCGGTCCGCGAACGGGCGCAACCGCGTGCGCGACGCATCCCGCGTGCGCGAGCGCGCTCCCCTGGTTGCCCCAGCCCTTTTCGTCCGACGAAGGCATCTATACACCACCACCGTGCCAGGCCAGGGCCATCCTGGGCCCCAGGATGGTGTATAGACCCTCCCGGCTCGGCCAGGAGGGCGTATACGCCATCCCCGGGCCCAGGATGGCCCTGGCCCGGCACGGTGGCGGTGTATAGATGCCTTCTGCGTATCGTGGCCCCTCTACTTCGGGAGCCTTCCCGAGCAGCGCAGCCTGACCTCCACGGGAGCTCGCAGGCGGCGGTGGACGTCTGGGGTCCCGCGCGAGAGCTCCGTAGAAAACAATTCCCGTGCTTCGCCGGCGGCATCCATTCCCCAAACAGTGGGGGTCCCAGAGCGTTTGTCAAGAGCTAGGCCAGTGCGCCGCAAGTTCCAGCCACCACGACCCTTATATTCTCCCCGTGTGCACGGTGGTTTAAGCGTCGTCATCATGCCATGCCTAGCGCAGTCCCGGGAATCTTGGGTGCTGCGATTTGCTTGCCGCCTGTAGCCATTACTAGCTAGCCCTTTGCCCAGCGTCGCTAGCCCTGTGTGCCGCCAACTTCCAGTAGCCTTGGTCTGGTTCTGGTTGCCGCCAGTAGCCCTGTAGCCCTGAACACCCTCTGCCTAATCTTATTTGCCTTGGTTGCCGCCACTACCGCAGCCGCTTGCTACCACTAGTCCGTACTAGCCCATGCTAGCTCCACAAACCGTGATTGTCACCGGCGCCGGTTACTGACAGACATTTAGACCCGCCAACACACAAGTTGTGGCTCACATTCACATATAATCGGTGCAGTTCGCGTGTGTTTGTGATTCGTGTCCACGTGAGAAAGTGCTATATGTATTCTGTGCGTTCTCCACGAAATACATTCTCGGATTTGCTGTCGAAGGGGCTGCCTCGCATTCCCGTGCACGTTTTCACACCTGGGAGCGAACCTCAGGCAGGCCGTGCGTGATTGAGATCACCTTGTGCGGACCCGATGTTTCATAGCCAACAATCCCGGACCCTTGAATGTTGTACCTATATGTTTTATGTGATGCTCATGGGAAAATGTGTGCGGGGTGAGGGTGGGGCACTTTCAAGAGACTTTGTTATGTTCATGCCGCCATTTCCGTCAGAGTCCGTCGCAAGTTTTGGAGGCTCACGCGGGATCTCGGATGGGCCGTGTGGGTGTCCATAGTTCTTAGGTCCTGGAGGTTCCTCTGGCGTCCCGTGGGCGTTCCATTCCCGCGGGTGTCCTCAGGGGTCCTGGAGGCCGTCTGGGGGCTGCTGTGGTGGGGCCAGAGGTCGGTCTGAACCCGCTCCGAAGTTTCCTCGGGGGGCTTGGTGTGAGTTTCGGGCCGAAGGAAAGGGGGGGATAGGGAAAGGGGGGATTACGAAATCTACTGCATGCAGCTGGTTTCGGCCCCGCCGCCGGGCCCATTCCTCGATAAATGGGCACCTCCTGGCGCTGGGAGGCGCAGGGAAAATCAGCTACGTGAGCTGATTCTCAAACCCCCCTTCGCTATCCCCCCCTTTCGCCCAGCCCGAAATGTCTTCTGGGGAGAAGCCTTTTGCTGGGCCCGCTTCGAGACGGGAGGTCACATCGTAGGCCGTTGCCTCTGCTTTGCTGTGTGTGCCTGCCGTGCGGCTACAGTTAAGTTGGGCGTGTCCCTCTACACAGGGGGAATTTTCAAAAGTAGTACAAAAATTGCCTGGGGACGATTTTTGTTGACTATGTTTGCCCATTTTGGGGGTATTTGTTGAGTATGTTTTTGTTTTTCGCTCAAAAATTCCCCTGTAGGGGGACACACCCGACTTCAGGCTACAGTGGAAATCCATACCAAGAAACACCTTCCTCGCCTCTAGGGTGCCATGGGTTTCTTGGGTTTGGATTGGTTCGTTTTGGGAAGAGTGACGCTCCCACACCAAAAAAATGATGGACGACTTGGGGTTTCAGAGTTGGGTTTCTTGTGGAAGGTTTCTTGTGGTCGAGCTCCTACGGTACAGTAGCGAAACAATGCCAATGCAGATTGGTCACGCCTTCCAGCGCCAGCGCGCTTGCGTCTTTGTATTATAGTCTGTATGTTTATGCTGTCATCTTCTGCTGAGCAGGATCGACGGTGGTCTCTCTCATGATGCTCAGCCACTTGTGATTTGATAGTGTCACTCAACCTTCGTGTTTTAGATGTCGGTGGAACTGACCGGTGGCGTCGCCATGAGTCCGAATACCGACATTTTGCTGGCTCGCGTGGTGTTCGCCAACCTTCTATTCGGTCGTGCTCTTTTTCTTTGTTTATGTTCGTTTCTCTCGCTTTTTCCCCACATCCAAAGTGGGGTTCTTGTTTCCTCTGGACACCCCGCGCAGGAACAGGAAGGAACACACACACACACCCACTCACACTCACTCACACTCTCTCATCATCAACCTCATCAGCATCATCGATGATGCTCTCTCACATGCTTAGTCACTCACATACTCATCATCATCATCATCACTCGCACTCTCTCACACGCTCACGAACATCATCATCATCATCATCGGCATCGGCATCATCCTCATTCAAACATCATCATCGCCACCACCACTCACAATCAATCATCATCTCTTCACCACTCATCTTCACCACCACTCATCATCCTCATCCTCATCATCGTTGAGTAAATTGTGAGGAAGTCTCAGGCGGGAGCCCCCTCCCTATGGGGCCCGCAGATCATGTTGGTAATCCGAGCGGGTCATCGGAAACCTGTAACTGTCGTCACTTTTGGGCTCGTCAAGCCTGAAAATGGAGGAAGTCTCAGGCGGGAGCCTCGTCTGTGAGTGAATTGGGAGGAAGTCTCAGGCGGGAGCTCCCTCCCTATGGGGCCCGCAGATCATGTTGGTAATCCGAGCGGGTCATCGGAAACCTGTAACTGTCGTCACTTTTGGGCTCCTCAAGCCTGAATTTGGAGGAAGTCTCAGGCGGGAGCCTCGTCTGTGAGTGAATTCTGAGGAAGGCTCAGGCGGGAGCCCCCTCCCTATGGGGCCCGCAGATCATGTTGGTAATCCGAGCGGGTCATCGGAAACCTGTAACTGTCGTCACTTTTGGGCTCCTCAAGCCTGAATTTGGAGGAAGTCTCAGGCGGGAGCCTCGTCTGTGAGTGAATTGTGAGGAAGTCTCACGCGGGAGCCCCCTCCCTATGGGGCCCGCAGATCATGTTGGTAATCCGAGCGGGTCATCGGAAACCTGTAACTGTCGTCACTTTTGGGCTCGTCAAGCCTGAAAATGGAGGAAGTCTCAGGCGGGAGCCTCGTCTGTGAGTGAATTGGGAGGAAGTCTCAGGCGGGAGCTCCCTCCCTATGGGGCCCGCAGATCATGTTGGTAATCCGAGCGGGTCATCGGAACCTGTAACTGTCGTCACTTTTGGGCTCCTCAAGCCTGAATTTGGAGGAAGTCTCAGGCGGGAGCCTCGTCTGTGAGTGAATTGTGAGGAAGTCTCAGGCGGGAGCCCCCTCCCTATGGGGCCCGCAGATCATGTTGGTAATCCGAGCGGGTCATCGGAACCCTGTAACTGTCGTCACTTTTGGGCTCCTCAAGCCTGAATATGGAGGAAGTCTCAGGCGGGAGCCTCGTCTGTGAGTGAATGCGAGGAAGTCTCAGGCGGGAGCCCCCTCCCTATGGGGCCCGCAGATCATGTTGGTAATCCGAGCGGGTCATCCAAAACCTGTAACTGTCGTCAATTTTGGGTTCTCGCGCTGCCAGAACGCAGTTCCCAGGCCACATTTTGGACGCAACAAGGAGGAGATAAGCATGGTGGCAGCCGCGCTGTACAACGCGCTGGACCTTCGCGCCTGCCACGGACGCAGTGACACGCACGACGTGCAGGAGTCGAACTACCAGCGGCCACACCACCACTTCGGGCGCGTGCCCATCGTGTTGCACCTCGGCGATTTCCTGCAGCTGAAGCCCACCGGCAGCATTGGCCTCCTGACGGACGTGAACGAGCGCCTGGACGACGACGAGTCGTACAGGTACGCGGACCCGCCGACGGTGGAGATCCAGCACGCCATCAAGGTCTTCTCTCAGATCCCCTGCGTCTTCGAGCTGAAGGGCACGAAGCGCTTCGAGCCCGGGGACCCTCTGATCACGTTCCTGGGCTGCATGCGCGAGGGCAAGCCCTTCCCACCTGAGGTCTGGTCCGCCTGGGAGAAGACGTTGGCCACGGACAACCAGGGCGTCCTGGACCCTCGGCACCAGCACGAGAACTTTCGGCTCGGCTACGGCATGGGCATATACTGGGAGACGCTGGCGAGGTGGATCAACACGCGCGCTCGTCGCGACGCTCGGCGTCTGGGCGTGCCCCTTGTTTTCCTGCAGGCCGTTGACGAGTGCGGCGCGATTCAGGGCGAGCCCGACGCGGGTCGGCGCCTCCTGAACGTCCCGAACATGCACGAGACGGGGGACATCCACGGCGTTTTGCCGGCCCACGTCGGCGTGGAGGTGCGGTTCGCGGCAGCGCAGGAGGAGCTGAAGAAGAAGTTGGGGCTCGTGCAGGAGCAGCGGGCCACCATCGTGTCCTTCGAGTTCCACCACGAGGACGAGCAGCGCTACGAGGAGTGCTCGGCAGGCCAGCTCTTTCGCCCCCGCTTCCTACCGCAGGGAATCTGGCTGCAGGTGCACGGCTTCAAGGAGTCTCCGATCTACCAGGAGGTCGCCGAGGTGCTGCGACAGGGCGCCGAAGGCGCCGACGACGACGGCCAGGCCGAGGCGCGGGCGCGGAGCTTGCTGATGTCCAGGCCTAGCGAAAGGGAGTTCACATGGCAGAGCTTGGGGGCGCACAGCGTGCGCCGCTCGGGGTTCGCCCTGGCGCGCGCGTCCTACCTGACCTCCACGCTGTCGCAGGGCCAGACGCTGCGCAAGGGCGTCACCATCGACTGCGCGAGAGACGAGGGCGCTGGCCGCGCGGGCGTGTCGGACGAGCAGTGGTGGCTGCGCCTCTACGTCATGTTCTCCCGCGCCACGTGCGTGCGGAACATGCTGATCCTGCGGCCGCCGCCGCGAGAGTTCCTGGAGTGCGGGCCGCCGGCGTCCCTGCGGAAGGCGCTCCTGGAGTTCGACAAGAGAGCGGTTTTGTCCAGGGCGGAGGCGAAGCAGCTCGCGGCAGAGCTGGGCTTCGTGCTGCCTTCCGCCTGAGCGCGGCTGCGCCTCGCTCGAAGCCCGCGGGGTTGTCCCAACGGCTTGGTCTTGCGCGCCAACGGCTCGCGGGGTTGTCCCGACAGCCTGGCCCGCGGGGTTGTCCCAACGGCTGCGCGACGTGACCAGTAGAGAACGCGCCTGTGCTGGCCGTGGCGGCGACGGCGCCGAGGAACATCGACATGCGCGCTCATGCAACAGGAAGGGGAGGAGGTGGCGGGGCGCGGAACAAACAGGGGGGCGAGGATGGGGACAACGTAAGGAGTGGAAGGGGGGCCCGCGCCAAGGCGAGAGGAAATATACGCAGAAGAGACAGCCAGGACGCCTCACCAACCACGAGGACGACGGTGATGGCTTTTTCCAGATTCGTCCAAAGGATTCTAATGTGGGGTTCTTCCGTCGGAGTAATTGTTTTTTCTTCTCACTCTCTCTCTCTCTCTCTCTCTCTCTCTCTCTCTCTTTCACACTTTCTCACTCTACCTTCCTCAAGCACAGACAATCTCTCTTTCTCGTTCTGCCTCTCTCCTTCTCTGTCTTGTTTTTTTTTTTTTCTCTCTCTCTCTCTCTCTTGTTCGTTTGTGCTGTCTCTCTCTCTCTCTCTCTCTCTCTCATATCTCCTGTACTTCTTCATTTCCTACGAAGGCCTTACGGCCGGCGCCGCCGACCCTGAAGGGCGATGACGACGGCGGTGGCGGCGGCGACGGCGGCGGTTGCGACTGCATTGTCGGCGGCTGCGGCGGTGTTGACGACGACGACGACGACGACGGCGACGAAACTTAAACGAAAGTCATTGAATTTGCCGTTTTGGGGTTCTCTTGAGTTACTTTGGCGCTCTCTTGGGCTTGGGCCTCTTTGTGCCTTCTTGGGGGCCTCTTGGGGCCTCCTGGGGGCCTCTTGTGGTGGAAGGCTCGGAATGTCGGTTGGTATTCCCCCTTTCGGGAGCTTTTGGGGCCCTCTTGGGGCCTTCTTGGGCAGTGCTGGGGCTGTCTTGGGCCGTCCCGGGGATGTCTTGATCCAAGAGGGGGGGTCTTTGATTAGCCTCGCACTTCTGGAGCTCCCCACAGTCGCCCCTTGGGGTCCTCTCGGAGCGCTCTTGGGGCGCTCTTAGGCGCTCATGGGGCAGTCTTGGAGCCATCTTGGGCCTGTTTGGGGGCCATCTTGACATTGAGCACTCATGGAGCCATCTCGATGCCTCGGGAGCCCACAGGAAGCGACAGGGCGAGAAGGTCACACTCATTGATCTTCTCTCGGTGTTGGACGGATGTTGGCCTCTTGGTGGCCTCCTTGGGAGTCTCCGCGGCCACCTGGAGCCATATTGGGGCCATCATGGGGCTTCTTGGAGGTATCTTGGAGGCCATCTTGAGCCAGCTTGGACCATCTTTCGCCATCTTGGAGGTCGTCTGGACGCATCTGGGGCCCTCTCCGAGCCCTCCTGGGGCAAACCCCTCCCTGAGATGCCCCCGAGAAGCCAACGCTCGTTCAACACCCTTGTGTTTTGTGTCAATGTCTTTGTTGATCTAGGAGGGGGGGGGCACTCAAGTAGCGTCGCCCCTCTGGAGTCCCCAACGTTGCCTCTTGAGGCCCTCCTGGGACGCTCTTCGCTCTTGGGCGCTTTGGGGGTCGTATTGGGTCCCCGTTGGGGACCTTAGGGTCCTCTTGGAGCCATCTTGATGGCTCGGACGGCCCTCGGAAGCGAACGAGCGAGAGGGCTAACATCACTGATCGTCCTGAGGATTTCGAAGGGTGTTCGCCTCCTGGGAGCATCCTGGAGAGGCCCCCTAGCCCACCTGGACCAGTCTTGGAGGAGGCTTGGGACCTCTGGGAACACCTTGGAAGTCATCTTGAGCCATCTTGCGCTATCTTGAACCATCTTGGAGGCCATCTTGGACTCTCCGAGGCCCTCTTGGAGCCATCGTGGGCAATCTTGGACGCTCTAAAGACCCGCTGGGCGCCCCGTCCAGGTCCAGTGGGAGTGGTAGGGAGGGTTCAAGACACCGTCCCCGCCTGCAAGCTGTCTCTCTCTCTCTCTCTCATTCCCACCCGCCCTCCCAACATGAGCAGCACCTGGGCCTCAGCATGTTCGGCGGTCGTCTTTTGATGGTCAGCTACCGGGAACCAGTGCAGACCCCATGTGCGCGATGGGGCGAGGTGCGCCACGCGTGCCAGGCGCTCCAGGTGCGCCAGTCACCCCTGGGGGCCCAAGCGTGCCATGCACGCCTCGCGCGCCTGATGCGCTACGTGCGCCATATGTGCCGCATGATCCAGCCGCGCCATGTGCACAACGTCCAGGGCACGAGCAGGGTGTGCCAGGTGCGCCGGCGCACGTGACAGCACGCATCAAGAACATGTTGGCCCCACAATCCTTGTCGAACACCAGTGCACAATCCCGGCGGGGAGGCCATCATGGTGTCTGGTGGGCTTGCACACAGCAGGCAATACGACAGTACATCCGTGGCCCTTGTCAAACACCGATGGACAGTGATGACGGGGTGGCCGCAAACGATCCAGATTTAGCCGCGACGTGCATGATGTATTGATTTTTGACAGGGCTGGTGGCCTTGCGCAAAGCAGGCAATATGAGGACACCTCCGCCGCCTGGGTCAAATAACAGTACAAAGTGTTCGCGGGGCC
The DNA here is from genome assembly GCA_963575745.1 of Prorocentrum cordatum. Taxonomy (NCBI): domain Eukaryota; class Dinophyceae; order Prorocentrales; family Prorocentraceae; genus Prorocentrum; species Prorocentrum cordatum. Next base: position 797,533 of record CAUYUJ010008113.1, on the reverse strand, counting down.
CACGAGCATGACCCAATATTTTGCCCCAAAGTTTGCTTCGAGTATCTGTTGACGGGGAAGGGGGGGTGTTGGCATTTGTCTTGGTTGGCTGCTGGTCGTCTGGGGCAGGGGGTGTTCATTAATGGGGAACAGGTGATACACCCTCCCAGATATGGAAGGGGGGGGGTTGGAAGAGGAAACTCGCTAAACCACTCACGCCCTCTCGGGCTGGTGGGATAGATGCTGGCCCTCGATGCGCTAGTTGTCAGATTGCGGCTCCGTTCGAACAGTTATGGGGCGCCACGCACAAAATGCGGCGCACATGCGCGTGAACAACGACAGGGGGGGACATTGTTAAAAGGCGCCCTGAGATGCCAGGCGCCGCATTGGGCGAGGGGACGTCATGCGAAACTGCCCATTGGTGCCATAGGTGGATCTCCTTCTGGGGAGTGATTCGCGCGACGGGTGTACGGACATGGGCGGGGGGGGCGTTGTACGAACGTTGTTTTCGGGCTTTTAGGTGGTGCTCCTTGTGGGCACGATCCCCGTGATAAAGTGCGCCGCAATGGCCAGAAGGGGGTCGCAGTGCGAACCTTGCCTCTGGCGCCGTAGGTGCAGATCCCTGGGTGCCACGATCCGTGTGAGAGGTGTGCCGAAGAAGGCGGGGGGGCGGGATGCGAACCTTGTCTCTGGGGCCGTCGTGGAATTTTGCGGGCCACGATCCACGCGAGAGGTATGCCGAAGTGAACTGGGTGGCTCTATGGAGCTTCCCTCTGGTGCCACACATGCAGTTACTTTCGAGGCACGATCCGCCTGAGGGGCGGGCCATTCTGCGAACCTTGTCTCGGGGGACGCAGGTGGAGCTCCCTCTGGGGCGCGACCCCTATGAGGGGTGTGCCGACATGGGCGGGGGGCGCTAAGCGAAGCCCGTCTCTGGGGCCGCAGGTGCAGCTCTCTGAGGGGCACGACCCGTGTGACAACGTATGTCCTCCAACGCCGAACATGTTCTATTACAACTCGAGCGCACTACAACTCAAGCGCACGCGAAGCGCGCATGGTTCTAGTGTATATATATATATATATATATATATTTATGCTTATATACATTATACATATGTGTATGTGTTTGATGTAGTGTGGATGTGTGCATGTATGTTTGGGCATGTACATGTATGTCTGAGTGTTTGCATCCATGTATGCTTGTATTGGGTACGCCTGTATGTGTGAACCTATAGAACTGCATCCCCGCCATTGCCTCCCTCGCCATCCTCCCCTTAATTATTGACGCTCCGCGTACTCGCACATTTTGACCAGGCTGTCGCAAAGAAGGGGGAGCAGGGCGCCACGTGCTTCAGCGCGTTCTACAGCCTCCCCCCCGACACGGACTTTTGCTGGGACGCCCTCGGCCGCCAATTGGATACAGCACTGGATGACCTCTGCTGCAGCCCCGCGCTGTCCGTGGTCCTGTTCCTAGTTTCGGGGCTCCACCCCCACAAGGACAACTCCGAGAATGTCCCCTCCGACCCTGCTCAGTTCGACAGGAAAGCATGGAGTCACTTGGGATGCCTCTTCGACGTGGAACTTGGCATGGACGCTGGCAACCTGGTCTACAACATGTCCTGGGCCACCTTTGTGTGGGCGCTCGGCCTGGGCACCCCCTGGGAGGCGCCAACGTTCACGATTCACCCCAGCGAGCTCCCCCCCACGGCCACCGATCCAGGGGAGTCCCGCACGACGCATGCACATCAAAGGACGATGCACGCCCGCCGGACTCTCGCACCAGGTCCCCCAAGCGTGGTCATCAGGGACCAGGCCCCCGCCACCTTGTCAACCCCAAATTCGCCACCGTGGCATCCTTATTGAAGGGTCGCGACCTCCCCAGGCGCCATCGATCCGACCTGCGGGACCCCAACGGCTCGACCATGTCGTCGGAGAAGGCCCGCTGTGCGCTTATTCGCATGGTGCTTATAAAGCGAGAGCCACGGTCGCTCATGTGGCCCTTTCCTGACACTTCCGGGTCGGGGGACATTCCGGAGGCCATCCTCGGAGTCTGTTGCCCCTGGCAAAACGACCACGCCCTCTTCCGGTCCAGGTTCGCTGAGTTTGGGGGCCTCGACCTCGCTGACCTACGCCGCCTGCGCGGCCGCCTGGAGGCCCTCATCGCGCTCGTGGGAAGGAAGGCTGGTCCTGGTGGCCCACCACCACCCTGCCGCCAAGGCCGCCGGCTGTCCCAACACCTACGGCGACATGGAAAAGTTCCCGCTCAAGCTGAAGGCCCCGATGCTGGTCTTCGAAAAGATAGTAAAGCCAGCTGCCCTGGATACCTTCCCAGCGGCGCAGTGCAGCATTTGCGCCCTCCACCAGGACCTCGTGGGCAGCGACAATGGATTAGGGTCCGATGATCGACGGCCCCCCAGACCTCGCCGTCCTCGGGGGAGGTTTCTCCTTCGCCATGGTTCCCCCCCGCGCCACTCCCAGGCGCGACCCGGGTCCCCAGTTACCTGGCGCCCGGGGACAACCGGTTCAGCCATGACCAGAAGGCGGCGCGGTTTCGGCGCGACTTGCGCTTCGCGGCCGGGCTCAAGTTCGCAGAGGGTACCTGGTTGAACGACGCCGCGCGACAATACCTGGCGCAGGACCGCTTCCAGGCGCACGCCAACAGGATGGACTGCCCGTGGTTTTGTGGCCCCTGCTGGGTCAAGGAGGTGGAGAAGCAAGGCCCCCTTGCCCCTCCCGGGAACGCCCTTCACGAGCAGGTCCAGGCCCTCCAGCTCTCGCATGGCCCGACCAGGGCGCCCGCCACTGGCACCCCACCCCATCGCGCGCCTCCCCATGAATCTTGCCCTGCCAACACCAAGTCCACCGGGCGAGTTAGGAGACTACCTGCTCGAGGCGACGGGTCTACGCGAACCAAAGGCTGCCAATGCCACTCTTCCTCCCGCCCGGCAGGGCGACGGCGGTTCAGCAACTCAGTCCAAGAGACGGGGCCAGCATCGGCGGGCCCCCTCCCTGGGAAGAGAAGAGCGCGCGGCTGCTTGGTGCACCCGAAGGTGGAACGCCGCTTGAAAGCGCCGCCGATGCCTCGTCCATGCGCGGGGCGCCCGCCCCAGCACAGTCGACGCCCTGCTAGACCGCGAAACCAACTTGATTTACCCCAGATGCCCCACGACGAGACCCCGCCCGGCCCCCCTCGCGTCGCCCGAGCCTCCGCTCGCGCGCGAGCTGGTGCCCAACCGCGCCTCCGCGCTCAGGCCTGGCGCACGCAGCAAGGACGGCGACGCCCCCGTCCTTTTCCCGGACCTGCACGGGCAGCCGCCCCCTCTCCGCTCGTTGTTACAGATCCGCCAGCCCCTCCCCGAAGCTGCCCTGCCCGCCGGCCCGGCGCTTGCGCGCTACGACGCAGGGCATCGACAGGCTGCCACTGGGACCAGGCAGGATCACAAGGCACCCAGGCCCATTGGGGTATACCCGTAGGACCTCGACCCAGCCCTGGACGACCTCTGGAAGGAGTTCGTGGGCAAGCATGGCAGAGACATTCGGTATCCCGACGTCCAGGCCAGCCGGGGATCCCAGTCGCTCCTCCCCTTCCTGAAACTGGCCTACGGCGACAAGGCCCCCCAGGTCTTCCGCGCCCCAGATCTACCGTGGAACGGCGAGCGGCTAGCTGCTGCGCGCGTCATTGCACACTGTTGCGTCAACTCCCAGACAGACAGCTACGCCGTACCTGGGCCCGGCGCGCCAACGACGCCGGCCCGCCGCGTGGCTGCCCCCCCCGGCGCGCGCTGGAATCGCTCATTGGGTTCCGGAGCCAAGTCGACTCTGCCTTGCTCGCCGCAGGGGCTCTCCACGAGCTGGCCAAGGATTGCTGTTTCACAGAAACCCACGCTGTGCAGCCAGCTGGGCGCCGCCCCAACCAAGGGGCACAGCGCGAACGAGCGGTGGCTTCGATTCAGCAGTCGGCCCCCGCCCGCCGAGCTCCGTTCTCTCGCGGCCCCCTCCTCGGACGGCGCAGCCCGCCGCGGCCCGCAAGGCCCGGCCCGTTCTCCCCAGGGGGGCACCGCGTGGCGCGGAGGAGCCAAAGCATTGGGGACCCTGCCGCCAGGGCGCTGCCCCGGGGCTCCGGCTCTTCTCCCCGCAGAGTTCACTGCGTCGAGGAACTCCTTCGCAGACGACAGCGCCGCCCAGGCAGCCCCCAGCGACGCCGTCGCCGACGCCTCCGCTGCCGAACCCCCCGAGGCCGAGTCTGCCCTCGCCCCCTAGGGCCTATGGGGAGGCGGCCGCGGTCGCCCTGACCCCGCCCCTTAGCTCGGCCTCGCCCTCGCCGCCCAGGGATGCCGCCCGCGGCCCGCCAGCAGGCCCCGAGTAGTTATTGCAGCCCTACCTCGCCTGCGGTGGAGTCAGGTGAGGGCCCTCCTCCGCGCGCGGCTGGCGACGTGGACCCGGTCGGCCCTTCCGACAGCAGAGCCGCGCCCCCCCGCCCCGGGCGCGCCCCCCCAGGGGCAGCCGCAGGCCGAAAGGGGTGCGCGCGACGAGGGCAACCGGGGTGATCAGTGGGACAACTACTGCTCGCGGCGGCATTTCGAGTCTAGCCGCGAGCCCTACAGCCGCAATTGGAGTGGATGGACAGACTGGTCCAGCTGGGGCCCCGCTCACCCCGGCGAGTTGCGGGGGGCTGGGCTCGCGCCCAACGGGCGCGTGCAGACGCGCGGTCGGCCCCTTGGCCCAATCCCATCAGACCCATGCACTGGGCGGTATATGTATCATTAGGACACCGCAGGAGGAGGTCCAACTCTCCCCCGTTGGCGACGAGGACCACGCCGCCGCAGTGAAGCGCCTGCAGAGAGAGCTTGGGGATTATTTTAGCGGTTTTTGGCACCAGTGGACGCGCGCGCACCCCGCCAGTATTGGCTACGTCTGCGCGGACCCCGCCAAGCGGGACTCTGGGTCCTGCGAGGACTTTTTCTGGGCTTGGCGTCAGCGCGACTGCGGCCCAACGACTATGGACAGGGCCCTGCGGCCCCGGGTCATGCAACTGGGCGACCGCCCGCGACAAGTTCGCGAACCGCGGGGAAGGAAAAGGTGCCCCGATCATGGGGAAGGGAAAATATTAACGCAAACCAGGGAGCTACAAGTCGCGCTGCGAGCTCGCACCAGTTCTGGGCGCGGCAGTAGAACCCCTCCCACGCACCGCCGTCTCCACAACGTCCTGCTCGCACCAGCGGGCTCCTCGCTCTCCCCTGGGCACGCGTCTGTCAATCACCCCGGCCAGGGTTGCCTGCCGTCGCGCGCAGCCGTCGCTGCGTTCCCCTCCCACGGGCGCCGGCCCCCTGCCGGCCACTCGCCGACGGGCCCGAGCTCGGGCCCCTTCCGCCTCGCCCGCCCGCCCCCGCGCCCACCCCGCGGGAGGCGGCCCCCCGGGGGCCCGCCCTGGTTTCGCGCCCAAAGCCGCCCGGGGCGCGCCCAGCTGGGGCTGCTGGCGCGCCCCTTGCTCCCAGGAGGCCCTTTCTCCGGGGCCCCTTTGGGGCCCTTCGCCCCCTGGCGTTGCGCCGCCCCCCGCGGCCCGCCTCAGGCGCCGCCTAGGGGGCCTCGGATGTCCTCCTCGCCTCCGGCTGGGAGGTCATTGGAGCGCCCGCCACGTCGCCGCAACTCCAATTTTCCATGACGCGTGCCCAGTCGCCGGGCCCGTCCGCGCGCTCGGGCTCCTCCTTTGCCGTTCAGCGCCCTGGCTCTCCGCGGGACGTCGTTGGCCTGGCAGGCGCTGCTGTCTTGGTTCCGCCCTAGCGCGAGAGGCCGACGGGCCCCCCCCCCCCAGCCCGCAACGCTGACCTCCGCACGCCCGTCTTCAGTTCCTTTCGCGCACGCCCTGCGACCGTTAGTCGGGCTCGCCGCTCCCGTCCTCCGTGCTCCGCCTTTACCAAATAATGCGACCGTTCGTCGCTTTCCGTTCGCTCGTGTCCCTTCACCCCGCGGGCGGCCACCCTGTTGGCCGCCGTGGCCTCGCGCCCAATGCCGCCCGGCGAGCTGCGCATTTCCTCAACTGACCCTCCAGCCCGTGGCAGCGACGCACGGAAGGATGCGCCCCATATGGCGCCGCCCTCCCCTGCGACAGCGCGAGCCCCAGCGCCGAGGAGCGGCGGCGCTGGCCAGCGCGCTCCGCTGGCGCGTCCGCCTGGAAGCGGCCGGGCGCCAGGCCTGGCCGCGAGATCCGGCGATCCTCCAGCCCCCTCGCCGCCCGCGGGGCGGAACCTGCTGCCCGGCAACGTCGACGGTCCGGCGGGGTTTGACAGGCGACAGACAGGCGGCGAGCACGGCGGCAGCTGCAGCAGCGTCGTCTAGAACCAGCGAGCCGCCACGCCCGACGGGGGCGGGTGGCGCGCCGCCCGCCGGCGGCCTGAATCCTGGATCCCGACGCGGGGAAGCAGCTTTACAATGGCAAGATCGAAGGCGCGCAGCGCGGCGTTTACGGGGGGGGGCCGGGCAAATATATCAAGCGACTCCAAGCTACCCTGGGGGCGATGTTCACGAGCGCCCAGCACGCGTTCGTCCAGAAGCACGCTTCGCCCGGCTCCAGAGCAGCGCTCGACCCGCTGCGGCACGACCAGCAAACGCGCGTCAGCTTCTTGGACTCCTTCCGCCACCGCAAAGGGGGCGCGCGGTTCATGGGCGACGCGCCGCACCTCGGGGCCGGCTGGAAACAGCTGCGCGAGCGGCGTCTGTGGCGCGGCGATCCGTCGCGGCAGCACTCCCGCGTCTGGGCCGTCTCTCCCGCGCCTGTTTCACAGCTTGCAGCCGCCCCGCGGACGGCCCAACACGAACTGCCCCTGGTCGCGCCGTGGCTCCTTGCCGACGCGAGGTGGCCCCTCTTCCTGCTCAGCACGCGCAGTCAGTCTGCCTGCGCGCGCCCCCGCCTGGGGTGCCTGGCTTGCCGGCTGGAGAGCGCGGAGCGGCCGCGGCCCGGCCGACCCCGCTTCCCCTTCGCGCGGCACCTCTCCGCCGCGTTGTCGCTGCCCGACCACGCGTTCTGCAGCCTGGGGACCTGGAGGCCGCTTGTCCCCTCGGCGTCCGCTTGGCGCGACTTCCTCGCGTCGCCCACGCTGGTCTCTCGGCGTCGTTCACGCTGCTCCTACGGGTCTGTCCGTTCGTTTCTCTATGTCTGTTTGGCCGTGGGGTTCTTGGACTTCGAGTTCGGCATGCTTACCCGGGGACTTGAACGACGGTTCCTCTCTCTCTTTTCTACTCCGCCGTTCCTGCCCGTCTCGGAGGCGCTCCCGCTGCTCCTGCTGGCTCGCTTGCTGTTCCGCGTCGCGAAGACCTTCCGGGTCCTTGGCTTCGTGTTCGGCAAGGTACTTGGTGAGCATGGTTTGGCCTCTTCCCTGTCTCTCCTGGTCACCGCCGTCCTGGGTGAGCGTGGCGCACTCGGACTCCCACCTCGCCCCCGTCATCGCGCCGGTCTTCCGCTCTGAGCCGGGCATCTCCGCTCCGCTGTTTGTTTCCTTTGCTTCGGCGCGGCCCGCCCTGGCTCGCGCGACATTCGACTCGTCTTCGCGAGCCCGCGCACCACGAGCATTCCCACCAGCCCATCCATAATCGATTCTGGAAGGGGAAGGCTGCGACGCCTAACTCCAAAAAAACTGCGCGCGCCCGAAAGGCTGGTGGAATCGCCTCCCTGACCCCGCCCCCCTCCTGACTTCCTGCGCCGGCAGGTCGGGGCGCTCCCCGTGCCCTGCCCCGCCCCCCCCCGGTACCCCCCCCCGTTTTTCGCCTCCTCCCCTCTGCGACCCCCTGCCTCCGACTTCGGCGGCGAGCGACGGGGGGGACGAGAAAAAAAAGGCCCTCTCAGAAGGCGGCGGGGCTGCTGAGAAGCCGCCCAGCCTTTTGCCTGCGCCTTCGAGGATGGCTTTCAAACTGATCAGACGGCCAGGGTCTTCGGAACCTTCCGGGACGGCGTTCTCTTTCTCAGTTCCCCCCCGCGCTCGCCGCCGAGATCCGCCCCCTCGGCAACAGACCAGCTTCAGGTCTGGCGTCGGCCGGGGCCAGGCGTGTCGGCCGGGGGCCGACGGCGCGGCTTCGCAGCGGGGTGGTGCCCGTCGAAGAGCTGTTTCTCAGCGCCGGGGCGCCCAGGGTGGTGGGCGACAGACCACCTGGGCGCCAGCGACGGGGCGCGCGCCCAGGGCGGCAGGGCAAGGAAAGGGGGCGACCGGCGCGCGGGCGGGATGTGTGAGTCACCGCTGCGTTCCTTCCGCCGTCCCGCGCTCTCGCACTCCCTCCCTGCCCTCCCCTCCTCCCTCCCCGCTCGCTCTCATCGTTCCCCTCCGTCGTTCGCTCCCTCTCCCCCTCTGCTCCCGTGCCCGCGCTCCCCGAGCGCTTTCCCGCGCTCCACCGTTCCCTCCTCAGATGCCGTCGGGGACGTCCTCGGGAACGCCCGCGAGGCGGGGACGGAGGAGGCGCCCGCCGCCCGCAGTCCCGGGGGGGGGGGGTCCGGCGGGAGGAGTCGGACGGGGGGCGGTGGTCAACGTTTGGGCCCCCGCGCGGGGCCGGAGTACATTCGAACCGAGGTATGCGATCGAGATCCGCTCGGGGAGGGTACCCTAGTGCTCTTGGTGTTCATTGGATGTTCTTGTGCATCCTGGGGAGGGTGCCCTTGGATGTTCTGTTTGTTTTAGCCGACGGAGGGCCTCATGTTATTGAAGGACGTTCTTCTGGCCCAGGTCCGATTGCAGATGAGGTCATCGCCGCTGCAGATCCCTCGAGTGTCTCCACGCCGACGGCCCCGATGCATCGCCGACGATGGACGTCCTGGAGTCTCAGTGTTGGGTTTCTTGTGGAAGGATTCTCGTGGTCGAGTTCCTACTGTATTTGGGTGTCGGGCAGTGTGCGCTGGCCGAGGGAGAGGGGGGGGTAACAGGAGCTCAGGGAGGATGAGGCACCGATGTCGCTGGCCGTCCTGGAGAGCCCTCTTCGACACGGCTGGATTCTCCTCGAGACCTTGGTCAGAGCGGACCGGCGGAGGGGGAGACGGGAGGGGGGGGTCGAGGGGCGGGGGGGCGGAGATGCGGGGGTCGGGGGGGCGGAAGGGCACGGACGCGGGGGGTACTTTGTCGAGGGAGGGGCGGGGTGGCATGGACAGGGGGCCACATGCGAACCCTACCCCGACCCCCCACGATTTCTGAGGAGGAGGGTGGGGTTCGCGTGGGGGGTAGGGGTAAGGTTCGCGTGTGGCCCCCTGATGGAGGTTCTCCCGCCCTGTGCTGGCCACCCCATAACGTTGCCCCTCATCTGCTCTGCAGTGTGCGGACGGCTTGCCCAGGAGCGCCGTCAGATCCTCCAGAATGGCTTGGCCTCGAAGACGGACATGTTGGCTGCGCTGTCCGCCCGCGCCACCAAGCTGCGCGCGGAGGACGAGGTCTCCTGCCCGCACGGCACACCCGCGCGGGCGGAGCGTGTCATTCAGAGGGTCTGCACACGGTTGGTCTAGGCCTCCCCACAAGGGGCGGAGGTTCAGTCAAGACGCTGCAACAAGGACCATTTTGGGCTGGGGGGGGGCTCCGGTTTTCGGGCCTTGCGGGAACCTCCTCGTGGCCGAGGCTCGCCGTAGCCAGAGAAGCCCCTTCGTATCTTGCCCGGCGATCCTTGTGGTAGCAAGATGGCTGCAGATGGGGTCGGAGGGTCGCGCCACGTCGCCGATGCAGCGACGATCCGGCGCGATCCCGAGCCCAATCTTCTTCGTCCCGCCGCGGCCGATGCATCGGCGATACATCGTCGATTCGGTGCGATGGTCCGACCCTACAGTGGAAGCCCATGCCAAGAAACGCCCGGCTTGCCTCCAGGGTGCCCTGGATTTCTTGGGTTTCATGTGTTGTCTTTGGACAATGAGTTTTACGGGCCTCGTCTTTCACCTCCTTCCCCCCGCCTCCATAAATGGGCGGTGTGAGGGCGTTCGTGAGGGGACGGGGGTGTCTTCAGATGAAGGTGGTGCCGTTCCGAATGTATCTCGCTTCATTTGTGTGTTCCCGTCTCAAGCTCTTTGGCTCGAGCGTTCATGCAGACGCCCGAGTCTTTTAGGATCTGTACTCCTACAGCTTCCGCTTGCAGCGATAGCTTTCGGGAGCTGATCTCGGTGCTGTCTGACGAGCGTGACTCTGGTGAGCAGGGGTATCCCACGACGGCGCGTCTGGGTTTCGCACCTCTGGCGGTATTCCTGTGGACCCTGTTCACTGCGGCGAACGACGTGGACGATCGTGGTGCGGAGGTGCCCGACTACGGTCAAATCGAGGCGCTGCTGCCGGTGGAGGCATGGAGTCGACGTTATTATCGTCAGAGCTCGACAGACGGAGTGGAGGTTTCGCTGGTGAGACGGAAGTCTGGGAATCGCTGGGCTGTCCTTGTGCCTGGCATGACGCTGGGTCTGACCACGATCGCGGCGAAGTCGAGTTTCTTTTCGGATCCGATCGAGGGTATACGCTGGAGGCCTCTCCCGCTTCTGATCGAGCATCGGACGTCATCTATAATGGCGCAGGCTACTCAGGGACTGCAGGCGGGAACTGTGCCGGAGCTGCGACAGCACGCTTTCCACTGGTGCCACGCTGTGCGCCCAGCCTGCTGGTCCCCTGGGTCCCTCCCTCCTGCCTTGTCCCGTCTGGCTCTCGGCTCCTCCTCCCTCCTCGCCCTCTCCGTGTCCTGCCCCCCCCTTGCCCCTTGTGTTTCCTTGCCCTCGTGTCTTGTGTGCTCTCCCTTCGTCCCCTCGCTTGGTTTCCCTCCCCTTCCCCGTCTCCTCGTCTGTCCGTCCGTCGACCCGGTCTGTCCTTCCCTGTCGTCCGCCCTCGCCCCCTCCCCCTCCCCCTCTCGCTCCTCGGTTCCTCGCTTTCCCGTCGGCCCCGGTTTCTTGCCTTGCCCGCGTTTCTTTGTCGGCCTGTCCTGTTGACCGAATAAGAGAGCGCTGTATTTTTCCACCTGTGCTCACGCCCACGCGCCGCCTGGTGTATGGCTTGTCTGTCTGTCTGTGGGTCCTCGCAGCAGGCTCTTGCGACGAACCTGATCTACACTCTCGTGACATCGTGCAGTCCGGCGCTGAAGAGTCTGCGCTGGTCGCTACGGAGCCCGAAGCGTTTCTTGGGTGTGCTGGCTCTTCTGTTCGTCCTGGTGGGGTGTCTGAAGATGTTGGGTGTGATCTCTTACGTGTACGACACCGCCCTGGCCGTGCTGGTGTCTCTTCGGGCTTCTCGGGACACGCTGGTCGAGGGCTCCGAGGCTCTCCAAGAGTGGGGAGTGTATGTAAACGAGTGGCTGGAGTGGGGACGGCGTGTTATGCCCTTGCAGCGTTGGTGTGCCTGGCTGGTGGCGACGGGTTAGCTTCTCGCTGGGGGGCTGCGCGAGTTCACCGATACCGACGATGGTGGACAGTCTTCGATTGGGACATCGTCTACAGGTTCGGCCCCATCGGGGTGTGCGGTGCAGCCGCCTCCCCTGCCTCCGCCCGCTGCTCCCCCTGTGCTGGGCGGCGCTCCGGCGAGCCAGCTCAGAGACCTCGCGGGGCCCCAGAAGGCTATGGCAGGGGAGGTCAACGGCTCAACATGTGGATCGCCGAGAGGAGTCGAGAGCTACGTCGGAACACACTCGAGGAGAGCGGCGGGGTGCGCAGCACCGTGGCCGAGGAGGCGAATCGCCAGGTGATCAAAGAGATGGTGAGCAGGCTCGACTGCGTGGAGACGAAGGCGCGGGGCGAACCGATTTCCAGCGAGGGCCCAGCGGGCCAAGGTGGAGGAGCTGCTGTGGAGAGCTCGCCGACGAAGGGTGCTTCTGGGTCCGCGGGTGCGCTGCTCGAGACTCCGGAGAAGAAGGCGGCGACGACGCACAGGCGGTGGAGCTTGCTATCAAACGGATGCGGTTCAAGGCTCAGTCTCCACAGCAGGTGTTCCTGAAGCCGCTGGGCGATTGCGAGGAGCAGCCCGCCGCTGGGCGACGAAGATGCCGGGCGGACACCGCGAGCGGATCGCGTCGGAGGTGCTGGCGGACATCTTCTCCGCGGGGAAGACGGCGGAGGCCTGGGCTCGGGACTTCATCCGGGACTGCGGCCTCATGGAATGCCATGCTGTTCGGGAGATGGTGGCGGCCATCGGCGCGGTGGACGCGATGTCTATGACCGACCGGCAGAAGGGCTTGCTGAATCAGGTAAGCTTCGAGCGGCTGGTGAGGAAGGGCTACGCGCTGGCGCGGGCGTACCGCGCCGCGCGCTGCAAGGGCGACTGGAGCCGCCCGAAGGACGCCAAGGCCTGGAAGACGAAGGTCGACTGGGAAGCGGGTCGCCGGCTGGACCTTCAGCTTTCGGAGGAGGGGATTCTGAGGGTGATGGGCGCAGAGAAGGAGATAAAGAAGGCTATGGTTCGGGATGAGCAGCTGATGAAGGCGCGCGCGGATCTCGGCAACTGGGGCGCGGCCCCGCCCTGAGCCGGCCAGAGCTTCAAGTGGGGTCCGCGGTGCCAGTTGTGCTGCGGGGCCCGCCCTGTCCCCCGTCGGTCTCGGGCCGCAGGGGGGCTTCCTTCAGATCTTTCGAGCGCTTGAGGTTGGGGCTCCCGGTCGAGACAGACTAGGGCCTCTGCGCCGTTGCGCGCGCGCCGAATTGGGGCTGGCATGTCGTGGCGGCGGGGCGTCGCGTCCTGTCCGAGGCGGCCCTCTTCCCCAAGCTCTATCGGCACTCGTCTTCTTCGAGGGTGGTGGCCTCGCGGTGGAGGACGGATGTGGAATTGCTGAATTGCGCGAGCCGCTGCCTCCTCGCCCTTCGCCAATTGCACCAGGAGAGCTCCAACGACGAGCTTCTCTCGGGGCGGGGAGCGGGGGGGGGCAGAGGGGGGCGCCGGAGAACGTGGGCGGGGGCCTCGCGAAGCGCGCGCTGAGCAAGGCGCGTCGGTTGCAGCCGCCGTCCGCGACGCCCTCGAGGAGCCGCGATGCTGCGGCTGCGCCCCGCCTCCTCGTCGGCGGACCACGGTCGTCAGCCCCGTTGCACCTGCGTGCAGAAGGTTGCCAGGCAGGGGGGGGGGCTCGCTGGCGGCTGCGGGGGGCTGCCGGATCGAGGCGAGATGTTTCCCGCTCAGCGGGGGCGCGTCGCCCTGCCTCCTCCTTGCTCGAGGCCAGTCAGCGCAAGGTCTGCGTCGCCCCACGCGGCGCTGAAGCTGGCGGGTTGCAAGACGGAGATGCTGAAGACGCGGGCCGCGCGATCTTCGCCCCCCGAGCATGAGCAACGCCGGCGTCAGAGCCCCGACGGGTGCCATTACTGCCCCACTGGCCGAGAACACTTCGACGCTAGTCTCCACCGACCAGAGGCGCACGAAGGCCCGTGACATGATGACGAGCGTCGTTGATGCAGAGGCGTCGGCCATGGAGCGGCGCGTTCTTGTGAACGAGCGCGCTCGCCTTCTCATGACTGGCTTCTGCGCGGCTTTCCTGCCAGCGATCCCCTGGCTCTTGTTTGTTCTGCTGGAGATGGGTTTGCATTGCGCTCTGCTACTCTGTTGGGCGGCGGTGGTGGTGGTGGTGGTGGTGGTGGTGGTGGTGGTGTGTGTGTGTGTGTGTGTGTGTGTGGTGGGGGGGGGGGGGGTGGCGCGGTGCCATCCAGATGGGCAGGGGTGCGAAGCAGGGATGGCCGCCCAGCGCCCCGCTGACGCGGTGGGCGAAGAGGCGGATGGCCAGCCACATTGCTCGCGCCCTCGCTTGTGCCGACGATTTTTGTTTCGGGCTCGCATATGCCTTCCGCTCGCTGGGCTCTGTGCTCAACGCTCCTCGCAAGTTGGGGCCTGTTACTGGCCTCCGGCTTAACTGCGAGGAATGCGCGATCTTTCTCGCTGACGACAACATGAGCAGCTCCGGGGAAACTGACTTTGAGGTTGTAGCACCAGCGCATGCCGACGAGGTCCGCGACCAATTGAAATCGATGTCCGACGGCAAGAGCGCCGGCGCAGGTGTCGTTGTAGCGGAATTGCTGAAGGAAGGCAGCGACAAGCTAATATTGGCGATTGCCGCTCTTTTCTCGGACATCCTGCAGCCGGGCGCGGAGTTGCCAGAGCACTGGAGGCACTCCCGTCTCAAAGTCTCATTCTAAGAAGGGGCTCCAACATCGGTCGACAATCGCCGCCCGATTGCGACATTTCCGATTGCATATAAACTTCTCAGCCGCGTGGTGCTCGGAAGGGTCAGGGGCGCATTGCCGCGGGGGCAGTCAGTTGACCAGACGGGATTTCGTGCTGGATATTCTTCCGACGACCCTATTTTTGTTGTCGCTCTGTTGTCGGAGGTATTTCGCGAATTGCAGGCGCCGCCGTGTCTTGTGGCCATTGATTTCCCGAAGGCTTTCGACCCCCAGAACCGCGATTGTTGGCGGGCGGCGCCGCGTGAACAGAGGGCGCCTTCTATCGGAGCGTGAGTTACCCACGACGCTTTCGCTTCCAGGCAAAACCAATCCATGCCGCGCGCCTCCTCGCCGAGCGGCCTGGCCAGTACAGGCTGCAATTTGGCGTCGTTTGGTATCTCTTGGAAGCGCGGGTGGTCGAAAGCGAGGTAGGTTTGTTTTCCCCCTATTCTACGTGTATATATATATGCGTGCTGCAACGTATTCACCGAGGACAGTCGTGCGAAGCACAGAGCGATCGGGCAAGCAAATCTTTTGAAATACGGCGGGGCGTGAGACAAGATGGCCCTATTTCCCCACTTTTGTTCAGCGCCGCTCTGGGGAAGCTCGCGCGCGGACTTCGAGGCAACTGGCAGCAGCGCCAGCGGGGCGCTGAGACATACAAGTCGCGCAGAATGGCAAACTTACGTTTTGCAGGTGACCTGATGCCGGCGGCCGGTTTGTCTTATCTGGCAAAACATACGCTGGGCGATCTAATGCGCAAAGCCAAAGAATTCTGATTAGAGGTACAAGGGGATAAAACAAAGATTACGCGGGGCTGCTTTGGCCGGGGAGCTTCGGCAACCAATGCGCATGTGCAGTCGCGCACCTTGGAAGCGCTGCCCGGCGACGCGGCAGCGATGCATGTGGGAAGGCTTCTAAGTTGGACAAATACCCAAGACGTTGAGCTGAAGAACGGGGCTGCGAAAGCTTGGGCTAAGTTTTCAGCGTGCCAGGGCGAGCTGACTGACTGGTGTTATCCTTGATCGCAACGGGTGCGACTATTTGGTTCCGTCGTTCAGCCTACCTTTCTCTATGGTTGTTCTTCTTGGACATTGACATTGAAGCGCGAGTCCGCAATCGACCGGCTGCAAGGGAAAATGTGCGATTGGTCGCTGGTGTGAAAAGGCGCGTCGTTATTGATTCGGGGGGCGGGAAGAGTTTGGAGGGCTGGGTTAGCTGGATCGTGCGCTCGACACGCGCAGCAGTCAAGGTCAGCCAGGAGCACGGTGTTCGCAATTGGGTGGAAGAGGTTTCAAGGCGAAAGTTTCGGCGGGCAGGGCGCGCTGCCCGTCGGGGCGACTGCCGCTTGACGAAAGTGATGCTAGTTTGGTCCTTGACAGGTTGCAGAGCACAGGCGCGGCCGCTTGCGCAGTGGCGCGACAGCCTTGGCAAGTTTTTCACCGGCGAGGCAGGCAGGCCTGTTGGCGCTTCCTCGTGGATTACGGCGGCAGAAATTTGGGGTACTTGGAGGCTGCTGGAAGATGATTGCGCTGAGTTCTGTAAGCGGTGAGGGCGGCAGCCGCGGCTGCCATCTGTCGAGCCCTGTTTGGGGGCACGTGGCAACGTGCGACGCGCGCTGTCCGTGCTCGACTTGCTTGCTCGCTTGCTTGCTTGCTAACCTTGACCTTCTTTTGTCCGGGGATTTGATCGCGGCCCTCCGCGGCGACTTTAAAAGGATGCAAGCGGTAATGGGTACTGAATATCTCGGGGTGTCTATCGGGCTTGAGTCTCATCGTGATGCGCGGAGAGAAGCTACCCCGAAATTCATGGCTCGCGTGGGCACTGCGAGACATACGGGGCTAGGACTTGCGAGCGCTGCTGTTGCGTTCAGAGTGATGTGTGCGTCGGTCTTACTCTTCTTACTCAAGGTTCACCCGGTGTCGCGCGAGCTCTTGCGATGCTTCCTTGAATGTGCGATGCGCTTGACGGCTTGCCTCGTGGCGCGTTCCCGCGCCCCCTGTGCGCGCAGCTGAAGCAAGTTCTTTTGCTCGTCCAGTTTCAAGAGTCATCGTGTCTCGCTCGTGCAACCTGTCTGCGCTGCATGATTATAGGAACGACGGGGCGGGGGCGGCATTCGAGCGCCTTCGTCGGCTTGAATAACATGAATAACATGTCTCCGATCGCACGAGGCCGGGGTAGTGGAAGGGTAGCTTCCTCTCGCGAACGGGCGATCTTCGCGCCTGGTTTCACAGGGGTCCGCGCGCAGTTGATTGCACCGCTGGCAAGCTGCAAACTCGTCTGCACGACTACCTTGCATCTTTCTATCACAAGGCTGAGGATCCGAGGAGCATTCTTTTCCGAAGGGCGCAGGCTTGCTTCCCAGAGATTCGTCAGACACATTTTGATCGTTTCTTCCTGAGTGCCCTCTTCGCGGCACAATCGCAACCCGGCATGATTGTCGGGGCCCTGAAATTCTGCCGTCGTGGATTGCGCACGTCTCGCCGCTTTGAAGCTTTGTCTGCTGGGCGTGCTCTGGGGTGTCAAGATGGCGGCTGTTCAGACCTTGACTCTGTTGAACTTTACGCGCGAACATCATGACCGATGTCTTCGTCTCGCGTCTCTCTTCACATGTTGACTCGACCTTTTCGTCTTCGCGGTGGCCTGAGGGTTCGCCCTGGTCGCCCCCCTTTTACCTGCTTTCACCGTCGCCGATGTCGTCGAATATTATCTTTGCTGCCTGCGTCGACGCTTTCATTTCTCATCGCATTTGCCGCCGCCTCAGGGCGCCGGGCCCGCCCGCGGCAGCATTTCGAGGTCCGCTTCAGGGTCGATGCTCGCCGTCGCAGACGTACTGCCTGCGCCCGGCGTCGTCGGGCTGCGTTTTGGTGTTGTTGCTGTGTGTGTGAATGTGTGAATGTGTGAATGTGTGTGTGTGTGTGTCTCTCTCTCTCTCTCTCTCTCTCTCTCTCTCTCTCTTTTTTTCTCTTTCTCTTTCTCTTTTTTTCTCTCTCTCTCTCTCTCTCTCTCTCTCTCTCTCTCTCTCTCTCTCTCTCCCTCTCTCTTGTTTTTCTTCTCTCTCTCTCTATATATATATGTCTTTCTTTATTTCTCTCTCTCTCTCTCTCTCTCTCTCTCTCTTTTCCGCATTCTCCTCCCCCTCCTCATGTCCTCCAGTGCTGAGTGCGCGCGCTCCTCCTGGGCGCTGGCCCCTGCTCCGCGGCTGCGCCTGTTTAACGTCGGCGCCCGTTGCCCCCTGGGCGCTTCGCACCGCGGTGGCGCAGGCGAATGGGCGAGCTTGCAGGCGGGGGGAAGACGGAGCACGCAGTGCTCTATTCAACAGAATTACCCGGGCGACGTGCCCAACCCTTGCGCAAAAGCGGGGCGCAAATAGTTTAGGATACTTTATAAGGGGGCGATGGCGGAGCGAGGGTTGCATATGTCTGCAGACGGAATTCGGGAGACTCGCTGGACACTGGCTACAGGAAAAGGGCTTGATAAAGCTGATGAGTTACAATTCCTGGGCACTCCTAGCCACTTCGAAAATGGTGATCACAGCAGGCCTCGAAAGTGGCGACAGTTTCACAGATCGCAGCCCCGCAGGGATGGCGAGGTCTAATTTGGGTCCGCGCGTGGCGTCACTGTGCCGGGCCCCCCAGCAGGCCTCGAAAGTGGCGACAGTTTCACAGATCGCAGCCTCCAGGGGATGGCGAGGTCTCATTTGAATCTGCCCGTGGCGTCACTGCGCCGGGCCCCTCAGCAGGCCTCGAAAGTGGCGACAGTTTCACAGATCGCAGCCCGTTTGAATATGCCCGTGGCGTAACTGTGCAGGGCCCCCCAGCAGGCCTCGAAAGTGGCGACAGTTTCACAGATCGCAGCCCCCCCAGAGATGGCGAGGCCTAATTTGAATCCGCGCGTGGCCCTCACTGTGCTGGGCCCCCCAGTAGGCCTCGAAAATGGCGACAGTTTCACAGATCACAGCCCCCCAGGGATGGCGAGGTTTCAGAGGAATCTGCCCGTGGCGTCACTGTGCTGGGCCCCCCAGCAGGCCTCGAAAGTGGCGACAGTTTCACAGATCGCACCCCCCCAGGGATGGCGAGGTCTAATTTGAATCCGCGCGTGGCCCTCACTGTGCTGGGCCCCCCAGCAGGCCTCGAAAATGGCGACAGTTTCACAGATCGCAGCCCCCCAGGGATGGCGAGGTCTAATTTGAATCTGCCCGTGGCCCTCACTGTGCTGGGCCCCCCAGCAGGCCTCGAAAATGGCGACAGTTTCACAGATCGCAGCCCCCCAGGGATGGCGAGGTCTAATTTGAATCTGCCCGTGGCCCTCACTGTGCTGGGCCCCCCAGCAGGCCTCGAAAATGGCGACAGTTTCACAGATCGCAGCCCCCCAGGGATGGCGAGGTCTAATTTGAATCCGCGCGTGGCCCTCACTGTGCTGGGCCCCCCAGCAGGCCTCGAAAATGGCGACAGTTTCACAGATCGCAGCCCCCCCAGGGATGGCGAGGTCTAATTTGAATCTGCCCGTGGCCCTCACTGTGCTGGGCCCCCCAGCAGGCCTCGAAAATGGCGACAGTTTCACAGATCGCAGCCCCCCAGGGATGGCGAGGTCTAATTTGAATCTGCCCGTGGCCCTCACTGTGCTGGGCCCCCCAGCAGGCCTCGAAAATGGCGACAGTTTCACAGATCGCAGCCCCCCAGGGATGGCGAGGTCTAATTTGAATCTGCCCGTGGCCCTCACTGTGCTGGGCCCCCCAGCAGGCCTCGAAAATGGCGACAGTTTCACAGATCGCAGCCCCCCAGGGATGGCGAGGTCTAATTTGAATCTGCCCGTGGCCCTCACTGTGCTGGGCCCCCCAGCAGGCCTCGAAATGGCGACAGTTTCACAGATCGCAGCCCCCCAGGGATGGCGAGGTCTAATTTGAATATGCCCGTGGCCCTCGCTGTGCTGGGCCCCCAGCAGGCTTCGAAAATGGCGACAGTTTCACAGATCGCAGCCCCCCAGGGATGGCGAGGTCTAATTTGAATCTGCCCGTGGCCCTCAGCGCTGGGCCCCCCGGCAGGCCTCGAAAATGGAGACAGTTTCACAGATCGCAGCCCCCCAGGGATGGCGAGGTCTAATTTGAATCTGCCCGTGGCCCTCACTGTGCTGGGCCCCCCAGCAGGCCTCGAAAGTGGCGACATTTTCACAGATCGCAGCCCCCCCAGGGATGGCGAGGTCTAATTTGAATCTTCCCGTGGCCCTCACTGTGCTGGGCCCCCCAGCAGGCCTCGAAAGTGGCGACATTTTCACAGATCGCAGCCCCCCGCAGGCAAGACAGGAAGAGGCAGGGAGGGAGGAAGGGAGGGAGGAGGGACGCGACCACACTGCTCTATTCAAAACGAATACCCAACCAAGGAGGGTTGGGAAAATTACCCTGGCGACGTACCCAACCCCTGCGCAAAAGCGGGGCGCAAATAGTTTAGGATACTTTATAAGGGGGCGATGACGGAGCGAGGGTTACATATGTCTGCAGACGGAATTCGGGAGACTCGCAGGACACTGGCTACAGGAAAAGGGCTTGATAAAGCTGATGATTTACAATTCCTGAGCACTCCTAGCCACTTCGAAAACGGGGATCACAGCAGGCCTCGAAAGTGGCGACAGGTTCACAGATCGCAGCCCCGCAGGGATGGCGAGGTCTCATTTGAATCTGCCCGTGGCCCTCACTGTGCTGGGCCCCCCAGCAGGCCTCGAAAATGGCGGCAGTTTCGCAGATCGCAGCCCCCCAGGGATGGCGAGGTCTAATTTGAATCCGCGCGTGGCCCTCACTGTGCTGGGCCCCCCAGCAGGCCTCGAAAATGGCGACAGTTTCGCAGATCGCAGCCCCCCAGGGATGGCGAGGTCTAATTTGAATCTGCGCGTGGCCCTCACTGTGCTGGGCCCCCCAGCAGGCCTCGAAAATGGCGACAGTTTCACAGATCGCAGCCCCCCTGGGATGGCGAGGTCTAATTTGGGTCCGCCCCTGGCCCTCACTGTGCTGGGCCCCCCAGCAGGCCTCGAAAGTGGCGACAGTTTCGCAGATCGCAGCCCCCCAGGGATGGCGAGGTCTAATTTGAATCCGCGCGTGGCCCTCACTGTGCTGGGCCCCCCAGCAGGCCTCGAAAGTGGCGACAGTTGCAGATCGCTGGCGCAATCGACAGTTTCACAGATCGCAGCCCCCCAGGGATGGCGAGGTCTAATTTGGGTCCGCGCGTGGCCCTCACTGTGCTGGGCCCCCCAGCAGGCCTCGAAAATGGCGACAGTTTCGCAGATCGCAGCCCCCCAGGGATGGCGAGGTCTAATTTGAATCCGCCGTGGCCCTCACTGTGCTGGGCCCCCCAGCAGGCCTCGAAAATGGCGACAGTTTCGCAGATCGCAGCCCCCCAGGGATGGCGAGGTCTAATTTGAATCCGCCCGTGGCCCTCACTGTGCTGGGCCCCCCAGCAGGCCTCGAAAATGGCGACAGTTTCGCAGATCGCAGCCCCCCAGGGATGGCGAGGTCTAATTTGAATCCGCCGTGGCCCTCACTGTGCTGGGCCCCCCAGCAGGCCTCGAAAATGGCGACAGTTTCGCAGATCGCAGCCCCCCAGGGATGGCGAGGTCTAATTTGGGTCCGCCCGTGGCCCTCACTGTGCTGGGCCCCCCAGCAGGCCTCGAAAATGGCGACAGTTTCGCAGATCGCAGCCCCCCAGGGATGGCGAGGTTTAATTTGGGTCCGCCCGTGGCCCTCACTGTGCTGGGCCCCCCAGCAGGCCTCGAAAGTGGCGACAGTTTCACAGATCGCAGCCCCCCGCAGGCAAGACAGGAGGAGGCAGGAAAGAGGCGGGAGGCGGGAGGAGGAAGGACGCGACCACACTGCTCTATTCAAAACGAATGCCCAACCAAGGAGGGTTGGGAAAAAGACAGGTGGCGAAGACGGGCGGCGAAGAGCGCGCGCAGGGCACCGAGGTAGAGCCACGTGGATCAGCATTTTCGCTGGAAGAAGAGCATGACGGGCATGGCGAAGCGCGCGGGTTCAGCTGGGGCGTTGCGCAGGCGCGAGGAGAAGGTCGACGAGGTCGGGCCGTTTGTTCTGCGCGGTGAAGAAGGCCGAGGTGGCGGGCTCAGAGGCGGAGGTCGCCCTGAGGCTCGTTTTCGATCAGCGACGCTCCTACTTTGCGGCGGCAGCGGCCGCCGTGGTGCGCCATGGGGGGAGTGAGCGCCATGTCCAATCTCGACGTGTCCGAGGCGACTTGCCCAATTTATACTACACGTTCGGCCCAGGGGAGGAGTTGGCGCCCTACTTCGCGCTGCCGACTGCGAAGGCGAGCGAGCTGGTGGTCTCCCTGCCCGACGACGTGGCCCTTGCGGGCAAGGTGGGGCGCCGGGGGATCTGAGCTGCGTTTGCGGGCTTGTCGCGGGCGCGCTGGATGGCCCAGGCCACGGCGGGGGACTTGTTCAATGGAGGTCCTCAGTTGGGGCTCGGCTGTTTCTCGGAGGAGCAGCGGCCGGCGGAGGGCGGCCATCTCCCCCAGATCTCTCGCGAGGCGCCCGCCGTCCACTGCGGGCGCGTCGACGACTTCGGGGTCATCGGGGCGGTCTTCGCGGCCTCGGGCAGCGACCGGGCGCCTCCTCGAGCGCAAGGTCGGCGGGCGCCCAAGTGCGCGAGGGCGACTGCTCCGAGGAAGCGAGGATGATCGGCGGGGGCTTCCTGGGGATGCGCCTGGCGCCGAACCAGGACAAGACGTGGGCGGTGGTCGCTGGGGCCGAGGAGATGTTGGACAAGCAGGTGGATTGCCCAGGGGCGGTGGCGCGCGCCTTGGGCATATTATCCCGGGGCTTCTTATTGCGCCCGGGTGCGCTGAGCGCGTTCGCGGAGGCGCACCAGTGGTGCTCGGAGGCTCGAGGTGGGCCGCGTCGGCCGGTTCCGAGGGAGGCGCTCAGGGGGCTGGCGGTGGCTGCCGCGAACGCGCCGCTGATCTCGGTGGACCCGGCCATGCCCTGGGATCCCCCGGCGGCGATGGTCGATGCCAGCCTGCGCAGAGTAGCCATCGTCGGCGCGGAGAGCACCCTGGAGAGCAGCGCCGAGAGGCCCGATTCGCCGTGCGAGGAGGTTGGACTGTCTGGGCGGGCATCTCCTCATCTTGGGCGGCCGAGCAGTGGTCCGAGGAGGTACCTGCGCTCGATACCTGCGCGCGATGGCGGGCGTCGAGCTGGGGGCCCGCATTCGGGCGCCGCCGGTGCACAGCTGCTGGGGCGACCTGTCGAGGTGGAGGGAGCTCTTGGGCCCGAGCGCATCGACGTCCTGGAGATGGGGGCTGGGCTGGCCTGCGCGCGGAGATCGCGAGCGAGCTGGGGCCGACGACACCTGGCGATCACCGACTCCATGGTCTGCCTTGGGGGGGTGCTCCAAAGGGGAGGTCCGCCAGCGCGCCGATCCTGATCATGCGCAGGCGGATGGCTTCGCTGGACCTGGGGCGCGGGTTGAGGGAGCGCTGGAGGCGGGCCCCATCGGAGCGGAACCGCAGCGACGGACCCAGCCGAGGATGCCCGATCGGGCAGGCCCCAGAGCGCAGGAGCGAGACGGAGGTGGCGCTGCCTCCTTCGGCGGCGGAGGCCGTGGAGGAGTTGGTCGAGATCGCCGAGGAGGGCCCGTTCGAGCCGATGCGTTGCCGCCCGGTGATCTCGGCGCGAGCCCTGCGTTTCACCCACCTCTGCAGTGGGCGCGCGAGGAAAGGGGGCCTGGAATGCTGGCTGCTACGTTTGGCGGCCCTGCGAGGTTACCTCCTGATGCGCGCGAACGTGGGCGCGGGGTTCGAAGCCGAGATCGACCTCGCCGACGAGGTGAACGCGAGGAAGTGGGAGATGTTCTCGGAGGCTGCTGCGGATGGAGGACACGCTGGACTATCGTGCGCTACGCGGTCTCGCGTGCGTGTCCAACCAGGAGGGCCCCCTCAACCACGGTTGCGAAGCCATCCCTGCGGGCGACCTGGGCTACGAGGGCAGGATTTACGAAGCGTGGATCTGGGGACTGCGCGGTTGCTGAGCAGTCTGAGGATCCTGCGGGCCATCGGGCGGAAGTGTGGCTCGGTCTCGCTCGAACGCCCAGACGATCCCGGAGTGCCTCCTTCCCCCTCTTCATCGCCGAGGATCTGCTGAGTTGGGAGAAGGAGCTAGGTGCGTGCCCGGTGACGTTCCTGCAGTGCATGTGGGGATGCCCAGCGCTGAAGATGACGACCCTGCCAGGCACCGCCAAGCAGATGGGGTGCTTCGTGCAGCTGTGCATCCACGAGACGCACCTGGTGAGCCTACGTGGGGCGACTCAGGGAGGGTCCGGAGTCGAGTGGCGCAGTGCTATCCCCCGGAATTCTACAGCATGCTGGCGGAGTGTCACGCGGGGGCCATGCTGACCAACTGCGAGAGACGGGGGGCGGAGCTGACCGAGCGCGCTATCCAGGAGACGATCGTGGACGCGCTGGAGCGGAAGCGCCGAGATCGGGCGCCTGCTGGCACGCTACCTCCATCCTTCGCGGCAGCTGGCTGGTTGAGGACTTCACGGGCCGACGCGCTCAAGTCCTGGGGTGGGGCCCTCGGAGGCCACCCAGGCTCAGCGTTGCCTCGTTTTTGCCGGGTGGGGGGCCCGAGCCTTTCGGCGTGTCTAGAGTCTAGACGCCAGCCGCCCTCGATGGAGGGCAGACGGCGCCCGGCTTCGAGGGGCAGCGTCGCCATGTTATGAGTTCAACGCTTGGTCAGGTCCCCTGGGAGTGTCTAGGCGCTGGCCACCGTCGTTGCAGGGGGCAGACGGCGCCCGGCTCCGAGGGTCAACGTCGCCGCGTGATTCGCCGAAGCTGGGGGGGGCTCGAGACTGGGCCGACGCCTCCGCTGGATGCAGGCGAGCTGCCCGGCGCCCCCCGCGACGGCGGCCCCCGAGGAGAGAGGCCGCGGCGCCGCGCTCGGGACAAGGAGACGGGGGCGACCCATCGCCAGAACGAGGCGGGGCGCAGCCATTCGGTGGGCATGGGCGCCCATGTGCGAGGGGGGCCTGTCTTTGCTGCCCTCCTCCGTCGCGGCCGAGACGGCGTTGGGCGGCTGCAGTTCCAGCGCGCGGCGCTTCTTGCAGCGCGCCCTGCAGCGCGACCTCCCGACGCTGAACCGCGACGATGTCGACTGCTCGGCCCTGCCCGGGCGAGCTCGCGGAGGGCAGGGAGAGCGGCCCCCGCAGAGCGCAGGGGGACTTCGCGGTGCGCGGCTTGGCCCACGCGTGGCCCGGGCTGAGCGCCGGCTTGCCGAGGGCGAACCGCTTTTGAAGGCCTGGCATCCTATGCGCGTGGCCGGCGAGGGCGGACCCCAACCGCTGGAGCTCTGGGCGGCGTTGCTGGAGACGGTGCGAGTTTCTGGGCAGGTCGAGGTCGCCGAGGGGTCCGAGCTGGCGCTGGGCGCCTACGGTCGGGGGCGCGATGGTCGCATGCGGCGCCGACGGGGGCGAGCGCGCCAAGATGGGCGCGAAGCAGGGCGCCCTGATCGACCGTGAGCACGCGGCCCAGATGGCATTGCGACGGCGAGGTTCAAGAAAAAGCAGGACGAACTACTCTTCAGCATGACGGCTGACCGCTGCTGACGTGGCCTACGCCAAGCTTGCGCTGATTTGGGAGTGGCGGCGTTTCCAGCTCACTCGGCCCGCCGCTCTTGGCCGAGCCACGACGCGGCAGTTGGCTACAGGACGGCATGGCAGATGCAGCGGAGAGGTCGGTGGACATCGGGGAAAAGTCTGATGGGATATATGAAGGCCCGCGCCTTGGTTGCAGCAAGACAAGTCGTGTCGGCAGACGTCCTCGGGAAAGGCGCAGATCCGCTCCGCGCCAGTCGGCGCTCTGGGCAGGCACGAGAGTGATGAGTGTTTTGGCCAATGAACGGTTCGCTTCAGTTCAGTTCTCAATTAATTATCAGTTGCGGCCGTGTCTGTGCGTCCTCCCGCCCAGCCCGGCACGTCGCGGCCAGACGCTGGTGATGCGGTAGCGCGGGCTAGCGGGGCCAGCTCGCGCGTCGCGGCAGGCCCGAAGGTCCACCCACCAGCGCGTGACATTCGCCTCAGCATCATGCATGAGGCCTCGCGCTCGAGGAACATGTTTGTTATGATTTAGCTGGCGCCATCTTCCGCCGCCCACTCTTTTACGTAAAGTGATTTTGACGGGTGCCTCTACATGCGCGTTGTCCGTGTTTCACCACCTTCCCCCCGCCTCCATAAGTGGGCGGGGCGAGGGGTGTTCGCCGGGGGGCGGGGGTGTCTGTGGATGAAGGTGGTGCCGTTCCGAGTGTATCTCGTTTCATGTGTGCGTTCCCGTCTCAAACTCCACCTCCCTCCTTTCCCGCTTTCGCCTTGACGATTGGTCATGGGGACTTGGGCTAGCGGGGCCAGTTCGCGCGTCGCGGCAGGCCCGAAGGTCCACCCACCAGCGCATGGCAGACGCCTCAGCATCATACACGGGGCCTTATTCTCGAGGAAAATATATGATACGATTTTGCTGGTGCCACCTTCCGCCGTCCCCTCTCTCACATAAAGTGATTTTGACGAGTGTCTCTAAACGATTTTTTGCCGTGGAGAGCGTGACGTTCCCACGCCAGAAATCATGGGCGTCCTGGTGTCTCAGTGTTGGGTTTCTGGTGGAAGGTTTCTTGTGGTCGAGCTCCTACTGCATCTTCTCCAGCCTGATTTCGGAGACGTCCGGTTAGAGGGCTTGTTCGGAGGCCCAGGATTCATCCAAGAGTTTTCTCGAGGTTCCCCGTTCTCTGGACACTCCGCGAGCTGCCCGTGCAAGAAAGACTTTCCGTCGGCGCTTCCGTTTTCAACATCCGGGAGAGCCGCGCGGGCACGCTCCGCATGACGCGCCCTTTTGGCGCCGCGCAGCGACATTCCATGCGACATCCCCCCCCCTCTCTCAGACCGCAGACCGCCCGAGAATGCGGCAGCAGGGGGGCTCGGGCGGCAGTCGCAGAAGAGGGGGTCAGCGCTCAGAGCCCACCGCTCGACGGCAGGCTCCCAGGGGCACGGAGATGATCGCACTTCGCGCCTGGCGGCCTGGGCCGCAGAGGCGCCCTCCTCCAGGGCGGCGGCGTGAGGGCGCGGAGATGGCCGCGCGTCGCGCAGCGGGGGGCGCGACGCAGGAAGCTGGGTGGCCTTCAGGGGCAACGCGAGGAGGGGATGAACTCACGGGGGGACGCAGGGACGCATCGACCCCCAATCGCACGCTCATCGCCGATAGGGGCCCGATCGCCCGCCCCGCCCAGGACCGTGCTGATCCTTTATCTGGGGGGCTAACGCCGATCTATCGGCTTGACGCCGTCCCCCCTGAGCCTGTCGCTCCTGACGTCAGCACCCTAGGGAATGGCTTCAGCTGCTCAGCCGAGCAGGTCCTCTGGTCGGTCTCTGAGCGACGTGCCGGGCGCGTGCCGCCTCGAGGACGAACGCCGGGACAACGCCCCGGCCCCCCCGGTCTCCCTGGACAACGCCTTGGTCTCCAAGCTTACCAAGGACTCGTTCCAGCAGTTCGCCGCCGAGAACAGGCTAGCGGACGGGACCTTCGTCTGACGCTGACGCTGCCCGCTGGTGTGACGCTGGCGCTGCCCGCTGATCCGTCGGACGCTGCCTGCTGTTGGGGACCTCCGTTTTCTTCTCCTCATCACATTCCCCGGCCACCTGTAGGGCGATGGCCGACGGAGGAATTGGAGGAAACATTGACGTTTCGGGGAGAGCAGCACCCGGTGGGGGTTCGGACGATGGCATCAATGACGAAAGCCGTTGTGCTGGTGGTGGTGATGACGATGCTTCGGCGGCGCGACCAGGGGGAAAGGCACGATGGGTGGGCCTTCTCAGACGGCTCAGACGGCATCTGGCCTTCTGGGACGCTCTCTGAGCCTTCTCCGAAGCCACAGACTGCCTCTCAGAAGGCCGTGGATTTCTAAGGTGCCCCGCCGCCTTAAGAGAAGGCCTTCCCCCTCTCACTCCCCCCTCGGAATGCCGCCAAATGGTGGCAGCGGTCATTGAGTCATTGCCGTGGTCTTGGTCGCGCTGTGGCGACACTTCGAGCCGATTGTCCGTCCCTTGCAACCAGCCAGATCGGCCTTCCGCCGCCACGGGCCCAGCCCATGGCAGTCTCGATGTCGTTTGCCGTGAAGATGTGGGTGCCCGCTGCCAGCGCTGCGAGGTCGACCGTGCTGGTGTCACCCCTGGCATTCATTATTCCCGTATGAGAGGTGCACGCAAGACGTCAAGGCACTCAGATGGCACACGATTCTTTTTGGCCGGCACTCCGTTTAGTTTTCGGGGGTTCGCGGGTCCGCCCAGGCCTTCCTCGCTCCGTCCTCTTGTCTTCTCTACGGCCTATGCTGCTGCGACAGAAAGAGAAAGGGAGAGAGAGAGAGAGAGAACAAAACAAAGTGAGACAGAGAGAGAGAGAGAGAGTTCAACGCCGCTGAGCATATCTGGGCTCAGCGTTGGCAGGCAACATCGGGCGCGACGGCGCCTCCCTGTCGTCGTCGTCGGGTTCTCTTCATTGCTATCGTCTTTTGTTTAACTTTCCTCCTTAGGGTGCCTTCGTCGCCTCGGCTGGATTCAAACCAAGGTATTTTCGACAGGAACTTGGTTGCCCAGTCGAGCCAGGGCCATATTCTACAACGGGGACTTCGGCCCGAAGGCTGAAATTACTGTGAACGCACGTCATCACCCGAAGCGGTGCGCGCACCGCACGAGATGGAACCCGCAGGCGGTTTGGAAGCGAGCCTTGGGGCCATCATCTCCGACACCTCGTTCGAGGCGAAAGCCGAAGACGGGCGAGAGATGGTCAGCGATCGTCCCAAAATCCAGGCTTGCAGATTGGCGATGGTGTCGGGAAAAGTGATCGATGGTGCTCGGCGAATTTGCGACGGCGAAACCGATTGTAATGGCGGTGAGGGCAGAGCGGCATTTTCTTGTCTTTGGGGAACAAGAGTTTGGGGCACTTGTTCCGTGGCAGTCGGCCAGATTATGCCATTCTGATGTCGCTTAATGTACGCGCAACATTCCACAAACACTTGCCAGGCGATTCCTGGTCGAGTTTTATGCCCCATGGTGCAGCCACTGCAAGAAGTTCGCGCCGGAGTTTGGGAAGGTGGCGCAGAAATTTAAGGGACAGGCGGGCTTCGCTGCAGGAGCGCAAGTGTTCATGGTCGGCTAATGTTCTTGTTCTTGCTAGCTCGAAGGTCCAGACCTGTGCATCGACTGTTCTTCTCAGGCGAAGATCGCCGTACATTAGCAGGCAAGAACATGGTAAATTGAGGACAGATCGGTGAGCCTGTTTGCGATGTGCATGAAGAGCCCTTGTAATTAGCAAGAGTTTCGACAATACCGCAAGCAAAGTGTGATCGACAGAACTACTATTCGGCTATGTTGGAACTGGGAGAGCAGTCGAGGGCTTGCGCCCACCCGTCCGAAGGGTAGCATCAGGCGTCAGTTGTGAGTTTCGCTCGGCTCGGCAAAGTAGAAGACTTGGTAACTGGTAGCCGTGCAAGTGACTAAGCATGCGAGCGGCTCTGCCTAAGAATGTGGAAGTACGTTTACTCGTATGTCTAAGACAGTTGTGCATTTTCGGAGATCTCTTTCATACCATACCGACAATCGGTTCGGATCCGCCACGAAGCATCGCACGTCGGACAGCACGTATGTTCATGT
This sequence comes from Prorocentrum cordatum, assembly GCA_963575745.1. Lineage (NCBI taxonomy): Eukaryota > Dinophyceae > Prorocentrales > Prorocentraceae > Prorocentrum > Prorocentrum cordatum. The sequence continues at coordinate 768,749 of CAUYUJ010008113.1, read as the reverse complement.
TGATGTTTGTAAGATTGGAGGTTGCCAGGTTCACCAGGGATTGACTATGTTTCGCTGCTCTTCGCGTAGAACTGGTTGAGGTTGAAGTGATGGGACGAACGGGAAAGATGATGGTGATGAGGAGGAGGAGGAGGAGAAGGGAGGGGAACAGGATGGAGGGCGAGGGCAAGGATGATGGGAAGGAGGAGGGAAGGGTGCGATTGTTGTTGGTGATTGTGATGACGATGGCGAGGACGCTGAATCTGATGAGGAGGATGATCAGGAGGAGGACGATCGCGGGGAGGAGTAGGATGGTAATGTCAGCCTGTGATTAACAAAAGACCACCACCCCTCCCACCTCCCGGGCTGATGAATAGACCCCGCGGGGCGCGATATTTTTTGTAACCACGCGCGCCAGGGGGAAGGAGGAGAGAGGAGGGGGAGGGGGGAGAAGGAGGAGAAGGAGGAAGACGAGGAAGAGGAGGAGGAGATGGAGGAGGAGCAGGATCAGGAGGAGGAGGAGGAGGAGGAGGAGGAGGAGGAGGAGGAGGAGGAGGAAGGGGGGATTGCAAAGCCTGCTGCGCGCAGCTGGTTTCGGTCGCCCCGCCGAAGGGCCAATTCTCGACGCATGGCCGCTTTCGGCGCCAGGAGGCGCTTGGAAAATCGGCGACGTGAGCTGCTTGGCAAATCCCCCTTTGCTGCGCCCCACTTTCGTCCAGCCCGCCTTGCCCGCAGGCCCGCAGGCCCGCATCGGTTCGACAGAAAGAGGGGCGCCCTGGCTCGCCCTTGCCTCCAAATAACCCCCCCCCCCTGCCCTCGTTGGCGGCCAGGCGTCGGCGCTAATCACCGGCGCCGCCCCGTTGATTTTCAATCTGGCGGGCGCCAGCCCGCGATTTACCCCAGCAGGGGAACCATTTTTTTACACGCGCCCCCCACGGATTTGTTAATCACAAGCTGACACTAACGAATTGGAGGAGGCTGATAATGCTGATGAGGAGGATTAGGATAATGAGGAGGGGATATGGCGGGGATGGGAGGGGTCGATGGAGGCGGAGGACAAGGATGATGCTTAGGATGAGGTTACTGATGGTGGTGATGATGATGCTGATGCTGATGGTGATACTTATGATGATAACGATTTTGGTGACGATGATGATGATGAGGAAGAGAAGGAGGAAGAGCATGAGGAGGACGAGGAAGGAGGAGAAGGAGGAGGAGGAGGAACAGGAACAGAAACTGGATCGACGCAGGAAGTGGAGGAAGAGGAAGAGGAGAAGGAGGAGGAGGAGGAGGAGGAGGAGGAGGAGGAGCATTGGCAGGCCAGGAGGAGTGGCATGAGCAAGAGGAGTGGCAGGAGCAGGAGGAGTGGCAGGAGGGGCGGCAGGAGGATGGCAAGGGGGCGGGAAGAGGGGACCGGAGCGTCGGGGGCGACCACCCCAAAGATGAAGTCAGCGGCCCCGAGTGGACGCAACCGCGGAGACGCAGCTGGCCAGGATCTACAAAGTGTCGGGACGCGGCCTCCCTTGGCTCGGAGAAGGTGGAGGAGGGGAGTGGAAGAGGAAGGGGAGGGAGAGGAGCCTGTTTCTGCATTGCTTGGGCCATCACGCGCGTCATGGCCCTCCCGCCCCCCCCAATATCGCAACGCTCCGGTCCCCAGTGCGCCCCCGGCACTGCCGCCATGCGCACAGGGATCCGCATAGGAACCTGAAGAGGGATCCGCATAGGCATCTGCATGGGGATCGCATAGAGATATCCACCGGGATCCGCATAGGGATCTGCATTGGGATTCCCAGGGGTCCTTATGGAGATCCGCATAGGGATCTGCACGCATAGGGATCATAGGGATCCGCGTGGGGATCCGCATAGGGATCCCCCGAGGCATCCGCATAGGGATCCGCATCGGGATCCGCATGGGGATCTGCATGGGGATCCGCATAGGGATTCGCACAGGGATTTCCGGGGTCCTCACAGGGATCCGGCTAGAGATCCGCATAGGGGCGGCGGTCGCGGGCAAGTTCTGGTGCTCTGAAGTAAAGGGAGAAGGACGTCGACGACAACGACGACAACGACGATGATGACAACGACGACGAGGATGGAGGAGGGAGGTAAGGAGCATACCACTTATCCGCCACATGGAGGCAACGACTCCTTCGCAGGCATGTGCTCGCCACAACTCCTCGTCGCTCTTCGTTGTCGGTCGTCGTCGTCGTTGTCGTCGCTCGTCGTTACTGTTGTCGTCGTTCGTCATCGTCGTCGTTGCTCTTCGTCGTTGTCGTCGTCGTTGTCGTCGTCGTCGTCGTTGTCGTCATCATCTTCGTCGTCGTCGTCGTCGTTGTCGCCGGTCGTCTTGGCTCGCGTTCGCTCGTCGTTGTCAAACGCCTTCGAATGCTTTCAAGGGCCTCTGGAGGCCTTCGGATGAACTCCAGGAGGTCTCCAGATGCTTCCAGAGGCCTCAGGAGGTCTCCAGAGGCCTCGGGAAACTTCTGGAGACCTTTGGAGGCGTCGCTCGTCGTCGTCGCCGTTGTCGTCGTCGTCGCCGTCGTCGCTCGTCGTCGTCGTCGTTGTCGTCGTCCTCGTGGTCGCTCGTCGTCGTCGTCGCCGCCGTCGTCGTCGTTGTCGTCGTCCTCGTGGTCGTCGTCGTACGCGCGGACGCTGTGGTGGCGCCGGAACCGCACGGCTGGGGGATGTGTTGCGTTATGCCCCCTCGTCCCCCCCCATAATGTCCGTTATTGCCGCAAATGAGGAAATGCGCTCGAGGTAGGTGCTGGAGGAGGGGAAGAGGTGGATGAGGAGAGGGGATGGGACAGGAGGATGAGGAGGACGCGGTTAGAGGAGGAGGGAGTATGATGATGAGGATGATGGTGGAGTAGCCAGGATGGGCAGGAGGGCGATGATGAAGAGAAGGAAGGTGATAAGGATGTGTCTGAGGAGGAGGAGGACGGGGGGAGGAGGAAAGTCGCGCGATCGCGTCTGACCCTGGTCCCAATCGCGTGAACGTGCGGGACCTACCTGAGACTGATTTCCTCAGGAAGCCTTCCTTTCGACTCTCGTCGTGTTTCCCCCGTTCCTCTTCAACTTCCCTCTGCTTCCTTTCACTTCCCTTTTTTCCGTTCAGCTTCGCTTTCCCTTTTCCCCTTCGTTTTCCCCCCCCCTTCTCTCTTTCCCGCCCCGTCCACCCCTCTGTCAGCATCCCCGTCCATTTGCCTCCTCTTCGCCTGCATTCCCCTTCTCCTTCAGTCATGCTCAATGACGTGTTGGGAGCCTCCTCCCGTTCAGGAGGGCACCCTCCTCCCCTCCCCGCTCGCCCTCTGTCTCTGCTCCCCCCCCTTTGCATCTCCGTCCTCCCCCATACATCCCCTTCTGTTCCCCCTCTCCTCTCCCTCCTCCTCGCCACGTCTCGGAGCTCTGGGGCGGCGGCGCAGGTGGTATACGTGCGCCACTGGCCCCGAGGCAGACCCAGCACGGTCTGAGCGAAGCCGCTGGCCGACGAAAGACCCTCCTCTCCCTCCCCGCCCCGCCCCCCGTCTCTCGCTCGCTTCTCCCTCTGGCTCCTCTCCTTCCTGCCCTCCCCGCTTGGGCCGGGGCTTTCGACTACTGCCTTCACCCCCCATCCGAGGCGCTTTTTGTCTCGGCTCTGGCAGGGCACCGAGCCTTGCGACATGCCCATCTCTGGACGGGCTGGGCGGCCTTTCTGGAAGATCCTGGGTTCTCCTCCCTGCTCGCCCTTCCTCTCCCTCCACCCCTGCCTCTCTCTCGATCGCCCCTCCCCGCTCGCTCCTCTCCCTCCTCCCGCGCATCGCCTCTCCCTGAACCCGCACTCTCGGGGGAGGGGTGATGACAAGCTAGGTACGCTGGCGCCATGTCTGACAACCTGTAGCTCCGTCCCATCCCTTTCCACTGCACTGGTTATGTCTCTATCCGCGGCCGCGTCTCAAAGGCAGGACCTTGTACTCCCAAACAGACCCCACTCTGTCATGCGCAATCGGAAACTGGGAGCTGCGTGCATACGAGGAGGAGGAGGAGGAGGAGGAGGAAAAGGAGGAGGCGGGTGTGCTGGGGGATGAGCAAGAGGAAAAGGAGGAGGATGGGGAAGGAGGGGACGAGGACGCACGGCAGCAGCAGCATCAGCAGCAGGAACTGGAGTGGAAGGAGCGGGAGGAACAGGAAGACCGGGGGAAGGCGGAGGAGGGGAAGTGATAGGGATGACAACAATGAAAAAGGGCTTGGATCCAGAACTGGCCCGCGCCGGGGCGAGAGCGCCATTCTGAGCAAAGCGCCGATCCAAAAACGAGGCCCACGCTATAGACAGAGAACACCATTTGGAAACACCGAAAACAATCGGATTGTCATTCGCCTGGCGAAGGACCCGAGTACATGCAGCTACGACTACCGCAAGACAAGTGATAACTAATGAAAGGGGCTAGCAACATGCCTGGGGCGTGCGTGGGAAGGACAGAGCGACGGTGTTGATGGGGTCGCAGAGGTCTGCCGTAGCGGGTTACATTTGAATGTGACCCGTTACAGTTGATCTGCGCGTCTGTCGGCGCGCGTTTTTCCCGTGGGGTCTTCGATGGATATCCCTATTGGGCCACGACGCGTGCGAGTGGTGTGCCGAAACGGGATGGACAAGGCTTGTCGGCGCAGCCGCTGGGGCCTTACGTAGAGCTCCTTATGGGGCGACGGAACGTGTGAAGGGTGAGCCGACATTGCGTGGACTAAGTATGCGAAACTCACTGGGGCCTTGGTGGAGCTCTGTATGGGGCCTCGAAAGGTGTAAGTTGCTCGCCGAAATGGCGTGGACCAGGCATGCGAACCCAACCGATGGGGCCTATGGGCCTCGAAGCGTGTGAGGGGTTCGCCGAAATGGAGTGGACCAAGTATGCGAACCCAGCCGCTGGGGCCTCGGGTGGAGCTCTCTGTGAGGCCACGAGACGTGTGAGGGGTGCGCGGGAACGGCATGGACCAAGTACGTGAACCCAGCCGCTGCGGTCTTAGTTGGAGCTTTCTATGGTTATATGGGGCCACGGAGCGTGTGAAAGGTGCGCCCGAATGGCGTGGACCAAGTATGCGAACTCAGCCGCTGGGGCGTCAGGTATAGCCCCCTGCGGGGCCACGAAACGTGTGAGAGGTGCGCCGAGCTGGCTTGGACCAAGTATTCGAACCCAGCCGCTGGGGCCTCAGGTGGAGCTCCCTGTGGGGCCACGAAAACGATGAGCGGTGCTCCAGTCTGACGCGGACCAAGTATGCGAACCTAGCCGCTGGGGCCTTAGGTGAAGCTCCCCATGGGCCACGGAGCGTGTGAGGGGTGCGCCGAAATGGCGTGGACCAAGTCTGCGAACCTTGCCGCTGGGGCCTTAGGTGGAGCTCTCTGTGGGGCCACAAAACGTGTCAGGGGTGCGTCGAAATAGAGCGGACTAAATATGCGAACCCAGCCGCTGGGGCTTCAGATGGAGCTCCCTATGGGGCCACGGAGCGTGTGAGGGGTGCGCCCAGGTGGCGTGGACCAAGCATGTGAACCCAGCCGCTGGGGCCTCAGGTGGAGCTCCCCATGGGTCCACGGAGCGTGTGAGGGGTGTACCGAAGTGGACAGGCGGAGGGCAGAGGCAGGTATGGGAGGAGGGATGGGGGAGGAGGAAGGAGGGACGGAGGGACGGAGTGAGTGAGTGAGACGCGGGGCACTCTCTCATCCAAAAGGGGATCCAACACCACAGGATGGTTTGGGATCAGAAGCATGTTTTGAACTCCTGTGCGCCAGCAACAATACGCGGAGAGGGTCAGAAATTGTCTGCACAGAGACAGGGGAGAGAGGGGAGTAGTATCCATCTGCCTCTGGTACTTCCGCCATCATGCTAGCGCAGCGTTCTGGGTGGGGCCTGTTGGGGGCCTTTTTGGGCAGAAGGCTCGACTTCTTGGTTTGTGTTCCACTCTTGGGCCGTTCTTGGGCCGTCTTTGGGCCCTCTTGGGCAGTCTAGGTCCCCTCTTGGGCCGTCTTGGGCTGTCTTGTAGCTTTCTTGGGGGCCTCTTGATCGGTCTTGGGGGTGTCTTGGGTGCCCCTTGGGCCGTCTGGGAGCGTGGGAAGCTCGAACAAGCGAGAACCCCAAAAACCTGGGAAACGCTACTACAAATAAATTGTTTTTGATGGAGGCCTCCTTTGGCCATCTTGGGGCGGCAGGCTCGAATTGCCGGTTCGAGTTCATCTCTTGGGCCCGTGTTGGGACCGTCTTGGGGCTCTTGTGGGCGCTCTTGATGGCACCTGGGACCGTCTTGGAGCCCTCCCAGACCGTCTTGGGGCCCTCTTTGGGACCTCTGGGTCGTCTTGGGGCAGCCCTGCTTGCCTCTTTGATCGTCTTGGGATGCCGGAAGCTCGAAAAGGCGAGAACCCGAATGACATTTAAGAACCTAGTGAGAATCAATGCGTGTTGCCTTTTCCAGCCTTGCTGGAGGCTCCCTT
>CAUYUJ010008113.1:712319-757319 GCA_963575745.1 Prorocentrum cordatum | reverse complement strand
ATGGTGAGATCGATCACGCGGTCCGATGCTCGACCGCGCGGTGCCGGAAAAGCAGCAAGCGTGCGCCATCCCCGAAAGGCTTCCACGAGGCACCCAAGAGGCACCCAAGAGCCCCCCAAGAGGCCTCCAAGACCCCCCAAGAGGTCCAAAAGACGCGCCCAAACGGCCCCCCAAACCCTTGCAAAATGAACTAAATAACTTATTATTTCGTCGGTTCCCGGGGGGGAGAATGATACCAAGGAGCCCCAGAGCGAAGAGTGACGTAAACAACTCGACACCAAGGTTCCCAAGAGCAAGCGGCAACGCAACAATCACCACTGTTGGCCATTGGTGGCCCCCCTCCCCCCTCCAACCTCCTTATCACCCGCAGGGTGGTCGTATAGGTACTGTTGTTGATCTTTACAGCGTCCAAGACGGCCCACGAGGCCACCAAGACAGCCCCAAGATGGCCCAAGAGGTTGGCCAAAGGGTTTCAAGACGGTCCAAGAGGGCCCAACGGCGGCCAAGAGGCACCCGGGACCGCCCAAGACGGACCAAAAGGCCCCGCAGAGACCCTCAAAACGGCCCAATAGGCCCCCAAGAGGGCCCCAAGTCGGCCGAAGAGGGCCAGGGCCTCAAGAGGGGCCCCGGCCTCAAGAGGAGCCCTGCGAGGGGCCCCAATTCGAACCCACATTTTAGACTTCCGCCCCAAGAGGACCCGAAGACCGCCAGCAGACTTCAAGGAACCCCCAAGAGGACCCAAGAGGCCCAAAAGAGGCCCCGAGAGGCGCCCCAAGATGCTTCTAGAGGCTGCCCAGAGGCTTACCCAGAGACCCGAACATTCAAGAGGTTTCAGACCTACAACCCAGGCACGGTGGCAGGATGGGCAGAAGGCCACTAGGAGGGGCACACGTGGACGAGGGGCACGGTGGCCCCTCCTGCTTGTCCTCCTGCTCTTCGTCTTCCAAGACTCCACTTCTCCTTCTGCTCCGGTCCCTCCTTGTCCGACCCGGTTGGACCCTGGGCCAAAGATCACCACGCGTCCACACGGTGCACGAAGTGCCCTCTCTCCTCCTTGGACCTCCCCTGGGCGTCCCCAAAGCCTCCCTCGAAACCCGAGGTAAAAGTTCCGGACGTCCCAGATGGTGTCCAGACTGCTCCAGGACGGCCCAAGATGGCCTCAAGACGGCCCCAGAGGCCCGCAAGAGCCCCAAGACGGCTCTGAGAGAACCCTCTCGAGGGCCCCGAGCGGCAACAATTACCCAGTTCTTTTTTGGGGAAAACAACACGTTTGGCATTCTAATGTTTGTTGCCCCGCCAGCGCCCCAGGCTGCTCCGAGTGGCCCCCAAGATCGCCCCAAGGCCGCCGAAGAGGCCCCCAAGAGGGCCCCAAGAAGCCCAGGATGGCGCAAAAAAGGCGCCCAACATTGCCCAAAAACATTTCAAGAGGGCCCAAAAGAGGCCCCCCGAGCGGCCAACCCGTTGGCCCTCGGCGCCAAGGTGGCCCCCAGTGCATCAGGGCTGTCCCCAGAAAGCCCAAGAGCCTCCCAAGAAGACTTCAAGAAACCCCCATGGGTCCCCCAACGGATGCCCGAGTGGCCCTCACGAGTTCCCCGAGCGGCCGTCGTAGAGATGACAAGATATTTCTTGCACGTCTCTAATCGAAGACACCTCCACTCCAGAAGGTATACAAGCACTCTCCCCCTCACTCCTCCTTATCCTCTTTCTATATATGTGTCTCTGTAGCGGCTTGGGGCGTGCCCGTCAGTGGAAACAATCATGCACCGGAAAGAGGGTAAACTTAGGGAGAGTACGCGAGTGCAGGCGTCACTTTTCTAGAGGCGCTTCCTCCTCCGCCCAGCTTCGCTTGAAGGGGGGAGAGAAGTGGCGGGGGGACTTGTGGCTCAAGACAGCTTCGTGAGCCTCCCTGTTCAAAGGCCCGACCAACCAACAGGCAGGGGCGTCCGCATGGTCTGGTCTCTTGCCCTTCCTTGCGCGGCCTCTGGCGGCCTCCGCGTCCCGCCTATCATGGTCCGTTGCGACGCCGTCGGGTATTCGTGGCACAATCAACCCGCATTGTAAGGATGAACGATTTCCCAAGGTTGCCCTTGCATCCCTCCCTTTCGACCCATCCTTGGCCGCATTCCATTCGCTGGCCGCGCCCCGCCCGCAAGGTGTCGACATGGCCATCCAAGGCCCTTGCGCCCTTATTGCGCGTGACGGCAGCGCGACACTTCGAAGAACACTTTTCCACCTCCTCCCCCCCTCCTCCTCCTCCTCCTCCTCCTCCTCCTCCTCCTCCTCCTCCTCCTCCTCTTCCTCGTCTTCTCTCATGCTTATGCTTCCCACCCCTCAGCGCCGCGCCCAGACGAGCAAGGCGTCAGAACGCAATGCGGTTTTGACAAGATCGGCCGCCCCTCCTCACCGAACTTCGCCCAGACAGGTCGGGAAAACCAAGTGTCAAGATCTGATTGTCGAGGGCGTCTACGACCGGTTGTGTGATGTAGGTGTGCAAGCCATCCACGCGGTTTTCGGCGACGCCGCGCCGTTTCCTCAGGTGCCGCTCCGTCGGCAGAGGAGCAGGCCCTCGGCAGGACTGACCGCCGCAATATGTTTGCCCATTTTCGGCCTTGCTGAGGCGACAGGGCCAGATCCCTTGCAGAGCACGGGAAGAGTGCGCGTGGGGATCAAGAAGAGTTGGGCGACGTTGGCGATGCAGTTCTCCGAGTCCCTGGATGTGTTTCGCCACATTTGTGTGCTACGAAAAGGTGAACGTGGGTGTCCCTCGAGCCTGTTGCATCCGTCAAGGAGGCCCGATGGGGCTCGACCGACTGCAATACGCCGAGAAATATGCTCGCTTACCTGCTTTCCCAGGACATGCCGTGGATCATCCAAGGGGAGTGGAACTGTTCGGCCTCGAAAGTTGTGGACACGGGCTGGCTTGACACGCTCGTGGATGCGGTCTCCCAGGCTGTTGTTCCCGCTTGTTCCGCGCGACAGAAGGAGGAGTTCTAACGTGGGTGATGATGGAGAGCGAGATGGATTTTTCGTGGGGCCCTAGGTGGCTCGCCATGTCCTGCAGTCCGCAGTTGCCCTGGAGTCGGCCCCCACTTCGCCGCGCGCCCCACAGTCGTTAAGCGTTTCGCGAACCTGGTCGGTTCGGCGAGCTCCAGTCAGCCCAGGGCGTTCAAAAAGTCCCCAGTGGCCCCATGCATCCTGCCTCAGCTCGAGCCCCCCATGGGTTCCTGGACCCCGGGCCTTCGGCGGGCCCCGACGGACCTCGAGGCGGGCGGGCGGGGGCGGCGCCTCATTTCAACGCTGCGACTTGGGGCCATTCACGACGTTCCCTTCGAAGATCGGGCCCAGTGCATGGGCGGGCCCCTGGCCCCCATTTCCCCCAAGATGCCCCTCTGGACTTTCTATGGGATAGGGAATCTCAGCGACGGTTCAGTCCGACGACGGCGTCTTCGGCGGCGCGTGGGAGTTCTGCAGCAAATCATCTCAGACGGCATGTGGAGCCTAGGTCGATGAGGGGGAGGCGGCCCCGAGCAAGTGGGCCCGCGCCATGGCGGGGGCGTGGGCCATGGCGCGCGAGACCGACCCCCCGCCGAGGGGGGGCGGCGATTCCTCGATCCCAGACAGGCCGCCCAGGTCTGCTTTGCGTTCCCCGTTCCAGCGCAACGGGCGCGGCGCAGCCGACGACGGCGACCCGCTCTTCGGGCGTTTCTCCGCGCGCCGCGACCTCTCGCAGCGCGCTGCCGCCGGGGGGGGAACGGGCGGCGCGCGCGAAGGATTCCGTCAAGCATGGGGAGGGGGGGGGATTGCGCGAGCCCGTGCAAAGAAGCGTCGGCGTGAGCCGCCCCGCCAAGAAGGGCCTGGAAGGCAACTGGTCGACGGCGACCAGGCGGCGGCCCAGCGACTCGACCTGCGGCCCCCCGCGTGGGCCCAGATGGCCGCGAGAAGGTTGGCCCGGGCCAGCGGGGCATCAATGGCTCGACCCTGCCCCCTCTGACCCTCGAGGCATTGTATGAGGCATTCATTGGTCCTGAACATGCCCTTACCAGGGGTCGGCCTGGGTGAAGAGGGCCGCCCGCTGGATTGGCCCTTGCCACTGCGCCCGATCAGCCTGCCGCGCGCGCTGTTTCAGCATCCGCGCGTCAGGGCGCGCCGACGCGCTGAACGGCTGGTTGTTTGATTGCAGCGACATGCCCTGGTATGCGCCAGGGGCTCCTGGGGGCATCGGGGGTGTCCGCGGGGCTTTGAACAGCATTGGCGTGGTGCCTGTCCCATTTGGGGACAGGCACCACCGCTCCGTCGCGTTTGGGCCTGCCCGCAGGAGCGTCGTTGCAATCTCGCGACCCCCCGGGGTTCGCTGGGGCCGCGTCAGGGGGCGCTCTCGGGGGCCGCGCGCGCGCCCGAGAGCAAGTTCGACCGAGCGCTAGGTACGAGCACGTGTCCGGGCGCACCATCAACGCGCGTCGGCGACTGCGCCCCCCGACACGTGCCCGGACCTAGCTGGAGTGACGCCAGGCGGGTTTACCAGGGAGCAGCCCCCGGCGACCGCGCCTGGCGTTCGGGCCCCCAGGCGTTTGGGCCGAGCGCGGGATTGCAGCGGCGCCCGCCCGGGACACCCAGGGCGCCTTTGGCGCGTCGGGCCCCGAACGCTTGATTGCGCGCCCTCGTGGGCGCGCCGCCGCGCGAGCGACCTCTAGCCCCAGAACGACCCATGCGCGGTCGGCAATCTGCCGGTTGGAACGCGCGCGCCTACGGCGCCAGCGGATACCCGGCGAAGACAGCGCCTTGTAATGTTCCATGGGCCGTCGCATCTGCATGTGTGCAACCGCCGTCGGCTGCGGCGCGTCGCCCCCCATGCCGCCCCGCCTGAGTAGGGGTGCGGGCATCTTTCGCGCTCGAGAGGCATGTCGGCCATGCGCTGAAGGCGCAGGCCTGGGCCGGGATCAGTTCCGCCCGAAGTGGGCCCTCCAGCCCCCCCCGAGCGCCCGCAGAGGATCTCCCCCATCCCCTGGGGCTTCGAGGACAATCCAGGGGGGGCCCGAGAATTCGTTGCGGATATCGCTGCCGTCGCGAAATCAGAAGGTGGAGCGCGGCCCCATTAGGCCGCCGTGTCTTTGCCCCAAGCCGGGGGGCAAGCTTCGGCAGGCCCTCGGTCGAGGGCGGGGGCGCGCCCGCTGCGTGGATTTCATCTTCGGGGCAGCGGCCCCGCCGCCGCCTGCGAGAGGGCTGCGTGGAGTCGCGACATCGCAGCTGCGTTCTGCCGCTCTATGGGCGCGGACATCGCCGCGGCGCTGCGGGATTTGAAATTATGCGAGCGCGCGCGGCGCCGTGACCTGTGCGACGCGGCTCGGTTGTTCGATTTCAATTTCAAGTTGCTGCGGGGTCTGGTTGCGATTTATTTTTTTGTTGGGTATCGGGCGATTATGTGCGATCGTGCGTTTTCGAGCTTTCTTCAGGCGTCTGGGGCGGTCGTCGCGGAGCGTTCGGCGGCGGCGACCCTGGCGAAATCGCTTTTTGGGGGGCCGATTTTCAGGGCTGTGTCGGGCAGGCCGCAGCTGCAGATTAGAGGCGTTGTCGATGACATCTCGCCGGAGGCCGTTGGCCCGACCCCCGTCGTCGCGGACCAGTTTCCGACGGCCGTCGAGAGCCTCCCCCGGTCCATCTGGGAGCCCGACCCCCCGTGAACATGAAGAAACGCGCGTTTCTGGCCAGCTCCGCAGACGCAGCCAAGGCACTGATTGAGAATTCGAACCGGCCTCTCGGCAGCGATGGGGGGCGCGGCCGGGAGACTCGGGGCCGGCGCTGGCCGCTGCTCGAAGTCAAGCAGGTCTGCGCGCTGGCTGTCTCGCCCTCGCGACGCTGGAGCTGAAGTTAAGCGGGCCCGGCGGCGCGACCCGACGGCGCCCTCGCTCCGAGGCGCCTGCGTCGCGGGGCCCCCCCCCGAGTGCTCCGCCACTTGAGGGTTCGGGCGCGCAGGACTGAGGGCTTCCGAACGAGCCCTCGGTCGGCCTCCGCAGGCGCTCTTTCCTGGGCGGGGCCGGGGCCGACCCCCGGGCGATCTCTCAGGAAGCGGCGCCCCCCAAGCGGATGGGTGGACAGATTTTGTGTTTTTCCGTGGCAACGCATATTAGACTTCCCAGTTGTTTGGCTTTCCTTCGTTCAGAAGTTGCTGCGCCGCCAACCCGTTCCGATGTTGGGGCATTTGGTGCGCAGCTTGCAAAGCGATGTCGACTCGGCGCGTCATTTGGGCGGCGTCGCCCCTGGTCTGTCTTTCTGCTACTCTTGCTCTTTTAAGTTCAGAACCGCGTTTTCGGGTATCCTTTCAGCTCGCGGTGGCCTTTTCGGGGGTCTTGTGCGCGTCGTGGGCCGTCTGGGCGCTGTCGCGGGTGTCGCGGGCCGATCGTTCGACACTTCGGAGCCCTCTTGGACCGTCTAGGGCGCCTCCTGGGGCCCATTTGAATCGGTTTGGGGCGCCTGAAAGCCGCGCCCAGAAGGGGGGCCATCTGGCCCGACCCGGCCGGGGCACTTTGCGCCTGGGGGCCCCGAGGGGCCGCCTCGCGCGCGCGAAGTAGAAATTGCAAGGCAGTCGCCGGAGATCTTCGCGCTGAGGCCTCTGGCCCATTGGGCCGGCGAGTTTCCCCCGAGAAACATGTCCAGCGCGCTGTGAGGCGCGCGACGACTGGGCGGGCGAATTCCGACGTTTCTGTCCTTCTTCTCCAGCTGCCGCTTCCTTTATTTTCCCCAAGGGCTTCGCCCCCTGCCGCCGGCCCCCTCTCTCGGAGAATGGGCCATGGAAGAGCAGGTTTTGGGCCCTGGCCCCGCGGATCTGCGTGAGGGGTGGCGCCGAATTTCAGAAACGTGGCAAATCCCCTTTGTTTTTGGACCCTGACCCCGCGGATCTGCGTGAGGGGTGGCATCGAATTTCGGAAATGTGGCAAAACTTATGTTTTTGAACCTTAACACCGCGGATCTGCGTGAGGGGTGGCACCGAATCTCAGAAATGTGGCAAATCCCATGTGTTTTTGGACCCCGACCCCGCGGATCTGCGTGAGGGGTGGCACCGAATTTGAGAAATGTGGCAAATCCCATTTGTTTTTGGACCCTGACCCCGCGGATCTGCGTGAGGGGTGGCACCGAATTTGAGAAATGTGGCAAATCCCATGTGTTTTTGGACCCTGACCCCGCGGATCTGCGTGAGGGGTGTCGATTGTGAGCCCCCCCAGCAATTCAGACAACGCGCCCAGGTGGTGGTAAGAATCTGGTTTGGGCCTCCCTCCCCTCGCGCGGTCAATCAACTAGTTACAGTAACCAGCAAGAAACAGAACTGCAACACTGGAAACTACAAACTACAACTGGCACAGGAAACTGCGAATCACGGGCCTACAGCCTGGTGGCCCCGCAAGGGGGCCGGCGGATCTTTGTCCCGCTGCTGCGGCTGGCCCTCCTTCCGCTGCCGCCGCTCCCTCCTCTTCCTCTTTTCCTTACTGTCAGTCACGTTGCGCGGGCGCGCCTGCCTGGCATGCCGGCGCACCGGGCAGGCCCGTGATTCTGCGCCCACGATTCCGCCCGCGATTTCGGCGGCGATTTCGCCCGCGATTTCGGACACGATTTTGCCCGCGATTTCGGGTGCGAATTCGCCCGCGATTTTCGGCCGCGGTTCCGCGCCCCCCTGTGAGGCCCCACGATGCCAACCACGATTTTGAACGCGACTTTTTTCCTTGTTGATTGAATTAATGTGTCCGCGGAAGGGGGGCCAACACATTTAGCAACATCGGGGCCAAAAACATGCCCGAACTCGTTGCCGACGGGGGGGGGGGGGGGGGGCGGGGCCGCGGAAGGGCGGCGGGTGCGTCGGGGGGGGGGTCAGGGCCCCCCCCGGGGACCCCCGCTCGGTTGGAGAGGATGCCCATCGCGGCGGGCTGCGCTGCCTCGCGCGGCGGGTTCGCGACTGCGGCGCCGCCGCGCCCGCGGCCGCCGAGGCCTCGAAGCCGACGTTTGCCGCGGGGCCCGCGTTCTCCGCCGCGGGCGCAGCCGCGCGCCACGGCCCCCGAGGGAGAGCTGCGGGCCCTCGCCGCGGTCGCGGCGGAGTCTGCGCCAGCGGCCTCCGCGCCCGCGGTATGCCCTGCGAGCGCCACTCCCCCAAAACGGAGTTTGCTCGACTTGCGCGGGCGTGAGATCCAACGGCTCGTGGCGCCCCGCCAATTGCCCGCGCGGCGCTCGCGCTCGAGCGCGCCCTCTTCGCGCGAGGCCTCCGAAGCCCCCCTTCTCGCGGTCCGTCGGCCCCGCGCCGGCGCGTTCCACCGTGCATCAACTTGGGAGGTGTTTCTCCCGCGCGAGTTAACGGTCGCGCGGCTTGGGCGGCGCCCGTCGCTTCGACAGCTGCGCGCGCGCCGATTCCGTCTGCGCTTCGACGGCCGCGCGCTTCGAGGTTCGCGCGGGCGCCGTGCCCAACGACCGCGGAGCGAAACGTCATCGCGGCGATGGGTTCCATGGCGGTCACGCAACGGCCTGGTTCGGGGGCCGCGTTGGTCGCGCCTCCGCGGCGCGCGCGGCGCGGTTCGATGGCGGGGATAGGCGGCGCGCGGCCATTCGACGACGCGCGGCCGTTGCATGATGTTTCCCCGCGGCCCAGCTCGAGGATCGCAACGCGATGGAAGGTCTACCATGTCGAAATCGTTGCGGCTTTTTCCCAACCATCCTGTGGTGTTGGGTCCTCGTTTTGAAGAGACGGCGCCCCGCGTTCCTCTTCTCCTCCTCCTCCTCCCCCCCCCTCCCTCCTCCCATCATCATCATCATCATCATCATCATCATCATCATCATCATCACCACCACCGATTTCGGCACACCCCTCACACGTTTCGTGGCCCCATAGGGAGCTCCACCGAAGGCCCCAGTGGCAGGGTCCGCATGCCTCCCCACCACCCATTTCGGCACACCCCTCACACGTTTCGTGGCCCCATAGGGAGCTCCACCGAAGGCCCCAGTGGCAGGGTCCGCATGCCTCCCCACCACCATTTCGGCACACCCCTCACACGTTTCGTGGCCCCATAGGGAGCTCCACCGAAGGCCCCAGTGGCTGCGTTCGCATGCCTCCCCACCACCCATTTCGGCACACCCCTCACACGTTTCGTGGCCCCATAGGGAGCTCCACCGAAGGCCCCAGTGGCAGGGTCCGCATGCCTCCCCACCACCCATTTCGGCACACCCCTCACACGTTTCGTGGCCCCATAGGGAGCTCCACCGAAGGCCCCAGTGGCAGGGTCCGCATGCCTCCCCACCACCCATTTCGGCACACCCCTCACACGTTTCGTGGCCCCATAGGGAGCTCCACCGAAGGCCCCAGTGGCAGGGTCCGCATGCCTCCCCACCACCCATTTCGGCACACCCCTCACACGTTTCGTGGCCCCATAGGGAGCTCCACCGAAGGCCCCAGTGGCAGGGTTCCGCATGCCTCCCCACAACCCATTTCGGCACACCCCTCACACGTTTCGTGGCCCCACAGGGAGCTCCACCGAAGGCCCCAGTGGCTGCGTTCGCATGCCGCCCCCACACCAACTTCGGTGCACCCCTCACACGTTCCGTGGCCCCATAAGGAGCTCCACGAAGGCCCCAGTGGCAACGTTCGCATGCCGCCCCCACACCCATTTCGGCACACCCTCACACGTTTGGCCCCATAGGGAGCTCCACCGAAGGCCCCAGTGGCAGGGTCGCATGCCTCCCCACCCCCCATTCGGCACACCCCTCACACGTTCGTGGCCCCATAGGGAGCTCCACCGAAGGCCCCAGTGGCATGCCCACGGCACACCCCTCACACGTTTCGTGGCCCCATAGGGAGCTCCACCGAAGGCCCCAGTGGCAGGGTTCGTATGCCTCCCCAACACCCATTTCGGCACATCCCTCACACGTTTCGTGGCCCCATGGGGATTTCCACTGAAGGCCCCAGTGACTGGGTTCGCATGCGCCCCCACACCCATTTCGGCACACCCCTCACACGTTTCGTGGCACCATAGGGAGCTCCACCGAAGGCCCCAGTGGCTGCGTTCGCATGCCGCCCCCACACCAATTTCGGCACACCCCTCACACGTTTCGTGGCCCCACAGGGAGCTCCACCGAAGGCCCCAGTGGCTGCGTTCGCATGCCGCCCCCACACCAACTTCGGTGCACCCCTCACACGTTTCGTGGCCCCATAAGGAGCTCCACCGAAGGCCCCAGTGGCAACGTTCGCATGCCGCCCCCACACCCATTTCGGCACACCCCTCAAACGGTTCGTGGCCCCATAGGGAGATCCACCGAAGACGGTACTCACACCAGCATTACTCACAACTGCATATGGTTGGGTCCTTCGCCAGGCTAATTTTTTTGGGGGGGGGCTCTGCTTGGCAAGCGATCTCCGCGGGTTCCGCGCCTCGCCGGTAGGCGACGGCCGCCTGGGGCTCAGGCCCCAGGCCCCGCGTCGTCAGCGAGTCTCTGGAGGCGTCGCGAGAGCGACGCCGGGCCCCCTCGAGACCATGGGTTGGGGCGGCTTCCTCCCCAGACCCCCTCGAGTCATGAAAAAAAACACGACGGAAGGTTTTTCTATATTTTCCGCCTCTGGGGGCCCTTACCGGCCCTCGGGACCGTCAAAAAACAATTCAGGATGAAAAACTGGTCCCGGCGAATAGGTCTGGACCTCTGGGGGTCGCGGCATGACAGAATCATGACGTCGGGGGTCTGGGTCAGCCGACGCGTTCTTCCCGTTGCTTGAGGGCGTCGGCTGGGCGCCGATGTCGCGGGGGTCTCGCGCCGACGTCGGCGCCGCGAACAACGCGGCCCACGCGGGGCCCGCCTTGGTCAGGGAGCTCGTCGAGGCAGAGGTGGGCCGCGCGTCGGAGAGGGGAGCGCTCGAATCAATGTATTCGCCGTGGGTGCTCCTTGTTTTCTGGGCCGCGCACTCCTGTTTGTTTGCCGGGAAGACCGGCGTCTGGTCCGAGAGTCGCCAGCGCGCCCTTCGGCCCGTTTCCTCTCGCCCCCGGCGGCCCCCGGCCCGCCGGCGCAAACGGAGTCCGGTGGCCAGCCCTGCGCCGTGCGCGCCCTCTGCGCGGGGACCTCGATGGTTCCCGTTGGCGCCGCTGCTATTGGTGCGATGCTCTGGCTGGCCGCAGGAGGCGCTCTGTTTCGCCCGGTCTGCTCTGCCGCGCGCGCCGCGCCGCGGGGCGGAGATATTCGAGGCGAGGGGCATTTTTCCGAGAGGCATTTTCCCAGATTCCCCCCCCCTGCTCAGCTCCCAGGCGGTCCGCTGGCGCTGTCGACCAGCCGGCGGTCTCCACGTGGGCTTGTTGTTATCGGATGGGGCCTGTTTCTGGTCTGGCGTGCCTGAGCTTGCCGGAGTTGGCTGGGCTTGAGCGATGCGCGCCCCCCGCGGCCATGTAGTTGCCGCGGCCGGCGGGCCTGCGCCAGCGGGGCCCTCGTCGCGCCGGACGGCGCATGACGGGAGAGATTTCGCCATCCACATGTGTCGGAGGGCACCAACTATACACCAACACCGATCCTGGCCCAGGATCACCCTGGGCCCATGATCGGTGTATATGCCTTCTTGCCCAAGGCAGGAGGGCGTATACACCGATCCTGGGCCCAGGATGATCCTGGCCAGGATCGGTGTTGGTGTATAGTTGGTGCCTTCCTAATGTGGGCTCAAGTTGCGATGGCGCCCTTCCAGGTTTATTGCGATTTCAAGGTCACGGTTCAGACCCTGCCTGAGGGCCCTGGTGCTCGGTCGGGTTCGGACAACGACAGGGCCCACATGTGGGTTCCCTTTTTTTTCCGGCCTTTCCCGCCCGTGCTTTCGAGGCCCGCAAGACTCGGGCCCTCTGCACCATTGCGGATGTTTATAACGGAGAGACCCCGCTTCAGGGAAAGCGTGGGGAACAACGCGGCAGACGAGTTTACTAAGCAGGGCGACCTTTTACATAGAGTTGAGGATGACAGCTTTCACCGTCGACGAGGGCTCACGGTGCTGTGCCGCGAGGCTGCCCAGTGGACGGGGGAGGTTTACCCGTTGGTGGGGGGCGGGGAGGTCGGGCGGGATCGCGACGACCTTTGCAAAACTCGGGGGAGCGCCAGGCGAGGTTATGGAAGCCCATCCTGAGTGCCCCCCCCAGGCCTCCCGACTTGCCACCTTTGTTCCTTGCTTGCCCAGCGGGCGGCTGGGGCGACAACGCGGAGATGGGCTGCAATTTCAACAGCCTGCGCTGTGTGCGCGAGCCACGGCTCGCGACGGGCGCGAACATGATCGAGCGCCTTCTTTTTGCTGCGACTGCGGGGCCTACTTCGCGGGTCTCAATCCGACGACGGCCTTGCCGTGGCCCCGCCTTCGGGGGAACGCGGGCCTCGGTGCTGCAGGATCCGCTCCGACGGTTCACGGCGAGGCAGCCGCCGTCACACACGGCTGGCGCGAAGCACCTCGTCTTGGACTTGCTGGTCGGGGTGCTGACCGAGGTGCGTTGCCCAGGGTGGCCCGTCGGACCCGTCGGGGGCCCCTGGGGGGGGGGCCGCGCCTGGCCCCGGCCCCCGTCGCCCCGACGGCGCTGTGGGCCCTGCGGCGGCCTCTGGGGGGCCCCGTCCCGCGCGCGGGGGCCGCGGCGTCTGCCCCCGCGCCTGGTCGAGGGCGTGCGCCCTGCGGGCCCTTTGGCCTCGCGGAGGCCCTGCCCCCTTTCGGTGCAAGTGCTGGGGGGAGTGCGCCTCTGCGCAAAAGGGACGCAGAGGGCGTTTTGTCCGACACCTCGATCCTCTCCGGGGAGCCCGAGGAAGCCCAGTCTAGGCTTCCACAAACTGCCTTCAGTGCTCTGTCTCATCTCATCACCCCCCTCCCTCAACACATGTTTTCCACTATCGTTTCGCATTGACCGCCCTCAGGGTTCTGTCCCATCTCGTCACCCCCCTCCCTCAACACCTTTTTTTTCCCAATATCGTTTCGCATTGTCTTGTTCTCTCTCTCGCTCTCTCTCGCTCTCTCTCTGTCTGTCTCTCCCTCTCTCTCATTTTCACGCGCCTTTTCCCTTCATGCCATCTTTACGCATTCCTATTACATGTTCACTTATGGTGTCTACAGTTTTCCGTTCCCTCTTTTCTACCGTTGTTTCTTTCTCTTGCGTCATGCTTGTTTCTTCTTATGTTCGCCTCCCTGCCCCCTCCATCGTCCTCCCTGCTTCGGTGATCTCCCCGTCATCCCTCCTTCCTGCGCCTTGCCCCTCCCCGTCCCTCTCCTTTTCGCTTTGCATCCCTCCGTCCTCCCTCTGCCCCCCTCTTCCTCCTTCATCTTGCTGTTACGTCCGCCTTTTTCCTCCATCGCCCCTCTTTCCCACGCCCTCCACCATAGTTAGCTTCTGCCTTTTCCCGCCGCCCTCCGCTCCAATCGTCTTGCCACCTCCTTCCTCTACGTTGCCCCCTGACACCACCGTCCTCCATCAAAACACTGGAAGCCCAGCACCAGGTGCCCCAGGCCGCAGCGCGCACGGGGCACCCAGGATCTCCTAAGTGGCGTCTCTCCTTCAAGGGCCTCTCCAGAGCCCCCCCAAGCTTCCCCGTATGGGTGTATGTATGCATGTGTGCAGGTATGTATGTGTGTACGTGTGCATGTACGCATGTTTGCATGTGTGCATGTGTGCGTGCGTGCGCATTTGCATGTGTGCATGAGTGCATGTGTGTATGTATGTAGGTGTGCATGTGTGCATGTGTGTATGTATGT
This sequence comes from Prorocentrum cordatum, assembly GCA_963575745.1. NCBI lineage: Eukaryota > Dinophyceae > Prorocentrales > Prorocentraceae > Prorocentrum > Prorocentrum cordatum. The sequence continues at coordinate 743,602 of CAUYUJ010008113.1, read as the reverse complement.
ATGTATGTATACATAACGGCGCACTGGGTCCGGGGGCCCGGGGCCGGGACCTCGACCACAAATGTGCGCCCCGGGGGGCCCGGAGGCTCGTCGGGGCTTGCCGGAGGCCTCCCCGGTCAGACAAGACGGCCCCAGGAGCGCCCAAGACGGCCCAAGAAACTTCCAAGAGGCCTCCAAGAGGGCTCCGAGATGCTGAAGATGGCCTCCAGACGTCCAAGGACGCCCCCAAGAGGCCCCAAGAAGCCTCCAACATGCGTCCCAAGAGGGCCCCTAGACGCAAAAATTGGCCCATTCCCTTCGTAAAACGTACATTTTTCAACAAAGTTGCTTTTTGGGCTTTCCGACGTTACAGGACGGCCCACGAGGCGCCCAAGACCGCCCCAAGACGGCCCAAGAAGCCCCCAGGACAGCCCAAGAGGGCCCCAAGACGGCCCAAGAGGCGCCCAAGATGGCCCAAGAGGGCCCCAAGACGGGCCCAAGAGGGGGCCCAGAGGGGGACCACGAACCGCAAGCTCGAGCCTTCCGCCCCAAGAGGCCGCCAGGAGGCCCCCAGGAGGCCCCTCAAGAGGCCCCAGGAGACCCCAGACGTCCAAGGACGCCCCCAAGACGCCCCAAGAAGCCTCCAACATGCGTCCCAAGAGGGCCCCTAGACGCAAAAGTTGGCCCATTCCCTTCGTAAAACGTACATTTTCAACAAAGTTGCCTTTTGGGCTTTCCGACGTTACAGGACGGCCCAAGAGGCGCCCAAGACCGCCCCAAGACGGCCCAAGAAGCTTCCAAGAGGGCCCCAGGACAGCCCAAGAGGGCCCCAAGACGGCCCAAGAGGCGCCCAAGATGGCCCAAGAGGGCCCCAAGACGGGCCCAAGAGGGGGCCCAGAGGGGGACCACGAACCGCAAGCTCGAGCCTTCCGCCCCAAGAGGCCGCCAGGAGGCCCCCAGGAGGCCCCTCAAGAGGCCCCAGGAGACCCCAGACGTCCAAGGACGCCCCCAAGAGGCCCCAAGAAGCCTCCAACATGCGTCCCAAGAGGGCCCCTAGACGCAAAAGTTGGCCCATTCCCTTCGTAAAACGTACATTTTCAACAAAGTTGTCTTTTGGGCTTTCCGACGTTACAGGACGGCCCAAGAGGCGCCCAAGACCGCCCCAAGACGGCCCAAGAAGCTTCCAAGAGGGCCCCAGGACAGCCCAAGAGGGCCCCAAGACGGCCCAAGAGGCGCCCAAGATGGCCCAAGAGGGCCCCAAGACGGGCCCAAGAGGGGGCCCAGAGGGGGACCACGAACCGCAAGCTCGAGCCTTCGCCCCAAGAGGCCGCCAGGAGGCCCCCAGGAGGCCCCTCAAGAGGCCCCAGGAGACCCCAGACGTCCAAGGACGCCCCCAAGACGCCCCAAGAAGCCTCCAACATGCGGCCCAAGAGGGCCCCTAGACGCAAAAGTTGGCCCATTCCCTCCGTAAAACGTACATTTTCAACAAAGTCGCCTTTTGGGCTTTCCGACGTTACAGGACGGCCCAAGAGGCGCCCAAGACCGCCCCAAGACGGCCCAAGAAGCTTCCAAGAGGGCCCCAGGACAGCCCAAGAGGGCCCCAAGACGGCCCAAGAGGCGCCCAAGATGGCCCAAAAGGGCCCCAAGACGGGCCCAAGAGGGGGCCAAGAGGGGGACCACGAACCGCAAGCTCGAGCCTTCCGCCCCAAGAGGCCGCCAGGAGGCCCCCAGGAGGCCCCTCAAGAGGCCCCAGGAGACCCCAGACGTACAAGGACGCCCCCAAGAACGCACAAAGCCTCCAACCAGGCCCGTCCCAGAGGCCCCCCTACTCAAGAGAGGCCCATTCCCTTTGTAAAACGTACATGTTCAACAAAGTTGTCTTTTGGCTTTCCGACGTTACAGGACGGCCCAAGAGGCGCCCAAGACCGCCCCAGACGGCCCAAGAAGCTTCCAAGAGGGCCCCAGGACAGCCCAAGAGGGCCCCAAGACGGCCCAAGAGGCGCCCAAGATGGCCCAAGAGGGCCCCAAGACGGGCCCAAGAGGGGGCCCAGAGGGGGACCACGAACCGCAAGCTCGAGCCTTCCGCCCCAAGAGGCCGCCAGGAGGCCCCAAGGAGGCCCCTCAAGAGGCCCCAGGAGACCCCAGACGTCCAAGGACGCCCCCACGACGCTTCGCGTCACCAATTTCTTCTCACAACGATTCCTGGGTCTGTGACTCGACAGAACCTAAGCGCGCGCGAAGCGCGCGCGTGGTTCTAGTATGTATGTATGTATGTATGCATGTATGTATATGTATATGTATATGTATGTGTGTATGTCTGTATGTATGCATGTGTGTATGCATGTATGTATGTATGTGTACATATGCATGCATACATGCATACATGCATGCATGTATGTATGCATGTAGGTATGAATATGTGTGTATGGAGGTATGTATGTATGCATGCATGTATGTATGTAAGCATGTATGTACGTATGTACGTGTGTACGTATGTACGTATGTACGTATGTACGTGTGTACGTATGTGTGTATGTATGTATGTATGTATGTGTGTGTATGTGCGTGTGTATGTGTGTATGGGTATGTGTATGTGTGTATGTGTGTATGTGTGTATGTTTGTTTGTGTGGGCGGCCTGGGGCGTGCGGCGCGGGGCCGCGCGGTCGGACATCTGTGTCTGTATGCGTGTATGTATGTGTGTATGTATGTATGTACGTGTTTATGTATGTGTGTGTATGTGTGTATGTGAGTATGTATGTGTGTATGTATGTATGTATGTGTATGTGCATGTGCATGTATATGTGTATGTGTATGTGTATGTATGTATGTATATGTATGTGTATGTATGTGTATGTGTATGGGTACGTGTATGTGTATGTGTATGTGTATGTGCATGTATGTGTAGGTGTATGTATGTATGTGTATGTGTATGTGTATGTATGTGTATGTGTATGTGTGTATGTATGTATATATACGTGTGTCTGTATGTGTGTATGTATGTGTGTATGTATGTATGTATGTGTATGCGTATGCGTATGTGTATGTGTATGTGTATGTGTATGTGTATGTGTATGTGTATGTGTATGTGTATGTGTATGTATGTGTATGTATGTGTGTATGTGTATGTATGTGTGTATGTGTGTATGTATGTATGTATGTATGTATGTATGTATGTATGTATGTATGTATGTATGTATGTATGTATGTATGTATGTATGTATGTATGTGTGTATGGATGTGTGTATGCATGTATGTGTGTATGCATGCATGTATGTGTGTATACATGTATGATTGTATGTATGTATGTATGCATGCATGTATGTATGTATGTATGTATGTATGGATGCGTGTATGTATGTTTGTTTGTATGTATGGAGGTATGTATGTATATATGTACGTACGTACGTACGTACGTATGTATGTATGTATGTATGTATGTATGTGTGTATGTGTATGTGTGTATGTGTGTATGTGTGTATGTGTGTATGTGTGTATGTGTGTATGCTTGTTTGTGTGGGCGGCCTGGGGCGTGCGGCGCGGGGCCGCGCGGTCGGGCCAGTTGCGACCAGTTGCGACCCGCGCCGTCCGCCCTCGATCGCTCGATCCGTCTTCCCCCCCCTCCTCCTCCCCCTCCTCCCCTTTCTCTTCCTCCTCCCCCTCATCCTTCTCCTTTCCGGTTGGACAACAACAAAACACCCCAAAGGGACGAGATACCATAATATAATACGATGTATTGGAAGAAATGGCCAGACTAATCCATACGACGAGGAGTCCTTGATCAAGTGCTGAGGGGGAAGACGTCCAGGAAACCCGCCTTCTAAAGCGTGTTTTCCTCCTCCTCCTCCTCCTCCTCCTCCTCATCCCCCCAAACGTCCTGACTTCCTTGGAGGGTGGGGAGGGGGGGAGGGAGGAAAGGCGGGCCCGCCGACGTGGCCCGCCTGGCCGTCAGCGTGGCACGCTGGCCACACCTCGCCAGCGGGGTCGGCGGGTAGACTACGACGGGCCCCGCACGGCCGACCACCTGTCCAGCTGGGTCGAGGAGCGGCTAAAGCCGGCGTTCGCAGAGGCCCGCGCCGGTGCGCCGTTTCGAAAAGGCGTGAGATCAAGGGCCGAAAAAACGCCCCTACCCTGGTTTACGAGGCGCGTCGCGCTGAAACTCCTGTGGGCTGACAGGGTAAACCCTGCGTGATGTGCCGCGTCCTGCCGGCTCTAGGGTTTGGGGGTTTCCCAGGAGGTTTACAGACCACGCACTTGTAATCCAGGGTAGGGTCGTTTTTTCATCCCTCAATGAGAGTCGGACCGAGATGGAAGATCGAGGTCAGTGTGGGGAGGGTATCATAATGTTCTTCGTGTTTGTCGGATGTTCTTGTGCATCCTGGGGAGGGTACGCTCGGATGTTATGCTCGTTTTGGCTGACGGAGGGTCTCATGTTCGTGAGGGATGTTCTTTTGGCCTAGGCCCGACCGTAAGAGTGACCTTTCGCCGGAGTGACCTCTGGTGCGGGCCCCAAGGGTCTCCCGAACGCTGAGCGCGATGCGATAGAAGCACCTTGCGCGCTCGTGTTTGGTCCCCCCGCGGCCCCCAGACAGCCGCGCACCAAAGGTCACTCATACCCAGGGTCACCCTTGCGTGTGGTCGACCGTGGCGGTGGTCAGGAGAAGGACATTTCGGGAAGGTTCGGGGGCGGGCATTTCGGTCTCCTGCTGACCTGGCTCCATCCGCCGTCTTCGTCTGCATGTCGAGCTCGCCCCCGTGTCGGTGCAGTGGCCGCCGGCATGCTCGCTCTGTTGCGTGGCGCGGCCTTCTCACGGCGGAGGGGACTCAGACAGGGCTAGGCACGGGGTGGATTGTGCCAGATCGTTCCGGAAGGCGCGCTCTGGAACGGCCGTGGTACCCGATGCATCCCCCGTAACCGCTGGATTTCGGAGATCCCCGATTTCTCCCGATCCGATGTTGTCCCGTTCCTGGCTTCGTTTTTGGGGGCTTGGTGTGGCGAACTTGCACGGAACGCGGAAAGGGATCGGGAAGCGAGGAGGGCAGGAAGAGGGAGGGGGGAGGAGGGTGGTGGCGTCGCACCCTCTGGCTGCCGCAGGCTTTCCGTCCTGCGGGGCCCTGCTGCCAGGCCCTGGTTGCCGTTGGCGTGCGCTGAGCTTCCCCGAGGGGGAGGTGGTCACGAGGATGGGGGACGGGGGAGGCGACAAAGGTAGGTGGGAGGGGGAAAGAGACAGGACGAGAGGGAGGGAGGGGCGGGCGGTGCGGTGCGGGGAGGGAGGAGAGAAGGGGAGGGACGGGAGGGGATGGAGGGAAGAGGAACGGGAGGGAGGTGGGATTGGAGGAAGGAGGGCAAGGGACAGAGACAGGACGAGAGGGAGGGAGGGAGGCGGGGCGGGGGTGAAAGGGGAGAGAAGGGGAGGGACGGGAGGGGATGGTGGGGACGGGAGCAGGGGGGGAGGGAGGGGGAACGGGAGGGGAGGGGGAACTGGAGAGAGGGAGGACCAGAGGAGGGCCCCGGGGCTCCGGGCCCGGGCGCAGCGGGGCCGAGGTCGACCCTGCCGACGATCTCTCGGCGGCGCTGGCGCAGAGCAGCAGCCCCAAGTCCGCCATCTGCGCCGGCGGCGGCGCCAAGGACTCCCAGGAGGGCGCGCCCGCTGTCGGGGAGAGGACGTGAGTCAGCACTTTGGGGGACAGGCTCAGGTCGAGGAGGAGGAGGAGGAGGAGGAGGAGGAGGAGGAGGAGGTGGAGGCGGAGGAGGAGGAGGAGGAGGAGGAGGAGGAGGAGGTGGGGACAGGCTCAGGAGGAGCAAGCGCAAACATGGAATGCTGCTTTCTGGATTAGTGACTAAGTGGCGGGTCTCGTTTCCATTTGGAATAGGCGCGCTCCCGTCCCTGGCGACTTCGCCACGCTAATCCGCTGTAAATATGTGAGGACCGTGAGGGCCGAAGTGAGGACTGCTGTAAACCTTGTGAGGGCCGTGAGGACCTCTAGTCCTCCTAGATGGGGTCGGAGTAGGTGGGGTCGGAGGATCGTGCCGCACCGACGATGCATCGGCGATGCGGCTCGATGTGGAGCCCGATTTGCTTCACGTCGACGTCGCCGATGCATCGCCCGCATCGCCGATGCATCGGCGATGCGGCGCGATCCTCCGACCCCATCTAGGAGGCTTCTAGGACAGGGAAGAGAGAAAGAGGGGGGAGGATCTCACAGCCCTCACGGTCCTCGCGTTTTTCACTGCAGTCTTCGCTCCGGTCCTCGCGGCCTTGGCGGCGTCTTCGGGCTCTGCAGGCCAGACGCGTGTCTCTTCAGAGCCCCATGGTCACCACGATGTAGCAGTCGTGACACGTGGCCACCCCATGGAGGAGACGCTAGGGACCGTCCCTCCTCTGCCCTCCTCCCCTTCTCTGCCCTCCTCCCCATCTCTGCCCTCCTCCGCTCACCCCTCGCCTGTCCGAGTTGCCACCGCCCCTCCCCTCCTCTCCCCTCCCCTCCTTGTGGCCCTCGATCCCTTCCTCCAGGTTGAGCGCCGAGCCCACCTTGCAATAGTTGCTCGGCCTGGCGTTCTCTGATGCCTTCCCTCGCCCCTGTCTCTTTTTCTGTTTTGCTTTTGGGGTCGGGGGGCGGCGGGGGGAGGGGGGGGGGGGAGGAGGGGACGGGATGGGTGGGCGGTGGGGACAGGGGGGACAAGGGGGGACAAGGGGGGTGGAAGGGGCACGTGTCGGGAGGGGGGGAAAGGGCTTGGGGGGAGGGGGGGCGGCCTGTTACGCCTTCTGGCAGGAGTCTGCCATCAGGTCCGACGAGGGAGCACGCAGTAGGATAATCATTACCTATACGACCACCCTTCGGGTGATAAGGAGGTTCGGGGGGGAGAAACCAACGTCTCACTCGATCGGTCTCACTATCGATCTCACTATCGATCTCACTATCGGTTTCGCTCGGTCGATCTCACTATCGATCTCACAATCGATCTGACTATCGATCTCACAATCACCGTCATCATCATCATCATCAACTTCATCGTCACCAACGTCATCAACATCATCATCAGCATCATCATCATCATCATCATCATCATCATCATCACCACCATCATCATCATCGGGACACCATCGTCATCACTTCATCACCATCATCATCAACCATCATCATCACCATCACCATCACCATCATTATCGTCATCACCATCATCATCATCACCATCATCATCATCATCATCATCATTATCATCATCATCATTATCATTATCATTATCATCATCATCATCATCATCATCATCATCATCATCGGGACACCATCATCGTCACCATCATCATCAACAGCATCATCATCGGGACACCATCAGCCAGCATCATCATCAGCATCGGACCACCACCACCACCATCATCATCATCATCTTCATCATCATCATCATCATCACCTCATCATCATTATCATCATGAACAGCATCATCAACATCATCATCATCATCATCATCATCGGGACACCATCCTCCTCCTCATCATCATCATCAGCACCATCATCATCATCAACATCATCATCATCATTCGGGACACTATCATCATCGTCACAATCATCATCATCACCATCATCGTCATCATCATCGGGACACCATCATCATCATCATCATCACCATCATCATCATCATCAACAACATCGGCATCATCATAGGGCCACTTTCATCAACATCATCATCATACTCATCATCAGCATCATCATCATCGGGACACCATCATCGTTGTCATCATCATCATCATCATCACCATCGGGACACCATCATCATCAACAGCATCATCATCAACCTCATCATCACCATCATCATCGGGACACCATCATCACCATCATCACAATTTTCATCATCATCAGCATCACCATCTAATCATCATCCAATCATCATGATCATGAACATAATCATCATCGGGGTACCATCATCATCATCATCAGCAATACCAGCAGCATCAACATCATCATCATCATCATCATCATCATCATCATCATCGGGACACCATCATCATCACCACCACCATCATCAGCACCATCATCATCACCATCATCATCATCATCACCATCATCATCATCATCATCATCATCATCGTCAACATCATCGTCACCATCATCATCATCATCGGGACACCATCATCATCACCACCATCATCATCATCATCATCATCATCATCATCATCATCGACATCATCATCATCATCACCATCATCATCATCATCATCATCATCATCATCATCATCATCATCATAATCATCATCATCGGGACACCGACGGGACACCGGCGGGACACCGGCGGGACACCGCGGGCCACCGGCCCCTGGAAAGGAATCATGTGGTCCGGCCGCGCCTCAGCCGGAGGCGGGACACCGGCGGGACACCGCGGGCCACCGGCCCCCGAAAAGGAATCATTTGGTCCGGCCGCGCCTCAGCCGGAGGAGACTTTCTTCTCGCCCGCCCACGCAGCTTCGCCTTGCCCGCACGCACGGCACGCACGAACACGAAACCGAAACCGATTTCCCGGTAGGGGGGCTCTCCGTTCCATTTCGATCTCTCCCCCTCACTTCCGACCACCAGCACCGCTATGGAATCCATGTAGGAGAATGATGACAAGGTCAAGGGGGATGAGGCCGAGGGAGTCTGCAATGGGGTTTTGTCTAACCATCGGCTTCTTGCCCCTCTGAAGTCAATTCTGCAATCGGCGTTCCAGCCGCCAGCTTCCGAAAAAGGCGGACGGTCTCCGCGGGCCGAACACGTAGAATGTGGGACAATTTTGGAGCAAAGAGGGTGAGCCTGAGGAGAGTTTCAGTAGGGACCGATCGGCGAGTCACCAACCTGCGTTGCCGCTGAGACTTGCTCCCCGCCTTGATGATCCCCTTTTCTCCTCGTCCACCTTGAGCCAAAGAGAAATGCCGAATACTGTCGCTCCTGCCTCTGGTTCCTCTGTCTGAGCAGATGCTACACTAGCTGCGGCCACCGGCACTGCGCGAGGTCCTAGAACCTCTGGGCGCATTACAACGATCCGCACAGTGCGTGATGTTCCCGGAAGGGCTTCCGGGAACATGAGAACAGGCCTTTCTGATCAGGTTCCCAGAGAAGCTTCTGTGAACCAGAAAACGGGCCTTTCGGATGATGCTCTGGGAGAGGCTCCTGGGAACATGAAGGACGGGCCTTTCGGACGCCAAGGAACATACAATCTCCGAAGGTAGACTGCGACTATGCTATGCCTCGCGCGCCGCGCGACACAGCGAATTACAAGGAGTCCGTGTGGCAATCGAATTGGTCGCCAGCGGGGGCCGGCCGACCATCCGGCGAATCGGTTCATTTCAATCGACGCAAGTTGTGTGAATCGACGAACTGCAATCGACGCAAGCTCTAACCACAGATGCTGCTGATGCTACTGCTACTCTCCCTGACACACGTCATTGGATGGGGGGTCCTGCACATGCTTCTCCTTCAAAGTCCTGCGCAGTGGGACGTGCACAGGGTCTCGTTCAATCTCGATGGCACCCGTCATTGGAAGACCTACCCCCGGGCTCGATCGGGGTGAATAAGTAAGGGGTCTTCGGGTGTTCCCGTGCTGCGCGCGTTCAGAGACCCCGGACCACACAACCCGAAGTGCGCCTTGACCTTCGCCAGGTGGTCGGCGTGGTAAGCCCGTCAGCCTGCATCAGAGCCGTCTCCGCGTAGACCAGCTCCAGCATGCCGCGCGCGACTCGGCTCCGCATGGCGTTGTCCTTGGTCGTGGGGTTCCTCTCCCTCCACCTGCCGCGGCCCTCGGCGTTGTGGTTCGCCGCCTCGTCGTCGCCGCGAAAGGCCAAATGTGCGACATCCTGGGACGTGTGTTTATTTATGTGTGCGTCCCTGGGCTCCTTCAGAGAAGCAGACCAGCTGCTGCCTCAAGCTGCGCCAAGATGCCAGCATGCGGCCGTGCATGAAACGCGCGACGCCAGCCTGTGCACCCGCGTCGCCGTGTTTGGCGCCCGAGGACACGCCCAGCTGGCAGATGAGGTCCTGGTGCCCGCGCGGGGGGGGGGGGGGGGCACAGCACATAGACGAGCGCCAAGTGGCGGGTAGGCGCCAATTACCGCAAGACTTTTTTGCCGAGGAGGAGGGGCATGCGCGGCTTACGGGTCGCGTAATTCGAGATCCGCGAGACGCTGTAAGGCAGGTCTGGTCGGGTCGGGTTCGGAAGCCGACGGGCCCCCTTTCTACGCGCTGCGCGCCGCCCACATCATCGGGGTCAGGTGTCGTCGGGCTCGAAGGGCAGGTTGATCTCGTCGTCGGTATTGGTGGACTGGTAGCCGCTGCGCTGAGCCATGCCCCACATCGTCAGCATATCATTGACGTGATCATGCTGGCTCAACGCCAGGCGGCGGCGATCGATCCTAATGTCGATCGACAAGTGATGGATCGTTCCCGGGCGATCGAGGGAAATCATTATTTGGGGGCTCGTAGTTCAGCGCGCGCCGATGGTGGTCTGCAGGGTCTTCGCCGCGCCTTCGGAGCCCACGGGCAAGAAGTCGTCCGCGTAGCTGCGCGCGCAGGCCACGACGTCGCGCACTCCGTCGGCCACGGCGAACAAGACAGAGCTACGATCGACCGCGGACTACACGAGGTGGCATTGGAGCGCGCTGGTGGCGATCGCTTCCATCGCGGAGCTCCGCGTCGCGCACTTCGCCCCGTGTTTCCGGCGAGCTCCTCGGGCCGTGGGCGGCCCTCTCCGCTGCCTAGAGTTCGCCCGCCAGCGCCAGCCCGAACTTGACAAGGATGGCTGGCGGGCAGATGACCGCCCGCGTCTTGTCCTCCGGGAGGAACGCGTCGGGCGCGTTGAGAGCCGACGTGCCCCGCCGACGGCGCGCGCGCGCAGCCAGCGCCGCGCGGGGACTGGCGATGCCCACGTTGCGCGCGCAGGTCTGCCCCGGTGGGTCAGCCGCCGCGAAGCTGCCGCGCGCGCAGCCGCGCGCCTCGAAGCGCCGATGCTCCGCCGCATCCCTGCCCTTCCCGTGCTTGCCCTTCGGGTCGCCCTTGGGCGTCTTGCCGTCTTTCAAACCGCCCATGGTAGGCTTGCCCTCGCCCGCTGGCGGCCGCAGCGGCGGCTGCTGCTGCTGCTCGGGCCTGCTTCGCCGACTGGGGGGTCGTTCTCCGCGGCGTCGCCCAAGCACCCGCGGGCGCCCGCGCACAAGTAACTTCGCAGTAGGTCTACTTGAGCCTGGTCGACAGTCCCAGCCTGGATGTTATTCTGCACGAGGAACGCGAAGAAGCGGTGCTTGAATTCCTCGCTGCTTTCCACGACCTTACTTGTGGCCTGCTTGAGGGCCGCCGTCAAGGTGGCAAGCTGGCGTTGAGGATGACCCGGCGGTCCAGCGCGAACTTCCATTCTGCGTGCGTCGTGCGCCCCCCTGACCTCGACCGCCCTGACCGCGTGCGCCCGCTTCAAGATTGCATGCGCGTCGCTTCCCGCCCCTGGCCCATCGTTCGCGCTCGCTGTGAACAGGGCGTCGCGCGCGCCGGCGTCTCGTCGGGGCGGGGCGAAGCGGGGGCGAGCACGAGCGGCGCTCGACCGCGCGGAAGGGCAGGACCACGAACAGCTCAGGCACTGCGGCGGCGGGTCGCCCGGCAAAGCGCACCGGCGGGCCCCCCCGGAGTCGCCGGGCAGTGGCGCGCCGCGCCGACTCGAGGCGCGGCAGCCACTATAGCGCTTGATGCCCCAGTGCAGCCTTCCCAGATCCAGGCCGACCGACTCCGCCCAGCGCGCCAGTGCGATTCCGCCCCGCGCGAACTGGAAGAGCTCCGTCGCTCTGCTAGTCGAGAGCGCCGCCTCCAAGCCTGCGCGTCGCGCTGCGGCGCGCCACGGCGGGCCCCCTGGCGTTTGCTCGTGACTTCCACGAGGCGAAAGCCGCGGGGCCCTCCTGGATCGCCGCCCCCGCCGCCGCCGTGATGGCCGCCATTATGATGATGCTGCTGGGGGTTATTTGGAGATGCCCGCGGCGAAGCCGCCTGGCTTCTGCAGATGAGCAGCGCGATGGTGGAGTCCAGTAGCATGCGCGCGATGAAAGTGGCCTAGCTGCGGTTGGACAGCAGCGGGCTGACCGCGAAGTAGGCGAGGATCACCATGCCGGGGGGCGAGTGGAACTTGACGGAGACCAGCGAGTACTTCCCGACGGTTCTGGGAGGCTTCTGGGGACTTTTTGTTGCTGCGTCGCCCAGTCCTCGCGCTCGTGCTCAGCGGCGACCCGGGCAGCATTCGACTCGCAGTCCTCGTCGGGCGGCTCAGACGCATCGGAGTCGTCCGCGTCGAGCCTGGCCGCAGCCTGCGACGAGGTCGCTGGGGCGCCAGTTTTCGCTCGGCCGCTATGGGGCGCAGGCCCGGGCGCGGCAAGGTCCGGCGTAGCGGGCCCGCCCCGCGTCCTGGCGGTCGACGCCGCCAAGGCCGATTATCGTAGTCGAAGGTCCTCCGCCCCGAGTTGCTCGACCTCGCGCCTCTCGGAGCGTGTGTCCGCTCTGGGGTCCCCCGCTGCCCGCTTCCAAGGCGTCGCGCCCCTCCAGCGCGCGAGGCCGCTCCGGCGGCGCTGCCGTCGGCGCCGCGCCCGAAGTGGAGGAAACCAGCGCGTCGGGGGCGCGCGGGCCCTGACGCGCGGACGCGGCCCCGGCGGCCGTGCCAGAGATCAGCTGGGCGGCCCCGCACATTGCGCAAGTGGTGAAGGCCCTGAAGGCCTGGCCCGCGACGGTGCCCGTCGAGGCCATGATGTGGCCGAAAGCAGCGGCGCTGCTTGCGCAACCATGTGTTGCGCGCGGTGGTGGCTGCAGACGTAGTCCACTCATCTGCGCGCAGCTGTTGCGCGCCGCCTGGCACAGCCTGCGGGCGACGCAATGGCTGGCGACCGCCCCGCCGCATGCCGAGCAGGTCATTGGCGAGCCCGCCAGAATGTCGGGACGTAACTTCCACGTAGGAGTAGATGGTGACATGTAGACGGAGGGGCTCCCGTGAATCCAGCACCCTTCGGCGTTGGCCTCATAAGCCCCATTGCGCCTTTCGGCAGGAGTCCGCCATCATGTACGACGAGGGAGCGCGCAGTAGGATTATCATTACCACCAGCACCACTACGGAAACCTTATGGGGACATGATGACATGGTCGGGGGGGATAATATCCAAGGAGTCCGCAATGAGGTTCTGTCGTCAATTCTGCAATCGGCGTTCCAGTCGCCAGCTCCCAAAGAAGACGGAAGGTTTCCGCGGGCCTAGGCATAATGGGGCCATTGTAAAGACATGTGACACTGTGAGGGCGACATGGAACATATTTTCAGTAGAAGCTGATCGGCGAGTCACAAGCCCGCGTTGCCGCTGAGACACTTGCTCCTCGCCCTGATGGCTCCTTTTTCTCGCCGTCCATCTTGAGCCACTAGAGCGAAATCCAATGTTGTCGCTCGTCCCTCTGGCTCCCCGTCTGGGCAGGTGCTACACCCTAGGTGCGGCCACTGGCGGCGCGGGAGGTCCGTATACTTCTGGGCATCCGCGCAGTTCGTCATGTTCCCGGAAAGGCTTTCGAGAGCATGAAAACAGGCCTCTCCGAGCAGGTTCCTGGAGAAGCTTCCGGGAACTTGGAAACTGGCCTTTCGGATGATGTTTCTCGGAAGTTGAAAGACGGGCCTCTCGGACGCCAGGGAAGATGGAGTTTTCCAGGGCACGTCAGGCCAACATCTCTCATGTAGACTGCGACTATGCCATGCATCACGCGCCGCACCACACAGCGAAGTACAACAAGTCGGTGTGGCAATCTGAACGGTTGCCAGCTGGGACTGGCCGACCAGCCGGAGAACCTATGATTTTCAATTGACGAATGTTGTGGGGATCGATGGATTTCACCCTGCTCCCTCCTCATCCCCCCCCATCCCCTACCCCCCCCCGTCGTCGTCGTCCTCCCCCGCCTCCTCCCTCCCCCCCTTGTCTTGCTACCTCCCTCCACTCCTTCCTGTCCGGAGGGGAGGGGGAAGAAGAGGCCACATCCACCGGGGAGAGAGCGCCGAGGCGGGCTCGGAGGGCACGTGTCCTGGGGTTCCGCAAGGCGACGCGCAGCGGACCTCCTTTTCCCCGCTGGCCCCCGCCCTGCGACAAGAGCGCTTCGAGCTGTTCTCGGCTTTCGAGGCCGCCGCGGAGGAGTTCAGGGGCAAGCTGGTTCCTTTCGCGGCGAGCAGGGCAGACGTCAGAGGCAATGATAGTGGGAGGGGGGGGCAGGCTCAGGGTGCTAACACATTGAGCCTCCTGACGCCCATTTGACGCGAATGTGGCCATGATAGCTCACCCCACCCCGGGGCGTGCAGTTTTGCTGTTGGGGGCCCATCGCCGATCTATCGGCGATGTATCGCCGATTCCAGGTCGATGTTCTCCCGCTCCCCCTTGAGCCAGTTCTCCCTTTCCCCCCCCCCCCCAACACGGTAGGGAGAGGAGACACCGACGGGCGACAGTGAGGTGTAAGCGCAGCCTTGGAGGGGAACGGACAAGTGTCTAAACAGGGGAAGGCATGAAGGGGCGGTGGCGGAGGGGGAGGAGAAGCGCAGGAAATGATAATGGTCGGAGACGGGCAGGAGGACATGGGAGGGAGCAGCCATCTTTGTGTGAATTGCGCACGTCCGCTACAACCCCCCCTAACGTGGACTACCCACCTAACGTAGCCCAGACCTCGGTGACACCGAGCCCGGCCCGCGAGGAATGGGCGTGACACTTGCATCTTGGCGACGCGCTTGTCTCGGAATGATGCTCCGGTTTGTGCGGGGGCCACATTTCTGATTAAACGTGTTGTTGCTGCCTAGGCGTCAGCGACATCCGTCATTGAGCGCGGTGTTTTCGCTTGTGCGTGGGCCACATCTCTGATTGAAAATGCAGCTGCCGCTTAGGCGCCAGCGACGTCTTTCACTGAGAATGTCGTTCTCGCCTTGGCGCCAGCCAAAGATCTGATTGAAAATGCTGCTGTCGCCTAGGCTCTGGCGACATCCTTCATTGAGCGTATCCTTCTCGCCTTTGCGCTGGCCAGATCTTGAATTGAGAATGTGGCTGTCGCCGAGGCGCTTGCGACATCCTTCATTCAGCATGCGCAGGCCACATGTCTGATTGAAAATGTTATCCGTAAGGGCTTCGCCCCCTCCCGCCGGCCCCCTCTCTCGGAGAATGGGCCATGGAAGAGCAAAGTCATGAGGCTTTGGCTTTGCCGTGAAGCAGTGTCGGGACCTATTTGTTTTTCGACCCTGACCCTGCCGATCTGCGTGAGGGGTGCCGCCGAATTTCAGACATGTGGCAAATTCTTTTTGTTTTTGGACCCTGACCCTACGGATCTGCGTGAGGGGTGCCACCGAATTTCAGAAATGTGGCAAATCCTTTTTGTTTTTGGACCCTGACCCCGCCGATATGCGTGAGGGGTGCCACCGAATTTCAGAAATGTGGCAAATCCTTTTTGTTTTTGGACCCTGACCCCGCCGATCTGCGTGAGGGGTGCCACCGAATTTCAAAAAATCTGAAAATCCAATGTGTTTTTGGACTCTGACCCCGCCGATCTGAGTGAAGGGTGGCACCGAATTTCAGATACGTGGCAAATCCTTTGTGTTTCTGGACCCTGACCCCGCCGATCTGCGTGAGGGGTGCAGGAAATGTCAGACATGTGGCAAATCCTTTGTGTTTTTGGACCCTGACCTCGTCGATCTGCGTGAGGGGTGCCACCGAATCTAAAACATGCGGCAAATCCTGTGTGTTTTTGGACCCTGACCCCGCCGATCTGCGTGAGGGGTGCCGCCGAATTTCAGACATGTCGCACATTCCTTCTGTTTTTGGAGCCTGACCCTGCCGATTTGCGTGAGGGGTGTTACCGAATTGCAGAAATGTGGCACATCCTTTGTGTTTTTGGACCCTGGCCCCGCCGATGTGCATGAGGGGTGCCACCGAATTTCAGAAATGTGGCAAATCCCTTGTGTTTTCGGACCCTGACCCCGCCGATCTGCTTGAGGGGTGCCACCCAATTTCTAGAAATGTGGCAAATCCCTTTTGTTTTTGGACCCTGACCCCGCCGATCTGCGTGAGGGGTGTAAATTTGTACCCCCCCAGGAATTCTTAGAACCCTCCCGGGGGACGCTGTGCCGCCTTCGAGGCTTCTTGGGCCATCTTGATATGTTTGGTTGTCTGCACGTGCCGTCTATGTAAGCTCGGGACACATCCATCGTTTTTAACAAGGGGTCGTGGCTTGTGAGGCCCTGGAGCGCTTTAGAGCAGCGCCTGGGCATGTGGGAAGTACACGATCCTCGAGCGGGTGCGTGTGGTATGAGGGGTTCAGGAGTTAGCAGCCATGCGGGAAGCGCACAATCCTCGAGCGGGCGCAAATGGAATGAGGGTTCAGGCATTAGCTACCATGCGGGAGGTGCACCATCCTCGAGCGGGCACGATTCAGGCATTAGCTGCCATGCGCGACGTGCAACATGCTCAAGCGGGCACAAGGGGAGTGGCCTTGGAAAGGAGGGGCGGTGCACGCAAGAGTCTGCTGGCAGAGGGAGGGGCGGCCCCTCATTAGAATTCACAACATTCTGCCAGGCAGACCTTGGCATTCTTCCACGCCCCAACTTGCCACGGAGCACGGGGGCGGATATGCAAACTTCACATGTTCGTTTCCAAACCGCGGCTCCCAGGAGGACCAGGAGACTACGAACATGATCAGCACCTCCTCCCTCCTCCATCCCTCACTCCATCCCTCCCTCCTGCCTCCTCGCTGCCTCCCTCCTGCCTTCATCCCTCCTGCCTTCCTCCTGCATTCCTCCCGCCTCCCTCACTCCCTCCTGCTTCCCCCCAATTCCCCCTCCAGGTTTTCGTGTGGGCCGACGGTGGGGCCGAGTCCATCGTCTTCCACAGCAAGGGCAAGAGCCCGCAGGCCGGCGAGGGGCCAGCTGGCCCCAAGCAGAACTCGACCCTCCTGCGCAGACGCTCAGCAGGAGGAGTCGACGGGGAGGAGGTGGAGGAGGAGGAGGAGGAGGAGGAGGAGGAGGAGGAGGAGGAGGAGAGTCTCCACTCTGCCCATCTTCCTCTCCCCCCCAGGGTTCTCTTCATCCCCCTTCCTTCCCCTTCTCCCATCCCTGCCCGTCCCCCGCCCCCTCCCTTCTGCGCATACTGCCGATCCTCCGTGTCTCCCTTTCCCCCTCCTGTCCTTCCTCTCTCGCTCTCGTGCCAATCCTCGGGCTCGGACTGTAGCCATTATCCTCTCCTCTTTCTCCTCTTCCTCTCCTTCCCGGCGCTTCCGCTGCAGAAGGGCCAGATGGCGAGGGAGCAGATAACGAGGGAGACGGAACGAGAGGCGAGACTCGGCCGCGCGCCGAGGGGGGAAATGTAAGGGGGCGGGCCATCTCGGAGGGCGGCGGGGCTTCGGGGAAGATTGCGAAGTCTTCTCCGATGGCCGGAGGCCTTCTGAGTCTTCTGAGAAGGCCCGCCCCCGCCCCCGCCCTCCTTTCCCCCCTCGGCGCGCCGCCGAAAGGTGGCGGCGGAAAAGGCAGCGAGGGAGGCAGGAAGAGAGGCGAGATGACGGGGCTCCCTCTCCGCAGGCCTGCACCGGGAAGTCCAGCGGGGCCGCGTGCGTTTCCGTCGAGGAGGGCGGGGAGTGCGAGCCGAGTTGCGGTTTTGAGCACATCGTTGGCCCTCTCTTCGCCCTCTCCCCTCTCTCTCCTCGCTCTGGACTGTCGGCTTATTGAGGGTGGCCCCCCTCCGGCTTTAGATGTATGACGCTCCTCTCTCGCGGATGGCGATCCGATCGAATTCGTCTTCTTTCCTCTCCCGTTTTGTCCACTATCTCGTCTAGGACTAATAGATTCGGTATCGCGGCTGGTTGCGTCTCGAAAAATGTCTCAGGGAGGTGCCCAAGAGGGCTTCGGGGACGGATTGGGGGTTTTCCCCGATGCCGCTCTCATTGCAAATGGTTCTTTTGAGGTGTGTTTAGTGGCAGGCATTTTTTTACACAGGGCCACACCTTCCCCATCCAACGTCGTTGCGATGCACCGTGAAGCCCGAACTCAGATCGGGATTCTGTCTCGGTTTTGGATTGAAGCATGAATCCAGAACCAGATTCGCACTGGCCCCCGGAATCGGTCTAGACACTGACTTGTTTCTGGGGTGAGATTCAGAATCATGAACAAGCAGACTCGGATTTGGATCCAGATTCAGACCAATGCCCAAACTTAGACTCGTAAGCCTGTCCATTTTCAGACGCAGACTCAGTTTCAGAGTCGAATGCGTCACGTTCACGTCCCGCCTACGCGAGCCCTTCACGTTTTCGGAGCTGCGTGAGTCAGCGCACAGTCTGCATGAAGAGGGACTGCGGGCCCCATGCCACTCGATCAGTCCTTGTCAGGGGGGCTTCGGGCCTCATGCATTGTGTGTGTGTTTGTGTCCCCTTCAGGGGGCTCCTGTGCACGACGCCATGAGGGCAGACTGTGTCCAACGGCATGTGGCTACGGCAGGCTCGCGTCGCGGCGACGCGGCGGCGACCGCGGCGCGGGCGTTCAGGGTCGACCGCCGCCAGTGGCCCAGCATCGGGAGATACTGAGCGGTTCGCGCTGCCAGATGGCCGCGATCGCTCGGGGCTGTGCGACCGACGTGGCGTCGGAAGCCACCGCCGAAGGCGTCGGGGCACGGACAGTCTGCCGTTTCGTCCCGAGCCGTGTCGTTTCGACGAGCTCGTCGGAGACGAGTTTAGATCTGG
Organism: Prorocentrum cordatum; assembly: GCA_963575745.1. Classification (NCBI taxonomy): domain Eukaryota; class Dinophyceae; order Prorocentrales; family Prorocentraceae; genus Prorocentrum; species Prorocentrum cordatum. The sequence continues at coordinate 724,905 of CAUYUJ010008113.1, read as the reverse complement.
ACGAGCTCGTCCGCCCAATTCTCTTCAGGTTGAGCTCATCCGAGGACGGGTCCACCCGAGGACGAACTCATCCAGAGGTGAGACCTCCCGCTGACAAGCTCGCCTGGAAGTCAGCTGGACAGCGTCATCCGGACGAGTTCGTCCAGAAAACACGTTTTTCCGGACGAGCTCGTCGTCCTCCCGCGAGCTTGCCGAGGTGCCTGGGGTGGGCCGCGGCGCGGTGGTCCCAGCCCTGCTCCCGTGCGGAGGGGCCTCCCCCTTCGGGACCACGGCCTCCGACCCGCCGAGGGACTCCGGAGCCCGCCCCGCCGACGTACCCAGGAGTTCCCAGGCTCGGGGGCGGCCAGGAGGGGGGCGACGACCAGTCAGGAGCGAGGGAAGGACGTCTGCCAAGCATTTATCACGTCCTCGTTAGTCTGATGTCTGAGGGGTTGGCCGTCTTGGGGTCGCGGCGTCTCGATCCATGACCTTGATGGCTCAAGGGCGCGCTCGGTTCTCGCGTGGAACCGAGTGGCCGACTGGTTGAGAGCGGGCGGTGTCGCTTACCTTAGTTCGGTGCCCAGCCGCACCACCGTGCCCCGAGCGCCCGCCATACACTTGTCCGCTGACGTGCCCTATCGTTTCGCCGGCTGCTGGCCGCCTCTGAGACGTCTCGGCGGGCATGATCGGCTTGACGGGCCTCACCAGCATCGCTGGTTGGGCCGCTTGCAGTCAGTGACCTACCAGTGGTGTGCGCCATGTCCGACGCCGGCGTGTACTTCGAGCTGCTAGGTGGTGTCAGCCTTTACTGACAGGCCGTGAGGTTCTCGAGTAATCGGTGCCCAATCCCGCCAGGAATCGATCGCGGACAGGAGGCAGCCACACTCGCGCCAACCGCTGTCCCCGTCGTGGCCGCTGCGCAGTGGGTCATGGTGGAGACGACCGCCTTCACCTTCAAGGAGGCCCCCGTCGCCGTCGGCGTGGCGGGCACCAAGAAGGGCGAGGTCGGCAGCCCCACCACCCCGTCGAGCATCGCGGTGCTCGGGCGCGACATGCAGACATATCCCGTAGAGCGCCCGCGACCTCAGGCTCAATAAGCCCACGACTGTGGCGACGAATGTCCGCTCGATGGGGTGCTTCACTTGTTCGGTCGTGGAGCTGTGCCAGTCGCCCTTTCTTGACTGGCTCGTCAGACGACATGCCAGGCCACTGGAGCACCAACGCACGGTGGTCATGACCTTCGGGCCGCCCAGGGACATCTCGGGCTTTGAGGCCCACCGCAATTCCATGAGGTGTCTGGACGAGGGTCTAGGCTTCGGCCTGATGGATGTCCGCAACAGCGCCGCCGTCGAGCTGCCCTTCAGGGAGGCGTGGTTGGTGGAGTACGTGTACCACATGGACGTTATGCTTACCTGTGGGTCCACGGCAACGGGCAAGGGCAAGGCCGCTGCCGTTTCTTTCCAGCACGCCGTCTTCGACGGGTCGGCGATCCTTCTTCTCCGAGATGACCAAGGACTCTGGCTCCGCCCGAACTTCGTGGCCCAGGTGACCCCATAGGTCGAGCACGACGTTGCCATCCTCGAGCTTGTTTGCAGGGCTTGAGAGGCGAGGACGGTGCTGGCCACACAGAGCCGCATGAACGACAAGGAGCAGGGATGATGCTCACCCCTCCAGGGCTGGGACCGTCTCCCTGCCTTCACCTGCTCGAGCACGAACATCAGGGAGAGCCTCTTGGGCTGTGGCCTGGGGGGCTGCCTCCTCTCAGCCACCCTTGTTGTGGGCCGAGGATTGCCAGCGAAACTTGCTTCCACTTCCTCGGCCTCCCCCAGTTTTGCATCAAGGCTTTGGTGGAGCTGCTGCACCACTTAGCAGGTCTACCCGTCGCAGGCTCTTGCGCACGAATCACGTCGACATGGTCTGTGACGATTCCCAGCACGCTCTAGGACATGTACCTTGGCTCACATTGTCCACGGTCTTGTCGTGGCCCTTCGTGCGAGCGCTCTGGGCTTAGAGTGCTTACGGCGAAGGTGCCGTGATCGTTCCCCTCTGCATGGGCGCTGCCAACCTGGTCGACGTGCCCGATGCTAGGTCAACGTCGCGCTCATTTGAACACCTGGTGGGTGATCGGGGCAAAGAGATAACTGAGCGGCAAATTCAGTTGCTTTTGTCAGAATCCACTGGCAGGAAGAAAGCAAAACTTCGTGGGCCCGCGCGACTTCACTCGGATCGAGCCCTCTAGCGGTCGCCGGCCCTGTGCGCGGAGCTTCTGCGCTGGATGGTCGACTGCGACTTGATCGAGTGGCATCCATCCGGTGAGGTCTCGCGCGGCTTATTCTTTGTCTATCAGAAGTCAGGGAAGTATCGTTTGACTGTCGATGGTTGAGTACCGTGGTGCCACTTTCAGGACAGTGGCCCTGTCTCGCTGGCCTCAGGTTCCGCCTTGTCCGCCATCGAGGTAGTCAGTGCAGCGCCAAATCAGAGTGGTTCGGTCGAGATCGTTAACGCTTTCTACGACATGCAACTACCAGAGGCTCTTCGAGGCCTATTCGTTCTTCCTCGGATCCGCGCCGACCTGGTGAATGTCTCGTTTGCTCAGTGCCAGGCTATCAGACGAGGCATGCCAGTCCTGAAAGTGATTCCGATGGGCTGGGGGGTGTTTCGTTGGGCTCGCCAATAGGTTCTGGGGCGCCTGGCCAGGCTTGCGCCCGACGTCTCTGCAAAGAACACGGTCGTCGATCATCTGCCTCTTTTCAGCCTGGCGCCCTTCGCCCACGCCGAGTTCGTAGACAACTTTTCTATTTTGGTACGGATTTCGATGTGGTCAGAACAGTGGCCGAGATGTCCAGCAGGTGCCGCGCGGCGTAGACCTCCCCACTCACCCAGTCGAAGTGGGTCCCGGAGCCAGTGCGTTTCGTCGGACCTTTCCGAGCGAGGATGCCACCGCGGGAGGCCGGCCAGCTTCCTGCCCGCCTGCCGGCGCCCCGCCATGCTCCAGTCGGCGGGGGCGCTCGCGGCTTGCGGGGGCGCTCCCGCGCCCGCGGCCCGGCTCGGTCGGGCTTTCAGCAACGACGACGGCCTTTCTGGCGAGCTCGCGCCGTTGGCTGCCGCCGGCACCTCCCTCGCGCCAGAGGTGCCGCGAGCGACCTGCATCGAGCCAGCCGCTGCCCGACCGCGGGGTCGAGGCGGGCCCGCGGGCCGCCCGCGCAGCCCGGCGCCAGAGGGACTACGGCGGGGAGCCCGCGACCGACGAGCTTGGCCCGACTGCGCTCGCGAAGCATGCCGCGAGGGGGCATCGGGGTGACAGGTGCGAGCGCGCAGTTAGCCAGTTCGACCTGTGGCGCGCGACGGCCGTCGCGGCGATCGACCCCACTTGGCAGCTAGACGCAGCGGTGACGGCCCTCCTGCACGAGCAGTTCCTCGAGGGCCCCCCGAGTTTCGCAGGGGCCTGCCCGCTGGCCGCCCTGGCGCGCTGCCGGCTGGACCTGTCGCCCAAGTCGCCGGATCTCGCGCGAGCAAGGCGGGCCACCCTGCTGGGCCTGGCGAGGGCGGCGCCCCGCCGCTCGCGCTGGCCCCTCCCGCGGCCGCTCGCGGCGCTGGTAGCGAGCGCCATCGTCGACCAGATGCTCGGGATCGCGGCGGCTGCGACGCCCCTGTGCTTGTGGAGTTCGCGTGGGCGGGCGGCCTCCTGACCCGCCTCGGCATCGACCGCGGCGCTGCGCTGCCGCTGCGCGACCAGGCGCGCGCGACCTGGGCCGCCCTGTTTTCCAGGCCGCGGTCGTCGTGGGCCTCGGCGCCCCGGGGCCGCCCGAGATGCCCGCGCGGCCGCAGCGGGCCCCCGCGATCGCCCGGCAGCGCGCCCCCGCCGTCGCGGCCAGCATCGGCAACGGGATCTTGGACATGCTGTCCATCGGGCGGCGCGGGGCTGGCAGCAGATCGCGCTCGAGTTCTTTTCTGTCTCGGGCCACCTTGCTCGTGCCTGGCGCCGCTCCGCTGTGTTGAGACACGTTGAGCTAATCGAGATAGATATCCGACATGAGCCTCAGTTCGACCTGCTCAATGAAGGGCTCGTGCGAAGAATTCGGGGCTGGACGCGCGCTGGTCTGCTCGCGGCTGTCTGGCTGGCTCCTCCCTGCTCCTCCTTCTCCGCCCTCCGATGCCTTTTCGCGCCTGTTTGGTCCTGGGCCTTCCTCTCGGCCTTCGTTTTCTTTCTCCATCAGACCGGCGCGTCGTCAACATGGCCAATCGATCGTGTAATGTTGCCTCGGGCCTCCTCGACCTGTGTAGAAAATTCGGCGCTTTTGTGTTGTAGAGAATCTTCTCACGAGCCTCATGTAGAATGTGCGAGCCTTTGAGGATCTAGCCATGGCTCTCGAGGTCAACGCGTGTGGCATTGACTACTGCGCCTGGTGTACCCCTTGGCGCAAGCGGACCAAAAATCTGCATGGTTACATCTCGTGCGGTCATCTGAGCAGAACCTGTCGAGGCCGAGGTGTGTATATATGTATATATGTATGTTTACGCATGTTCTGGCAAGTGGCACGTTGAAATCATCGTCAATCACCTTTTGTGGCATCAAACGCACCAAGTTTGCAGAGCCATGCCCACCTTCGCTCTGCACCGCTTTCGCTGACCGCTGTTATGGCGAAGGCGGCCGCCCGTTTCTAAAATATTCGGCTAATCTACTTTTCTTATACATATATATATATGTTACAAGTATACGCATGGAGTGACGTCTTGGCGCTCACTTGGCCATGAAGAAAGCAGAGCTCATATGCCAAGTGCCGATCACATTCTTGTTCGTACGATGTCTGAAGGTTTGGACGTTTTGGGGTCGCGGCGCTTCGATCTGTGACCTTGACGGCTCAAGCGCCCGCCCTAGTATCCCTTCCCACGGATTTGCGCAGAGGTCTCGGAGGTCGAGTTGCAGGGCGTGGGACACCCCACTGTCCGGCGTCTTGTTTTCTTTGTCCCGGTTGCCGTTTGTGGCGTTCATTTGGCATTGAAGAAAGCAGAGCTCACAAGAGGTATACTTAAACCCACACTGGTTTCGAGAGTGCGCACTGCGCGGACGCTCGCATCACGCGGCTGGTCTCGCGGACCGGGGGGCCGTGTTCAGGTGCGTGGTTGGGCGCGCACGTCTTTTGCTGGCTCCCCAGCCAGGGGGGGGACATGATCTCAGATCGGGGGCCCTGTTTTCTACACGTCCCCCCCTCCCTTTGGGCCGCGCACATGCTTCCGGCCATGGTTTGCGACCCCCCTTTCTGGACGGCGCCTTTTTGGACGCCCCCGACCAGGCGGCGGCGCTGGGGCCAGGCAGCCCCCGTCTGCCCTCTCGCTCCCGCCCTCCTCGCGCCCGGGGGCCCCTGCCTGGAGGAGGTCGTGGCCTGGCTCGAGGACGCCCTGGCCGATCTGGACATCGGAGACGCGGAGCGCTAGCCGCGCGATCGGCGTCCCTGGAGTGCCCCGCCTCCCCTCCCTCCCTCTCTCCCTCCCCTCCCCCCATCCCTCTTCCCTCCTCCTCCCCCCATCCCTCCTCCTGTTCCTCCTCCTCCTCCTCCTCCTCCTCCTCCTCCTCCTCCTCCTCCTCCTCCTCCTCGCACGAGTGGTGAGCATGTAGATGTATGCGTTGATCGTTTTCCGGTCTCACCCTTTTCCTCGTGCTACTGCGCCAAGCTGCGACGCCCCCGCTGGCGATGGCTGCAGGTCCGATGTCCGATGGTCTTCTCTCCTCTCGGGGGGCGTCCGCTCTACGTCTACACCGACCCTGGGCCGCCCAGGATCGGTACATACGCTCTTCTGGCTTGGCGAGAAATGCGCCACGCAGCCTCATGCGGGGAAGGGCTGTGTCACTGGCAAGGTTGGGACGATAACCTCTAGGCCTCCTATATGGGGTCGGAGGATCGCGCCGCATCGCCGATGCGTCGACGATGCGGCTCGATGAGGAAGCCGTGTTTCCCCACGCCGACGTCGGCGATGCATCGCCGATGCATCGCCGATGCATCGGCGATGCATTGGCGGTGCATTGGCGATTCGGCACGATCCTTCGACCCCATCCACTCGGACTCCATCTAGGGGGCTTCCATAACCTCACGTCGCCGCCTGCGGCCAATATCGCAGAGTTGTTCGCCTCCAGAGGGCGGCGCGGAGCGCGAGGCTAGGAGACCCAGCAGCGGGGGTGCGCTGCGGGTGGATCGGCTGTGGGTGCACGGAGGGTCGTTTTTGTTGAGCCGGCCGCCGTCGCGGAAGGCCGATCGAGGCGACTCCCATCCACAGGCTCCCGGCGAGATCCGGCCGCCGCTGCTGGATCCCCCTGAGGGGCAACGTTGAGAGGGGATATGCTCGGGGGCGGGGGGGGACGCATCGACCCCCAATCGCCCACTCATCGCCGACAGGGGCCCGAAAGCCCACCCCGCCCAGGAAAGTACGTATTCGCTCTATCGGGAGCCTATCGTCGATCTAGCTGCGATGTGTCGCCGATTCCAGCTCTATGTTTCCGCCCTGAACTCCCCCTCCCCCCCGAAGAGGGCCACTGGAGCGAAGGTCGCCATAGGGGAAACTTGTCCTGAGGAAAACGGGTCTGGAGGCTGCTCGCCGTCTTCGGGCCCTCGGAGCCCTCCGCGGGCCCCAGGACCGTCAGCAGATGCGTCAGGGTGAAGGATGTCATCCTGGGGGAAGGCTCCCGGGGTCCAGGACCGGTTTCCCTCGGGAAGGCCCAGCGAGGCGGCGTTGGGTCGCCCAGTCCCCTTCCGGACTTGGGGCCAGGATGGGCAGGGGGGAGGCCAGGCCCCAAGGCCAGTCCAGACGGCTCCGGCGCCGCGGTGCTGAAGCTCCCTGGGTCGACAGCCAGCAGGGGCGACGGCAGGAACGCCGTTGCTCTCCCTTCTTCTCTCTTTTTTTTGGGGGGGTTTTCTCTCTCTCTCTCTCTCTCTCTCCCTCCCACCAGGGGCGACGGCAACGGCGCGATGATTGGGGGATCGCCCCTCCACCCTATTCCTTCTTTTCCCGCTCTATAGGGCAATGCCGCGACCCAGATGCTGATGTTTCCCCACATCCAAAGTGGGGTTCTTGTTTTCTCTGGACACCCCGCGCAGGAGCACAGGAACAGGAAGGAGCACCCCCTCTCTCACTCACTCACTCGCTCACTCACTCACTCACTCACTCACTCACTCACTCACTCACTCACTTACTCACTCACTCACTCACTCATTCACCACATACACACTCACTCACTCACTCACTCACTCACACACTCACATCATCATCATCATCATCATCATCATCATCATCATCATCATCATCATCATCATCATCATCAGCATCATCATCAGCAGCAGCAGCAACATCATCATCATCAGCATCATCATCATCACCATCACCATCACCACCACGTCATCGTCATTTACACTCATTCGCTCGCTCACACAGTCACATTCACTCAGCATCATTACTCCTTTACACACTCACTCACCACCTACCACCCACTCACTCACACACATTATCGTCAGCATCATCATCATCGTCTTAACTCACTCTCTCAATGAGTCGATACAGACCTCATGATCTCTTCTCCCTTCGCACACTCACTCACTCAATGAGTCACACACCATCACCATCATAACACCATCAACCTCCTCGCAATCATTCACTACACCAGTATCATCATCATTCGCTCAATCACCCACACCATCATCACCACCACCCTCATCATCATCATCATCACCACCACCACCACCACCATCATCATCATCATCATCATCATCATCATCATCATCATCATCATCATCATCATCATCATCATAATTATTATCACCATCATCATCATTCACATCGTCATCATCACTCACATCATCATCGTCATCATCATCATCATCACCACCACCACCATCACCACCATCAATTTCGAGGACGTATCAGGCGGGAGCCTCGTCTGTGAGTGAACTACGAGGAAGTCTCAGGCGGGAGCGACCTCCCTATGGGGCCCGCAGCTCATATGAGTAATCCCAGCGAGTCATCGGCCCCCTGCAACTGTCGTCTTTTTCGGGCCCCAGAGGCTTGAATCTGGGGGAAGTATCAGGCGGTAGCCTCGTCTGCGAGTGCATTGCGAGGAAGTCTCGTGCAGGAGCCCCCTCCCTATGGGGCCCGCACTTCATGTTCGAATCCGAAGCGGGTCATCGGACGACGACGACGAGGGTTATTTCCAGATTAGCCGAGAGGATTCTAAGGTGGGGTCGTACCGTCGGGGTAATTACGTCCGCCTGCAATGACGTTGTCCTGGAAGGGCCTGTGCCAACGTTTCGCTTGCTAGCCTGAGACTTGCATCGCAGACGTGTCCTATCCGATCCCTCCTCCTGGCTGATCCGCGGCTCCGGCACCCATCCCACTTTGGGGCAGGTGGCCACGCCGAGGCCTAGAGCGCAAGGAAGAGTCCGACACACCCCCAGCCGCACACCCACCAGCGGTCTGACGTCTCGATTGCCGCACAGGCCACCTCGAGAAGGCCACCGCATGAATCCCTCGCCCCTCCGCCATTGAGGACACGGGCCCCGGCGGGCAGCGGGTCCTAGAAGAGCTTCCGCAATTGTCTTTGGGGGCTCCTGCGGCCCTCCACGGGCCCCAGGACTGCCAGAAGCCAAGGCAGGACAGTACGCTGGTCCCAGGGCGCTCGGCATCGCTCGGACGTGAGCCTCTTCTCTCGGCGAGGACCTTCGAGGAGCACTCCCGACCATCGGGCCAACAAACGCACGCACGATACCGTACAACGTAAAGGGAATGGGCGTCCGGGCGACGGCGAGGGCAAGGCCCGGGGCCCGGGGGTCCGAGACCACTCTCCCTCGGGACCGTAGGCCTGCCAGATGAGGTCGAAGGGGCTGGGGTCAAGCCGGGCCTGTCCCTCCACAGGAGGGAAAGTCAAAAATAGTCAAAGATTAGTATGGGGACGATTTTTTTTTGTTTTTTTTTTCTTTTCTTAAAACCATTGTTGAGTATTTGGGGGGTATTCTTTGACTATTTTTTGTTTTTCGCCCAGAATCCCCCTGTAGGGGGACAGGCCCGAGTTTAACTGTAGGCCTCCCAGATGAGGTCGGAGTGGCTGGGGTCGGAGGATCGCGCCGCATCGCCGATGCGGCTAGATATGGAGCCCCATTTCCTTCACACCGACTTCGCCGATGCATCGCCAACGTCGACTTTACATCGCCAGTGCATCGCCGATACATCGCCGATGCGGCGCGAGCCTCCGACCCCATCTACTCCGACCCCATCTACGAGGCCTCTGAGGACCCGCTTGCTTCCTGCCGATTCCCCCGTTGCCCCACCTCTCAGGGCTCGACCTAAGCAGTATTTTGGCTATCTCGTGGGCCGATTTTGTGTTTTGGCGTTGTTTTGCAGCGGAGGCGGAACAGACACAAAACGAGGGGAAACGAACTCAAAACGAACACGAAAAACACTGATTTGGTGGAGCCCTGCCACCTCCTCGGCCCCGCCGCGGCCCCGACTGCCCGTCCGTGGCACCTTGTGGCGGCCCTCGCCCCGACCCCCGACCCTGCCTCGGCCCCGCCCCGACCCCGCCTCGGCCCCGCCGCGGCCGACTGCCCGTCCGTGGCACCTTGTGGCGGCGGCGGCATCGGCCGCCCCCCGCAAGCCGCCGGGCGAGGGGCGCCTCGATCCGCAGGGCGGGGAGCTCGAGGTTGCAGCGGAGGCGTGAGTTCAGCAGCGAAAGACGGTCGTGCACTGAATGGAAACCATTAGCGCTAAGCCAGTCGAAGAGTTAGAGAGGCTGACCGAGCATCCATGAGATGTACGTGCTAATGTTTATACGTTGCGGCACGGCTGATCGTTTGGACTCGACCACGCGAAGAGGGGGGTAGGGGGAGGGAGGAAGGTGTCTTAGAAGCACCCCTGCTTCAAAGAAGCGTTCCCCCCTCCCCCTATCCCTTTCCCAGACCCCCGACGTCGTGTTTTTTCACAACGTCGACCAGAGGTCTGGGCCCCTTCCCCAAGACCGGGTTTATTATCCTGAGTTGTTTTTTCGGGGACGCCGCAAGGGCCCCGAGAGGCCGAACATTGCGAAAAACCTCTCGTCGTGATTATTCCACAGCGCGAGGGGGTCTGGGTTGTGCGCGCCGCCAGTGAGCACCGTCTGCCTGCCACCTCCCGCTCGATGCCCTGGCTCCCCAGCCTGCCCACGCCCCGGCCCCCCGGGCGCCTCGTCCGCTCCGTCGCGCCGGAGCGCCTCGCCGCGTCGCCTCGCGCCCGACAGGCGCCCCCCGGTTGGCCCTGCGCACTGCCCAGGGGCAACGATAGGGGGGGGTAGGCATAGGGGTGGATGCATCGATGCCCAATCGCCTATTGATCGCCGATAGGGGCCCGATAACCCCAACCTGCCGAGGAGAGCGCGGACTCGCTGACCTCCAAAGGTCTTCAGTTTTAACCCCCTCCTTTTCATTCTCGGCTGTGAATAGGACTGGTCCTAAAACCTCTTCCTTCTTCTCCCCTCGCCCCCTCCCCCTCCTCCTCGTCCTTCTGCGCCTCCGCCTCCTCCTCCTCCTCCTAGTTCCACTACTACTACTACTACTACTACTACTACTACTACTACTACTACTACTACTACTACTACTACTACTACTACTTCTACTACTACTACTACTACTACTACTACTACTACTACTACTACTACTAATACTAATACTAATACTAATACTAATACTAATACTAGTACTAGTACTAATACTAATACTAATACTATTACTACTACCACTATGTCGATTACTACGACCACGACGATGACGAGGACGACTACGACTACGACTACTACGACTAGTAGTTTTTAAACTTCTACTACTACCACTACTACTACGACTACTACTACTACTACTACTATTTCTACTACTGCTACTACTACCACTACTACTACGACTACTACTACCACTACTACGACTACTTTTACTACTACTACTACTACTACTACTACTACTACTACTACTACTATTTCTACTACTGCTACTACTACTACTACTACGACTACGACTACGACTACGACTACGACTACGACTACTACCACTATTGCTACTACGAGTACTACGATAACTCTACGACTACTGCTGCTGCTGCTGCTACTACTACTACTACTACTAGAGGTACCACTATTACGATACCAGTACTACTGCTACGACGACGACGACGACGACGACGACGACTACTACTACTACTACTTCTAGTGGTACGACTACTACTACTGTACTACTACTGTATTATTCTTGTACGAGTACTACTACTATTACTACTTCTCATACTACTACAGCTACTGCTACTCTTTTTATTCTGATTTTTTTTACGACTACTATTACTAGGGTTACTACTACTACTACTACTACTACTACTACTACTACTACTACTACTACGACTACTACTACTACTACTACTATTACTACGATTACTTCTATTGCTACCACCACATCTAGAAGCCGTATTATCATCACTACCGCTACTACGACGACTCTTCCTACTGCTGCTGCTGCTTCTACGATTACTCGTGCTACTGCAACGAGTACTATTACCACTTCTATAACTCGTACCTCTATCTACCACCACTCCTAGTACGAATACTACGATCACCTCAACCTGCTAGTACTACGACCACCACCACTACAACTACTGCTACTACTACTACTACTACTACTACCGCTTCTACTACAACTACCACGCCGAATAGAGCCACTACTGTTTCCTTTACTCTCACTATTCTTATTTCTACTACTTGTAAGACTATCACTACGACGACTACGACTACTACTAATATTATTGTTATTGCTGCTACTACTCCTACTACTACTGCGTGGAGCCGGAGCTTCATCAATCCGTCTGAGGTTTCAGATCCTGAGGGCAGAAGTTTTATTTCGACTGTCACCATTACTTCTACTACTACTACTACTACTACCACTCATTCTTCGAATGCTACTCCTACTTGTACGACGAGCTCCTACTACTTCTTTACTACTACGACGAGTACTACGTACTACTACTCATGCTAGTACTGGTCGTAGAAGCACTACTACTACTACTACTACTACTACTACTACTACTACTACTACTACTACTACTACTACTACTAGTACTACTACGACTACTACTACTACTACTACGACGACTACTACTACTACTACGACTACTACTACTACTACTACTATTACTACTACTACTACTACTACTACTTCGTTCACTACCACTGCTACTCTTACGACTATTACCGCTAGTAAAAGTAGTAGTAGCAGTAGTACTAAGACTACAACTAGTACTATACCTACGAGTACTCTGATTACTACTACTACTCCGACTCATGCTACGACGATTGCCACTACTACTACTACTACTACTACTACTACTACGACTAGTACTACTACTACTACTACTACTACTACTACTACTACTACTACTACTACCAGTACTACTACGGCTACTACTACTACTACTACTACTACTCCTGCTGCCTCCGCCTACTACTACTATCACATTTACTACTACTATCACTACCATGACCAGTACTCCTACGAGTACTACGGTTACGGGTGCGACTGTTACTATTGTTATTACTACTACTTCTACTACTACTATT
>CAUYUJ010008113.1:667319-709819 GCA_963575745.1 Prorocentrum cordatum | reverse complement strand
TTATCTGTAGATGTAAGGCTGGCGCCTTCTAGGAAGCAGCCTCATTCTAAGAAACCCTCCGCCCTCCCTCCACCCCCTTATGCGCACCGCCAAGGCCCCCTCGGATGCGGCGGGACGCCTGCTATCGTTTCAGGCGTTTTCGTCTGCTCTCGGCAACTTTCCGGCCTCGGGGTGATCTCCAGCAGCTGCGTCTCGCCGAGGGAGCTCCGGGGGTTGCCCAGAAGGTCCCAGACGGCCGCCGGAGTGCCGGGCTATGCCCCGAAAGCCAGGGGGCAACGTCAGTGGAGGTAGGTTCAGGGGGGGGACGCATCGACCCTTCATCGCCCACTCATCGCCGACAGGGGCCTGATAGATCCCGCCCAGGAGTGTTTGGATTTGCTATCGGGCCCTCTCGGACCTATCGGCGATGTATCGTCGATTCCAGGTCGATGCTTCCCTCCCTGGGCAGGTCCCCACTTCAGTTCTTCCTTACCCCAGAACTTGGAATTGTCATCCGTTTTTGGTTTCCTGGATTGCCGCCATGGACGCGACGTCTGACTTGACCTCGCTTGTCGCTGTTACCAAGCGTAGAAAATCATCTTTCAAGCTCTTGACGCGATACGCATCCCCACCAGCCAATCCAGAAACCAATGCCAGGCGAGTTGATGCGAGAAGGGCGGTACTTGGCAACTACAGAGAGGGCGCATCAGTCAAACCGAAGCTGGGGTCAGCCCAACGAAACGAATCGGAGCCACCTCGGCGCATCGGCGCAAGCCTTTGGGGCAAGTCCAGGGACTCTGCCAGCTCACTCTGGCACCGCGCTTCTGCCTCCAGAGGGGTGGGATGGACGGGCAACTCGCACACTCTTTCCGCCTCCCTGCCTCCTCCCAGTCCCTTCCCCGTTCCTTCTCTGCCCTGTTCCCCCTTTGCTCCCCGCCTCTTCCCTCTCCGGGGTGGGGGAGATCCGTGCGCTCGCGAGGGGGGGGAGGCGGAAAGGGAGACAGGGGAGGGACGAGGAGCAGAGGCGAGGGGAGCGGGGAAAGGAAGGCAGCGGGAGGGGGGGAGGAGAGGGCGAGAGAGGGTGAGAGAGGGGGAGAGGGAGAGGGAGGGGTGGAGGGGGAGGGGGGGTGATTGGGGAATATCGATCCAGGATCGACTGAACAATTCTGGCGAGGATCGGCTTTCTCAATCGATCCTCGATTGACCGATCTACGATCGACCGATCCTCGGCCGAGTGGTACCCCTTGCCAGGCAGGCACCCCCCGTGGGCCCCAGCAGCGGCCCCGAAATTCAGTTGGACCGAGGTATCAGATCGAGGTTGGTTCGGGGAGGGTACCCTAACGTTCTTCGTGCTTCTTGGATATTCTTGTGCATCCTGGGGAGGGTTACCCTTGGATGTTCTGTGTGGTTTGGCCGTCGGAGGGTCTCATGTTCTTGAAGGGTTTTCTTCTGGCGTAGGTCTGTCTGTGGGTCTCCGCCCCAGTTCCATGTCTGATGGCCCTGGAGTACATAGGGAAAAAGCGGCCCCCAGAGGCCGAAATTCAGCAAACATCAGTTACAGCACACGCAGATCATGCCAGGGGGGTGGAGGGCCCAAACCCCCGACGTCGTGATTTTTTGTTTCACAACGTCGACCCCCAGAGGTCAGGAGGAGGAGGAGGAGGAGGAGGAGGAGGAGGAGGAGGAGGAGGAGGAGGAGGAGGAGGAGGAGAGGGGAGTCGATGCCAGCAGCGCCAGCGCCAGGAGGAGGAGGAGGAGGAGGAGGAGGAGGAGGAGGAGGAGGAAGAGCAGGATAACATAGACGCTACAATCTTAGGCGTAAAGTCCGCGACCAGTTTTCCATCCCGAGTCGTTTTTTGACGCCAGGGCTTTGGGAGGGGCCCCCAGGGACCGATCATAGCGAAGAACCTCCCGTCGTGATTTTGTCACGACGCGAGGGTGTCTGGGGGGCAGGGAGGGCAATCAACTCAGACCCCCGACGTTGTGATTTCGTCATGCCTTGGACGCCCCGAGGGCTGGAACCCTTCCGGCGCGACCGGCTTCTCGTTCTGAGCCGTGTTCTGAAGGCCCCGGGGTTTGGCGAGGGCCCTCAGAGGCAGCACATTCCGAAAAACTTGCTGTCATGTTTTTTGTCACGACTCGAGTGGGTCTGGGTCGGACGGGGCTAGGACGAGGATAAATCCGCCCCAGAGCGTTCCAGGACGCCCTCAGAGCGTTCCCGAACGCTCTGAGAAGGCCGCGGTGCCCGAGACATCCTCCAGACCCGCTGGATCTTAGAGATTCTCGACTTATCTTTACCCGATTATATACTAATCTTGGCTTCGTCTTGTTTGCTTTAGGGTCGGGCGATAACCCGGGTTATCGGGCTTGCCCCCCCTCCCCCCAGGATAACCTAACCTCGCCGGTTGTGCAGGTCCGCGGGAGGGGGGTCGCGGGCATATGCAGGGCTGCCCACAGCGCGAAGGTCAGGTTATCGGCCGGCCCCCTCCTCCCCCCTCCCTAGATAAACCGGGCTATCGCCGATTAAAAAAAAGGTCTCTTGCGAGTCCCTTGCCAGGCGGGCGCCCCCGCGGGCCCCAGCGGCGGCCCCAAGAACCTCATCATCGCCCGCCTCGGCGGCTGCGCCGGCGGCGATGCGCCGCCGGCACGGGGCGCAGCCCCGGCGGAGGGGCAGGAGCCGAGGTAGGGATGGCAGGGGTCCCGCTCTTCTCGTTCTCCTCCTCCTCCTCCTCCTCCTCCTCCTCGTTCTCCCCCTCCTCCCTCCTCCTCCCCCTCCTCCTCCTCCTCCTCCCTCCTCCTCCTCCTCCTCCTCCTCGTCGTCGTCTTCCTCGTCCTCCTCGTCGTCTCCTCCTCGCTCTCCTCCTCCTCCTCCGCCTCCTCGCTCTCGTCCTCGCTCTCCTCCTCGCTCCTTCTCCACCACCTCCTCCTCCGCCTCCTCCTCCTACTCCTCCTCCGCCCTGCGCAGGATGCGTGCGTGGAAACCGCGCAGCAGCTGCCAGCCTGCGCCAGCCCCAGCAAGCGCCGGCGGATTGGCGGCTGCCAGGCTGAGGCGCGGCCGCCGACAATTTGGGGGGCGAGGTCGCGACACCCAGACCCCAGACCCCCTCGCGTCGCGAGAAAAGCGCAATGTGAATGTGTTGTTGTTGCAAGTCTCGGCCTCCAGGGGCCCGGGCATCGCCAGGCTCTGGGGCCGTCGAAAACCAACTCGGGATGAAAAGCCGGTCCAGAGGATCGGGTCGAGGCCTGTTGGAGCCCACGTTGTAAAGTGACAATTTTTAACGCTTCGCGTTTTTTTTCCTTCGCTGCGGCGCGGCCCGTCCTAGCTTGCTCGGCGTTCGACTTGGCTCCGCGCGCCCGCATACCAAAAAAAGTACCTCCTCCAGCCCATCCAGACACGATGCCCAGACGAGTTGCCCTGATCCGGGATGTGGAGGAGCAGGCAGTGGAATAAAGGGCTGGGTAAAACATCATACGTACCCTAAGAGGGGGAAGATGGAGGAGGAATCGGAGGGGGAGGAGGAGCAGGATGAGGAGTAGGAGGGGGGTTAGGGGGAGGAGGGAGGAGGAGGAATAGGCGGATGAGGAAAAGGACGAGGAGACGGAGCAGGAGGGCGAGCAGAAAGGCCTGAGGCCTCCTGGATGCCTTGTGGGGCGTCTTGGGGGTCTCTTGGCAGTCCCGGTGGCCTCCTGGGGGTCTCTTGGGAGCCTCCTGGGGGCATCTCGGGGTAATCTTGGGGACCTATTGGGGCCTCCTGGGCACCTCTTGAGGCCGTCTTGGGGCACCCTTGGGAGCTTCGGAGGCCATCTTTGTGCAATCTTGGAGGAGACCGATCAAAGGTAGGGCCGCAGTGAATTAGCACCCCCCCCCAGTACGCCAAAATGTGGCCAAAGGCTGCGTTAAATCAATGATCTTGGCCTTCTCACCGAGGCCATCTTGGACACTCTAACAGGTCGCGACCTCCCCCGTCCAGGTCCAGGTGAGGGGTGGGGGGAGGAGTCCCGTCCGCAAGCTGTCTCGCTCGCTCCCACCCGCCCTGCCAACACATAAGTAGCGCCTGAGCCTCAGCGTGTTCAACGGTCATCTATGGATGGACAGCTACTGGGAACCAAAAACAGCCCCCATATGCGCGATGCTGCGGCGAGGTGCGCCAGGCGCCCAACGCGCGCCAGATGCGCCAGGCACCTCTGGGGCCCAAGCGTGCCAGGCACGCCTGGCGCGCCAGATGCGCCACGTGCTCCACGTGCGCCATGTGTGTGCCGCATGCCCCAGCCGTGCCAGGTGCGCCACGTCCGGGGCACGCGAAGAGTGTGCCAGGTGCACCCGCCGTCCTGGTGTCCTGGTGGGCCTGCAAACAGCATGCAATATGCCAACACCCCCGCCGTCCTTACCAAAGACTAATGCAAAGTGACCGCCGGGTGGCCGCGCATGACCAAGATTCAGCCGCGCAGTGCGCTCCGTATTGTTTTGTGACACGCATACGCATGGTGACCTTGCGCACAGTAGGCAATCTGCTAACACCCCCGCCCCCCCCTTGACAACAAACACCGTACAAAGTGCTCGCGGGTCCCACGATCATGACCCAATAAGTTGCCCCAAAGTGTATCAGGTATGTTCTTGTCGACAAGGATGGCGGGGGTTGTGGGTGTACCTGGTGGGCTGCCAGTCGCCTGGGGCAGGGGATGTCTATTGATAGGGAACAGACAGTGATACACCCCTGCCCGAAGGGGAAGAAGGGGGCGGTGGAAGAGGAACCGCCTTGAGTCACTCACGCCCCAAAGGGCTGGGGCGGACTTTCCTTTTTTCTTCCCTCCTCCATGAAAGCCTTATCCGTTGGCTCTGTTCCGGGCGTCCAGGATAGCAGGCAAGATGAGGGGCCATCCCAGCCAGGAGGGCTCTTTTCACGAAGAGGGGCGAAGCAAGCTTGGATGCCGCGCTTCACGGGTCGCGCAGGCGCCTGGGCGACGTATGAGACTCACGGATGGGGGGGGCGCCAGGTCTAATTGCATGTTGATCGTGAAGATTTGTAGTGTATTGTGTTTGTCAAGTTCTCGCCAGCGCGCGCGTCGGTTCGCAGGGACTGACGACGTCCAACATTTTTCTATAGGATAATGTAACAAACATAGAAAAGAGCATGATATGAGACGATATGACGGTTGCAGATCTTTTCACGTGTACATCCACGGAGTATCCCAGACTTCCAATGTCTCGAGAACTTCAATGCGGCAGTTTTACCAATGTTTGGCCTCTGAAGGCCCTTGCTGGGCCCCGGAGCCGCCAAAGGTTTTCTCGATGAGGCCCAGATCTCCGAACGACCCCGCGTTGCGAAACTCAAATTATTGGATGTCTGGGAGCGATCGGATCAGATTATGGGCGACCTGTCCAGATTTCTGGTGCTCCGGTGCCACACTCGCAGCACTCCAGACGGTGCCGATGTAGGAGAGTGTTGTGTGCTTCGTGGTAGTGCCGCGAGGGAGATATGATTTTCCAAGCGCCTGGGGGCACATTCCCACCAGCAGAGCACTATCGTATGCATGTGTCCAGCTGCCGGCGGCAAGATTTGCCACCGAGCCTGCGCAGTAGTCTGTGTGGCGACGATTTGAGTACCGCCCAGAACGCCGTAACATCATGTGATACTCCTTGTCTCCATCTCTTGAGGGCCCAAACTGAGCATACCTTGGCTGTCGTGTGGCTGTCTTAGTCTCCTGTGGTGCCGTCTTGGTCCTTGGCGCCCCCATTTGGCTCTCTGAGTTTTGTTTGTTTTTCCCGCTTCTCTCTCTGTCTCTCTCTCGTTCTTTTTTCTCGTTGGTTTCCTCAACATAGGACGTCTTGAAGCCATCTTGGATTGAAAGGGGCAGGAAACTAGAAATGGTCAAACTGCAATGAAGTTGTCTACTCTCCGCGAATCTTCACCAGCCCCACGAGAGCTGTCTGGAGATGGAGAGGAGACACATATTGTGAAACAGAGCGTGCAAGGAGAGGAGAGGAAGGAGGGTGTTGGGCCATCTTGGAGGCAATCTTGGAGCATCGGAGGTCTTCTTGGAGCTTCGGGGCTGTATTGGCGGATATTGGGGTCCTCTTGGAGCTCTTCTGGGGCATCTTGGGGCCCTCTTGGGACTCTTTGGGGGCCTTGGGGTTCTATTGGGGCTCTTTCAGAGCGCCTTGGAGCCCTCCTGGGGCCCTCTTGGGGCTCTCTTGGGGCCCTCCCGGGAGCTATAGAGCGCCTCCTGAGGCCATCTTGGAGACCATCGATCAAAGGATGGGGGTACTCGATTTCCCTCCCCCCTCCAGGGCCATCGAAATAGCATCTTGGGTCGCTCTTGGGGCCCTCTTGGGGCGATCTTGGGCGCTCTTGGGGCAGTCTTGGGGGCCTCTTGGGCCATTATTGGAGCTCTCTTGGGCCATCTTAGGGACATATTGAGGCTTCAAAAGCGCATCGGAATCGAAAAGGCGAGGCGCCAAACATCAGTGATTTTCTCTCTCGGGGAGGTCCTGAGGTGTCGCCACAAGCACCTGGAACCGTCTTATGGCCCTATTGGTGTTTCTTGGAGGCATGTTGTTAGTTCTCTTGGGCCATGCTGGGCTATCTTGGGCGATCTTGGATGCTATCTTAGGCTCTCTGAGACCCTCTTGGAGCCATCCTCGCGAACCCCCCTCGTCCAGGTCCAGGGGAGGGGGTATCGGGAGGGGTCAAGCTACCCACCCGCCTGCAAGCCGTCTAGCTCACCTCCACCCGCCCTCTCAACACATAAGTAACACCTGAGCCTGAGCATGTCCAGCGGTCGTCGTTGGATGGACAGCTACTGAGAACCAAAGCCGACCCCAGTTGCGCGACGCTTGGGCGAAGTGCGCCACGCGTGCCAGGAGCGCCACGCGCGCCAGGCACCCCTGGGGCCCGAGCGTGGGAGGCACGCCTGGTGCGCCAGATGCGCACCTGCTCCGAGTGCGCCAGGTGTGCCGCACACTCCAGCCGCGCCAGGTGCGCCATGTTCGGGGCGCGTGCAGAGTGCGTCAGGTGCGCCTGCGCACGTGACAGCACACATCGGGAACCATGTCGGTCCCCGCCATCCTTGTCGAAAACAATGCCCATCACTGTGTCTGATGGGCCTGCGCACAGCAGGCCACGCGCCACCACCCTCGCATCCCTGTCAAAAACTATTTGACAGTGATCGCGGGATGGCCGCGCATGATCCAGATTTAGCCGCGAGGTGCATGTTGTATTATTTTTTGTCAGGGATGGTAGCTCTGCGCACGGCAGAACATATACTGGCACCCCCGCCGTCCCTGTCAAAAGCAATACAAGGTGTTCGCGGCCCTCACGAACATGACTTAAGACTTTGCCCCAAAGTGTACTTTGCATTGTCTTTTGATGGGGATGGTGGGGGGGCGTATCGGGTTGGCCGCGCATGCTCCAAATGTGGAGGCAGGGTGCGGTTTGTATTGTTTCTTGGCAGGGATGGTGGGGGGCGGGCCCTCATGGTGTCGGCGTGGCTCCTGGTTGGACGCCGGCCGGGTGGGGGAGGGGGTGTACATGAATAAGGAGCAGTGATTAAACCCCTCCCCAAAGGGGAAGAAGGGGTTGTGGAATAGGAAAGAAATCGGTAGACCACCTGTCGCCCAGAGGGCTGCCTGGTGGGAGTGTTCAGGTGTTTGAGCGGGATTGGCCTTCCCATTGGGCCTGTTGGCCTTCTCTTTGGTGTCTTGGAAGCCCTTTTGGCCCCCGTTGGCGCCTCTTGTGGTCTTCTTGTGGGCTGCTGGGTGCATGTCGAGGTCATGTTGGGCCCTGTCCAGCGGCCTCGGGTAGCCTTCCAGGGCCGTCGCGTGAGCCTGGGAGAGGCCCCAGGGGAACGCGTCGGGCCGCCCAGGAAGCCTCGGAAGAGTAGTGGACCCACGTGCGCGTCAGCGACGCAAAATCACAGGGGTCGTCTGCGCCGAGATTGGCGCTTAATTTGCCTGCGTAAGCCCGTGCGTAAGGGCCCTCGTCTCCAACGTGCCGTGCCGCGCTGGCGGCCCGCGTAAGCTATCGCGTAAGGTCGCCATGTCATCTCGCGTAAGACCTGTTTTTGTTCGTCGCCCAAGTAGGTGCGATGAGAGGGAGGGGTTGCCTCTGGATATCTTCTGAACCTCACCAAACAGCACTTGGCATTAGCCCACGCTCACATCGTGTAGGTACGGTGGCCTATAGGCAAGGTTATCTGTGTATGTATGTGCGCACGGACCTGTTCTGTTAGCGTTGGCGTCATCCCAGGCGCATCCAGCAGTCAACGGTCGCCCGCCGAGGCTGGCTCAGCACTTGTGATCAAAGAAGAGCGTTTGCGATTGGTTCCCACATGTGAAAGGTGAGTGCCCTGCTTACGAGCAGTGCGATGTCGCAAGCTTCCAAGAGCGATTTGGGTGGTGGTGCTCAGAGGGAAGGGATCCGAGGCGTGGTGAGAAGAACGGTGCTGCCGCTGCGAACTGGCATAGTCCAAGTGGAACCAGCAGCCCAGTCCAAACTGCAGAATTATCGAAGACGCCTGCGGCGAAGCACCGCCGGACCCTGCCTTTTAGGATACGCCTACGTGGCCAAACGTTCGGGCAATATTTGGCCACGCTATTGGACCATGCGTTCCCAGCCGTTGTGGAAGCCCTTCGCGGAACACGTGGGGGAGGAGGAGGATGAGGAGAGGGATGGAGGGAGCAGGAGGATGAGGAGATGGATCAGGAGACCTCTTGGGAGCTTGTCGGGTCATTCTTGGGGCCGCCTGGGAGCTTCCTGGGAGCCTCTTGAAGGCCTCTTGGGGGCCTCCTTGGGACCTCTTGGGGACCTCTTGAGGGCCTTTGGTGGCGTCATGGGGGTCTCTTTGCCCCTCTGACGGCGTTCCTGGCCCGGCTCGCGCCGTCGGAAGCCGTTTTGGGAGCCTCTTTGGGCCGTTTTGGGGCCCTCTTGGGCCGCTTCAGGGCCGTCCTGAAGGCCATTTTGGGGGCCTTTTGGGGCCGTCTTTGGAGTCTCTTGGGCCGTCCCTGGGCCGTCTCGGAGGCCTCTTGGGCGATCTTGGGGCAATTTTGGAGGCCGTCTTGGGCCGTCGGAAGGCTCTTTCGAAACAAAGGCCAAACTCTGTCAAGAAATTATGTTGGCCTCTTCGGGCCTTCCTGGTGGACCTCTTGGAGGCCTCTTGTGCCCTTGGGGCCTCTTGGGCGCCTCTTGGGCCGTCTTGGGCCATCTTGGAGCCATCTTGGGCTGTCTTAGTGTCTTCTTGGGCGGACTTGGATGCATCTTGGACCCTCTTGGGCCGTCTTGGAAGTCATCTTGGACATTATTGGCCGAACTTCGATGCCATATTGGGCCATCTTTTGGCCGTCTTGGCGACGATGTGGCCTACGGAGACCGAACTTTGGGAGCTTTCCGGGTGGCTGGCGCGCTCTGCCGAAGCCCCTGGGGGGAGTACATACAAAAACAAACAAACACGCACGCAAAGACACACACACACACACATAAACACACCAACTGCCCAACAACCAAACAACCAAACAAGCACACAAACAAACAAACAAACAAACAAACACACAACCAAACACACAAATGAGCGAGCGAGCGAGCGAGCGAGCGAGCAAGCAAGCAAGCAACACACACACAACCAAACAAACGAACAAACCATTTGAAGTTTAGAACGCCAGGCACGCCTGTGGCAAGACCACAGGGGGCGGCGGATCTGATATTTTGGGCCATCCCGCCACCGTGCCTGGGTTGTGGGTGAGAGTTCTCAGGGATGCTTCTTGGGGTCTCTTCGGAGCGCTCTCGGGGGTCTCATGGGGGCAGTTTTGGAGCCTCTCGGGAGCTTGGGGGCCTCTTGGGGTCCTCTTGGGGCCTCTTGGGGGCTCGTGGGGCCTCTTGGGGGCCTCTTCGGGGCCTCTTCGGGGCCTCTTCGGGCCTCCTGGGGGCCCCTTGGGGCCCTCTTGGGCCGTCTTGGGCGCCTCTTTGGCCGTCTTGGGGCCTTCTCGGGTGCCTCTGGTGCCGTCTTGAGGCGATCTTGGGGGCCTCCTGGGTCATCTCGGAGAGCGTCGGGAAGCCGGAAAGGCGAGAAGGCTAAAATATTTCATCAACCCGAGCACAATCAATGATTGTAGTGGCTTCCGGCCAGTGCCGCCGATCTGGGGCGCTCCCGATGGTGTTCGGGTTCGCGTGGATGCCTATGGGACCGTCTTGGGGCCCTTTCGGGGCTGTCGTAGGAGGAGGCCTCTTGAGGGAGACTTTGAGTCTCTTGGGGGCTTCTTGGAAGCTTTTTTGGCTGTTTCATGTCGTTCCTGGCCCGACGGACGCAGTCGAAAGCCGTCTCGCGCGTCTCGCTGTGCCGTCTGGGAGCATTCTACGGGCGCTTCAGGGCCGTGTTGGAGGCTATTTGGGCCGTCTTGGGGTCCTCTGGGGCAGTCTTGGGACCCTCTTGGGGCCGTCTTAGGATCCTCTTGGGCCGTCATAGGGGCATCTTGAAGGCCTCTGGTGTGATCTTGGGGGCCTGGTATCTGGGACCGTCGGAAGGCCGAAAATAATAAAACGCTTAAATCCTTCAAAAGCATGTAGACAGTCAATGATTTGGGCCTCTTCGGGCCTTTTTGAAAGGGCATCCTGGGCCATCTTGGGTGCATCATGAGCCGTCTGGGAAATATCTTGCGGCCATCTTAGGCTCTCTGGCCCCCGTGGCGGGACTTGTGTAATTTTACGTGTCCCAACCCTGCCCAGAAAACGAAGCACAGGCGCACCCCCCGCCAACCCCCTATCCCCTTTCCCTGGCAGAGCCACCACGCCCCCCCCCCCCCCCCGCAGCAGAGCTGAAGCTCAGGCTGTAGGCTGTAGCTCAGGCCCTTTGAAGCTCACACGCCAGATCGGCGGATTGTTGGCTCTTCGGGCCCTCTTTGGAGCCCTCTTGGGGCGTCTTGGAGGCCTCTTGAGCCTTCTTGGGGTCATCTTGGGCGTCTTTGGATGGGCGTTCGGCGACTCGGGGCCTTTTTGGGCCGTCTTGAGGGCTGCTTGAGGCCATCGTGGCCCGTCTTGGGGCCCTCCTGTCTCCAGAAAAGTCCAGCGGGGAGCGGCCCCAAGCGGCGCCAAGGAGATTTGGGAATTTCGGGTCTGGGCCATTTGAAGACCCCTCAAGACTGAGGACTGATGGCTCAGAGGATTGAGGAAATGACCTGAGGACACGCCCACTTCGTGCCCAGAGGCACGGTGTCGGATGTTTAGGGAACTGACCCAGCCACGCAGGATCTGACCGTCTCGTGGTGAAGGGTGTCTGGGCGATGCACGCTCTGTGCACGCACACTCTGGCTGATGCCCTGCTCGGGCACTCGGGCTCCAGACAGATACGCAGCAAGAGCCCGCCGCATGATTCCACGCAACGTATTCGACCGCACAGGAGATCCTGTGCCTCGACATCGCACATCGCCAGGGATCCGCATACGGACTCGGCCTTGCGAGTCGCCATGACGGCTCCAATGCCAGACGCCCGCCAGTCAAAATCGAATTGTTGATGGGACTGGCGAGAAAGGTTGTCTGGCGAGAACGGAGCGCCAGGGCGCTTTCCTGTCGAAGAGACCCAAGCTGACGAGGCCTCCAAGTTTGGCCTGCACGAGAGCTGCAGCTGCAGCGACACGGTCACGTCCCCCACCAGCAACGCACTCCCGCAAGACCGCCTGCTCGAACGTCAATGTCAGCGCTGGTTGCAAGCGCGTTGCCAACCATGCGGCGCCAGACGACAGCCACCTTCGGGCCACTCGGCAGCAATGCGCCAGTCACAGCGCGGCTGACGCCGCACTTCTGCGCCCAGGTGGGGCCGCCCGTCCTGCCTCGGGTGGCCCTCCGGACTCCGAACGACGGACTCGAACCTGGGCCCTCTCCGATTCCATTGCATTCTCTCTGTAGGAAGCCTTGCGGCAAACCGTAAACCCGTAAAGCGAGCCGCAAAGTGTTCCGCATCCTCCAGGTTGTCGCGTCATGGCAGGCAAGGTGACCTCGCCAGGGGCGCGGATGCGCTGCCAGGTAGTTCATACGTGCGGTCTGACTAGTTGTGCGTGGCATGCCTGGTGTGCCCGTTTGGTGACGAGCCGTCAGTCAGTTTTTGAAGCCACGCCTGCTCTGGATGTGCCCCGCGACGCTGGTGAGATGCTCGCCAGTCTGATTGAACCCATTGGCCCGACAACCAGTGCATGTGTTCTATCCCTCGACTTTGGCGCGCGTTGATTGGAGCGGAAACCCCGCTGGGCTTCGGGGGCCCTCGTATCCCTCGGGGGCCTCTTCCGCTCCTTCTCTTGCCGTCCCTCTCCCGTCCTCCTGGGGACCGGTGACACGGCTTGGGTTTCTGTTTTGATCGCCCGCAGCTTTTTTTCGGGTTGCGAGCTGCGCTGTGTGAACAGGGTTGGGGCCACGCGCGCGTGGCTCTCCCTCTCCTCCTCTCCTTCGTTGTCTCGTCGTCGACTGCTGACTGCGATTGCACTCACAGCAGAGGAGGTCGGCCGCCGTCGCGGACGAGCCGAGGCCAGCGATGTTACGGGGTTGTTTTTGGCTCTACGGCCATTCGATCCCCAAATCCAGCAAACCTCCGAACAAAGCCCCGATCGAGCACTGGATCCAGGCCAGTCCTGGGCGCCGAGAAAACACTGACAAGGCACTTGACCCAAATTGTTGCACGGTCTGCCTCTAGAGCGCCTAGGCCTGGCAGGCAGCTCCTCGGCAGCAACGCCGCCAGAACTCCACCCGGCAATCAGGAGCTGCCGCCCCAGCACAGAAGAGAAGCCAAGGTAGCTGCTGCCATCCGAGGATCCCGGGTGCGCTGAAGCTGCCGCCGGTTGCCCCCTCATCTCTTCTCGTCTCGTCCTCCTCCTCCGTCTTCCGTGCTGGTGGCCTGCAGTGCGGAACCCTCTTGCCTCCGCGGGGAGGGTGGCTTTTTCTCCATCTGGACTCCTTGACATCCGCCGATCTGACTTCCCCAATCCGCGGCCCCCGACCGTTCTCCCGGGAGCCCGCAAGCGACACCCCGGGAACGCGATGGAGGGGAAGCCGCCTGTTGAAGCCCCCGTGCGCCGCCGCGAAGGAGGAGGAGGAGGAGGAGGAGGAGGAGGAGGAGGAGGAGGAGGGGGAGGGGGAGGAGGAGGAGGAGGAGGATAGGAGGAGGAGGAGGAGGAGGAGGAGGAGGAGGAGGAGGGGGGGGGAGGAGGAGGAGGAGGAGGACAAGAGGAGGGCTCCGGCGCTCGGCCGTTTTCGAGCAGCGGTTGGGAGCGGGCGCTGCTTCTCGGGCCGTGCGCCCTCGGCGCCGCGCGGCGGCGGCTCCGCGGGGTGCCTCGTGAGCGCGGCCTCCCGGGCAGACCGAGCGCGCGCGGCACGAGCGGGGCAAAAGACACCCAGGAGAGGTGGGGGCGGCGGGCCCAGGAGGCGTCGGCGCAGATCGGCGCGCGCGCGTCGCCTCCTGAGGTGCCACTCCTGGGAGGTCGAGTTCAGCATCGGCCCAGGCTCAGTCCAGACTTATCCGGCTCGGTGGCCTCTGAAGCGGGTTCAAATACCCCTCGGTCGCTCTTGCGAAGACTGCCCTGGAGTTGCCTCCTAACGCTGTCTGGCGGGCTATGACCCCGATAAATCGTTCCGAGGCGCTCCGGGACGCTCTCAGATCGTTCCTGCGCGCCTTCGATTGCCTGGCATATTTTCCAGAACCGCGGGGTCTCAGAGATATCCGATCATCCCGCAGTTTTGACTTTCTCTTACGCTTCCTCTCGGGCGGGCGGCAATCGGGTGGGGGGCACTCAGCTTGGAAGGATCGATTGCAGGAAAGTGGCCCCAAAGGGACCTTTAACGGCTCCTGAAATGCCACCGCGGGCCCAAAGGGTGCACGAAAGACGCACGTTTCTTCACCCTACGATTCTTGCCCCCCGTTAACGAACACCCGTTCTTTGCTGTCCTTTTCCCACCTCGCCGCCCCGGCCGTCCCGCCTCCTCGTCCGCGCACATGCCTCGGGCCATGATCCGACACCTCGCGTCATGAATCATGAACGCCCCACTCTTGGACGCCGCCGAATTCCGATGCCCCGCCGCCTCTGCCCCGCCTTGCCTCCACAGCAGGTCCTGCTTCTCCCCCTCCTTGGCATCATCCCGGATGTGTGCATTTTTTCCGGTAAGGACCATCGAAGAGCATTTGAGGTCGTCTTGCGGAACGTACGCGCACGAAACCGACAAATGCACGGGGAATGGACGTCCGAGCGATGGCAAGCCTCGCTCCCCGCGCGGAGGTGGGTGGGCGCCCGGCGACCAGCGACGCGCCGCCGCGGCCGCTGGACAACTGCGACCGGGTGTTGCCGCTGTTGTATCTCGGCGGGGCTGCCATTCGCCGGCCGATGTCAGCCTTGTCTGTGAGGTTCGGCGGTTCGAGGTTTGTGGACGTTCTCGTCGTTCCTCGCCGGATTCTCAGCCTCAGAGTGCCTTTCAGCGGCTGCCCCTCGCCAAGAGCGTTCCGGGGGTGCCTGGATCGTCCCGAGCGGCCGCGGGAGACCCGAGCTTGTGACCCGAGAATTTGGATAAAGTCGGATCGGGATCTCAGGGGAGGAAAAATACCCAAACCGCTGCTCGAACGGGAGAGCCCTTGTCGCTATGGCGATTCTCCCCGAATTTCTGGTCTGAACGCACCCTAGGAGAGGTCCAGGGAGTAATTAGCGGTATCGTTACCTCTCTGTCCCCCCTGGATTTCGCCCCCAGGGAACAGTATCGTCTGACTGACCCTCATTCTGGCGAAGAGAAGTATGCGCATCCATACACCGATCCCGACCTTGCTGCCGGGGGGCTTTCATCCTCCTCCGCATCATCATCATCATCATCATCATCATCATCATCATCATCATCACCCTCACCATCACCGCCACCAACACCACCACCACCACCATCATCATCATCATCAGCAGCAGCATCATCAGCATCATCATCATAATCATAATCATATTCATAATCATCATCACCATCAGCAGCAGCATCAGCATCATCGTCATCATCATGGTCATCATGGTCATCATGGTCATCATGGTCATCATGGTCATCATGGTCATCATGGTCATCATCATCATCATCATCATCATCATCATCATCAGCACCATCATCAGCATCACCATGCTGCCATCCCTGTAGGGGGCTCTTCCTCCATGTGCTGATCCTCCCCCGCTTCACTCAACCTCCCGGTGCTTTCCCCCCGCCCTTCCTCCCGTCCTCCTACTCTCATCTTATCGTACCCTCTCCTGTACGCTGAAGCACCACAGATAAACAAGGTATCTCTCCCTGTGCTCCTTTCCTCCACCTCCTCGCCCTGCTCTTCCAACGTATCATCCCCTCCCTCCTATTCCTCCACATCCTCCTCCATCCGTTTTCCTCCCTCCTCTCCCGTCCTACTCCTCCCCCCCCTGCGCCTCATCCTGCTCATCCCCGTTCTGCTCCCCATCGTCATCACCTCCTCACTCGTTATCGTCGTCATCCCCTTCTTCTCATCCTCCTTTCCTTCTCCTCACTCGTCCTTCTCCCTCCTCTCCCTCCTCCCTCCCCCCCCTGCGCAACACTTGGGATCGAGCCAGTTCCGATTGCGCTCGCACGCGCACCCGCTGGAAGTTCTTCCAGCACTGCCGTAGCAGGGCCTTCCGCATGGCAAGTGCTGCACGTGCCCGGTGACCTGCAGATCATGGCGTGCCCGTTGGGAAGAAAACACCCTCCCGGCCCCGACCTTGCGGGTCTACGTGACGGCAGCTTGTAGTTGTGGATGGGGGGGTACGATGTGAAGAGAGGAGAAGAGGAGGGAGGCGAGAGGAGGGATGATTGTGGAGGCGAGGGAGAGGAACGGCGAGCGAGGGAGGCGGAAGGCCGGGGAAGGAGGCGGGAGGAAGGAGGAGGAAGGAGGAGGAGGAGGAAGGAGGAAGGTGGGCGGGAAGATGGAGGATGAAAGATGCAGAATGGAGGAGGGAGAACGGGGGAGGGAAGCGGGAGGATGCATGAGTGAGCAGGGATGAGGAAAAAGTGACCGTGGAGGAGGTATAGGAGGAGAGGGGTATGAGAGACGAGGAAAGAGGGAGGCCTGAAGATGGATGTTCCTCTCGCGCTTCGAGCTTCATTGCGCTCTGACCAGCCCAACCAGCGGAGGAGGAGGAGGAGGAGGAGGAGGAGGTGGGAATGGGAAGGATGGTCAAGCGAAAGGAGGATGGAAGGAGGGAGGGGGTGGAATGAGGAGCGAGGAGGAAGGAGGGAGCAGGGATGAGCACGGGGAGGATTGAGGAGGGAGAGCGTACGAGGGAGGCGGGGCTGATATTCGAGAGGCAGGAAGGGAGAGGAGGGAGAGAGACGGAGAGAGAAGCGACGAGGGAGGAGGTTGGGAGATGGGGAGCAGGAGAAGGAGGAGAAGAAAGAGGAGGAGGAGGAGGAGGAGGAGGCGGAGAAAGAGGAGGGACGAGGAGGAGGAGGAGGAGGGGGAGGAGTGGGAACGGGACGAAGGGGAGGCGGGAAGCGGGAGGCGGGAGGAGGGCAGCAGGGTTGAAGGATGGTGGAAGAGGAAGGACATAGAAGGGAGAGGTGAGGAATTATGACAGATCAGAGAGGACATGAACAGAGCGGAGAGGGAGAGGGAAAGGACAAGGAAGACATGTGGTGACGACGACGACGACAACGACGATGACCACGACCACGACGAGGACCACGACCACGACCACGACTACGACGAGGGAGGCGGGGGTGTCCTGAGGCCCTCGTGGTGCACGCAGGCCTGGTGACCGACTGCGGAGATGGCGAGCCCGTCCTGCAGACGAGCAGCGTGGACCCCTCCTCCTCCTCCTCCTCCTCCTCCTCCTCCTCCTCAGTTCACCCTCTTCCCGCTCGTTCCCCTCGTCCGCCTCCCGATCTCCGCCTCTTCCGCCTCCTTCACCTCTACTTCCCTCTCTTCTTTGTCACCGTCTACGGGTATCGTGCTAAGACCAACTCGAGGTTTCATAGATGGGCTCTCGTGGCTGTCAGCGACAAGCCCTTATGGGCGAAAGACACGCGCCCAACGACCGACAAACTTGAGCTCGCCGGCATCGGCAACGCCGACACTCTCGTTTGGTCACGAAACGTAAAGCAGCAGGCCATCAGCCCTTCTTGGTAGTCTAGGCCACCAGCGAAAGCTGGGGGCCCGACGCCCCGTGGCGTAGGCAGGCCACCACTATCCAATTCCTTTTGTGCAGCTTTGTTTCCCAACCCTTCGTGGTTGGGTATTCGTTTTGAATAAAGCACTGCGGTCTCCAGTCCTCCCGCCTCTCGCCTCTCGCTTTCCTCTTGTCTCCTCTTGTATTGTGCGTACCTCGTGTGTTTGTGTGTGGCTGCGGTACCTCTTGTGTGTGCATCTTGCCAAGGGGCTGCGATCTGCGACACTGTCGCCACTTTCGAGAGCTGCTGGTGGGTCCTGCGGAGTGAGGCACCGCGGGGACCTGAGCGAGACCTCGCCGTCCCTGGGGGGGCTGCGATCTGCGACACTGTCGCCACTTTCGAGGGCTGCTGGTGGGTCCAGCGGAGCGAGGCACCGCGGGGACCTGAGCGAGACCTCGCCGTCCCTGGGGGGCTCTGGAGAGCTGCTGTGGTATACGTTAGGCGCAACGGGCGCATGGCACAGCCAACAGGGGTGATTTGTGAAACAGGCCATCTGCCGGGCGATGGCCATAACGTTGCGCCTCCACGTATCCCGCGGGGGCTCTCAAAAGCTGCTGCGGGATACGTTGGGTGCAACGGGCGCATGGCACAGCCAACGGGGGTGATTTGTTATTACATAGCCTTTATATCTTGATCGGGGGCCTGCTAGCCTTCCGATGTACTGTTCGCAAAACCACATGCGTCCATGTTACGTCATCGTCCCCGTTGTAGCAATCCTGATGTGCTTATGCCCCGCATTGCGCAAGGGTTGGGTACGTCACCAGGGTAATTCCTTCCTGGCCCAGACCTCCTGGCGTCGTTAAAAACGAAAACTTTCTGACACTGGAAATGCCTTATCATATTCCTTTTCGGACTCCTTTTTTCTCCTTCCTGGCCCAGACCTTCAGGCGTCGTACAAACACACACACACACACAAACATGTATTTCTAACTCTGGAAATGCCTTAGCAAATTCACTCTTTTTTCCTTCCTGGCCAAGACCTCCTGGCGTCGTTGAAAAAATGCTTTTCACCACAACACATACATTTCTTTCTAACTCTGGAAGTTCCCTATCAGTATCACATTCCTGCCTAACTCATTGTTCTTTCCTGGCTCAGACCTCCTGGCGTCGCAACAAACATATAGTGGTTCCTCACTCTGGAAATGTTGTATCACCTTCCTCTACATCTTTGTTTCCTTCCTGGCCCTGACCTCCCAGCGTCGTAAACAAAACAAGCAGGAACGACATTCTTTTCTAGCTACGTGAATTCCTTATCATATTCTTTTAATGACTCCTGTTTTTTCCTTCGTGGCACAGATATCCCGGCGTCGTCAAACAGAAAAAAACACGAAATTCCTTTCTAATTCTGGAAGTTCCGTATCACATTCCTTTATCGCTCCCAGACCTCCAGGCGTCGTCAACAAAAAACGAAATTCCTTCCGCAACCTTCTGTAACTTTCATATCAAAATCATTTCTAACTCCGTGTTCCCCTCCAGGTCCAGACCTCCTGGCGCTGTAAAGAACACCAAATTCCTTTCTAACTTCGGAAATTCCTTGTCACATTCCTCTCTAACTCTTTTTTTCCTTTTCTGGCCCAGACCTCCAGGCGTCGTAAAAAATACAAAATTCCCTTCAACACTGGAATTTCCTTATCACATTCCTTTCTAACTCCTTTTTTCCTTCCTGGCCCAGACCTATTGGCGTCGCAAAAAAAATCATCGAAATAAAATCAACAAACAACGACATTCCTTTCTAACTTTGGGAATTCCGTATCACGTTCCTTTATAACTCCTTTTTCATTCCTGGCCCAGGCCTCCTGGCGTCGTAAACAAGAAAACGAAATTCCTTTCTAACTCTGGAAATTTCAAATTCCTTTCTAACTCCATGTTTCCTTCCTGACCCAGACCTCGTGCCCCTGGCGTCGTGCGCGCCAGTTTTGTCGCAGCTACAGCATTCCCTCTGATTGTATGTATTTACTGTAGCACCCTACAGTACAGCTACAGCGTTAATTGCTTAGCGAATTATCAATGTTGGAAAAACATATAGTAAGCGAGAGGGGGCAACAGGGCTACCAACGCCAAGGCAGACCAAGGTGGCGACAAATGGCGGCACCGGTCTTTGGAGCGCGAGCAGGGACAGGTAGAGCGCCAAGTCGAAGTCCAGGAGCCGACCCCCCGCGCCAGTGAAGCGACGGGACTAAACGCCGCAGCGCGGCTCAGCGGAGCGTCGGCTGTTGAGGCCGTTCCCGCCGGCGACGCAAGGCACGGCCGCGGCCGCGGCGCAGAATCAGCCCACCCCGCGGCACGCGGACCACCGGCCAGGGGTGGCCAGCTCCGCCAACGAGAGCACTGGCAGACAAGCCTGGCCAACATATTATTCGGTTCCCCAGAAAAGACGGCTAACAATCACCAGCTTGACCGGCTGCGCCACCCAGTTCAGACGGCAGCTTCCGCCACGGCAACGACAGCCAGCTAGTGCTGGGAGCTCGCTTTCAATGCGATTTTCCAATTTCGTTGTATTGCGTTCCATGACGGTTATTTCGTCTGTTCTTAGTTGCTATATATATATATGTATGTATAGGTGCATATAAATATGTAGATGTATGTGTATGTATGTATACATACATATATATGTACACATATATATATATATATATATATATATATATATATCCCCGCGCACGAGGCCCGGGCGCCCGGGGCCCGGGCCCCGAGCGCGCATGGGGGGACCAGGGCCTCCGAGACCGCTCCAAGAGCACCCTGGAGGGGCCGTGGAGCCCCCAGACTGCCCCAGAGAGCTCCGAGACGCTCCCAGAAGCCCCGGGGGTCTTCGACAGGCCTCTCCAAGGCAGCCCTGATAACCCCAACGTGGCCCAAGAAGGGCTCCAAACCGCAAATGCACGGCCGAGAGGCCTTCAAGAGGCCTCAAGAGAGCTCCGAGAGGCGTCCCAAGAGAGCCCGAAGAGGCCCAAATCCTTGATTTGCATGGTTTTTTCTCTATGTGTTTCTGTTTCTCGCGTTTTCGACCTTCCGACGCTCCAAGACGGCCAACGACGCCCGCAAGACCACCCCAAGACCGCCGAAGAGGCCCCCAACAGAGCCCCAAAACGGCCCCTGGGAGCCAGAAAACTGCCTAGGAGGAGCTTCAGACGGCCCAAGAGAACCCCAGGACAGGCCCAAGCTGGGCCACAGAGCGGGAGCGGGAGGCCCCAAGGCGGTCCAAGACGGCCCAGCTGGCCCCAACGTGGCCCCACACAACCCAAGAGGCCTCCAAAAGATCCCAAGAGTGCTCCGAGAGGCGTCCCGAGAGAGCCCGAAGGGGCCCACATCCTTGATTTCTGGTTGTTTGTCTTAATGTTTTTCGTTTCCTCGCGTTCTCAAGTTTCCAACGCTCTAAGACGGCCGGAGACTCCCCAAGACCGCCGAAGAGGTCTCAAAACAAAAAACAAGATGGCCCTGGTGAGCCTGAAGACTGCCCAAGAGCAGCCCAAGACGGCCCAAGAGAATCCCATGAGAGGCACAAGATGGGCCCCAGAGCGGGAGCGGGAGGCCCCAAGGCGCTCCAGGACGGCCCAGATGATTCCAACGTGGCCCCAGTTCGGCGTCAACCCAACATACTTATACTATATGTGCGTCGCCCCCCCCAAGGGCGCCGCGCGCACCGAGAGATCTTATAGTATATGCGTCGTGGCGGGCGCTTTCTGGCCACACCGCTCGGGAAACGATATACTACAAGATGGGTATACTACATGTTCTGGTCGGACGCGCGCCTCCGAGGAGGACATTTAACATTAGTATGTCTCTGTGCGTCCCACCAGAGGAAGTCAAGACGGCAAGCACACAGCCCAAGAGGCCTCCAAGAGGGCCCAAGAGAGCTCCGAGAGACGTCCCGAGAGAGCCCAAAGAGGCACATTGGTTTATTGTATGTTTTTCGCTTTCTCGCGTTCTCGAGCTTCCAATGCTCGAAAACGGTCGCGCCCCCCAAACCGCCCCAAAACCGCTGAAGAGGTCCCCTGAAGAGCGCCAAGACGGCCCCCGAGAGACCGAAAATTGCCCAGGAGGAACCCCAGACGGCCCAAGAGAGCTCCAGGACAGGCCCAAGCTGGGCCAAGAGCGGGAGCGGGAGGCCCCAGGGCCCTTGCGCTCCAAGACGGCGCAGATGGCCCGGGCCTCCCCCCTCCGTCCCTCCTTCCCTCCCGCCCCTTACCCTTGCTTCCATTCCCTCCTCTCTCCTCTTCCTCCCCGCACCCTTCAGCTTTCGTGCTCCTCCCTCCTCTCCTGGTGCGGCCCCGCCAGAGCACCAGACAGGCCCCGCTAGAGCGAGCGGGGCATCGCTATAACCTTTCATTTCGCACATTGCTTTGCCCCTCCCACCCCTCAAGGGCGGCCTTAGCAGAGCGAGAGGGGTGTTGCTATACCATATACAGTCCTTGTTTTGTCTTGCTCCTCCCACCGCACCCTAGGTAGCCCCATCAGAGCGCACGGGGTGTGGCTATACCATAATTTTCCTCATGTTACGTGTTCCTCCCTCCCTTTTTGGGCAAGCGCCGCCAGAGTGCCAGGACCCCCCCCGCCAGAAAGGGCAGGGCATCCCTACACCATACTATTGCACGCGATTCGTGCTCCTCCCACCTTTGCAGCGCGGACCCGCCCGAGCGAACGGGGTGTGGCTATACTATACATGTTTTGAGGTTCCGTTCCCCTCCCTCACCTCCTGAAAAGGCCTCGCCAGAGCGCCAAGAAGGTACCGCCCGAGGCCCCGTCAGAGCTCCAGGCTGCCCCATACATGGGACTTGCCAGGAAAATCATGGAGCATCCCCCGTGAGCCCGAACCTTCTGATCTCACGGGCCCGGTTATCGCAAGCATGAGGTTTGACGTCCAGCAGAAAGAGACTTCCCCAGTCCTGTGGACGGACTCGACAGCAACTGATTGTAGAGCAGGGCGCTGATGTCCGGGACATCTGCGCGTGCTCTTTGCAGATACCCGACAGCTGAACGACCGGGAGAAGAGAAGCGCGCTCCCGCGCGAGCGCAACGAGACCCCTAGCCAACCCCAACATCAGGAGCCGGCGGGTGTCTGCGCGATCGGGCATGGGGAGACCGAACACATGTGCAATATAGTTGAGTGCCACGACGGGGCAGAGCGGAAATGACAGTGGAGAAAAAACGCAGCTCGATATACCAAACAAAGGCCGCAGCAAGATTTTGAGATGCGCGGGAACGTGGCGCCCCGCCTTATGATTGCGTGCTTCCTTGCGTCGATGGCTCTGTCGCCGCCGCGAGGGCTCATTTCTGGGGCGAGCGCGCCAAGCTCACCAGCGAGCCCGCTGGTCCCAGCCGCGCCAGCATTTTCAGCGCGGTCGCAGACGCCCCACCGAATGTGCCAGTGGGCGAGGGGGCTGTCGCGACTGACCGGGACGCGCCAGGTGCTATCCGTCAGCCCGACGGCCCACTGAGACTTCAGGTTGCCGAGTGACGCGCCCCCTGCAAACCCCGGGCCCATCAGGGCCGCGGGCGCGAAGGGCCAGCCCAGCACAGGTCAACCTGGGAACGTCTGACTCCGAAGTGGCCGCGGCCGACTCGCGCCTCCAGCCCCAGGATGTCATGTTCCGACCCTCATGTTGACAGCGCGGCCTGTTCGCACGGGGGCGAGCGCGCGAGCGCCATGGAGAGTCGGGCCCAGCAGGACAAGATGGACAGCGAGGCCAGCGAGTGACCTGCCGAGACAACCGCGCCCGCGCGTGGCTGCAGGGGCGGCGGCCCTGTGCCAGGCGGCGATGGCGGTTGCGGCGCATCTCCCCCCGTCGCGTCGACAGCTGCCGCCGCCGTCGCGCGCGCTACCGTTGTCGTTGCGTCGCCCGCCTCCTCGCCCCTCTAGCCGCCGCCGTTAATGGGTCTAGTGTCTCTTGCGCGGGGAGCCCCCCATTCCCCGCCCCCCCCCCCCTTTCGAGGCGCAGTTTTCGGGGCCCCGAGGGCGCGGGCGGTCTAGTCTGAACGCCCACGGGGCAAATTCTGGCCAAGCCCGTCTTTGCGGAATCACCGAGCGACCAGACTCGAGGTGGGCGGCGCCCAACGCAGAGGCCGCGGGGGTGGGGGGGCGGGCCCGGGGTCCGATCCGCAGCGGCTACGCGCGGGCGCGCGCGCTCTGCTGCGCGCGGCGTTCTTGTCGACGCCAGCAGAGACGACCCTGCGGATTCGGCCTCCTCGCGACGGCGCGACGGGCTGGGGCCCGCCGCCCCGCGCCGTCTCCAGGCGCCGCAGGGCGTCGTGAGAGGGGCGCGGCGCGCGCGGATCCCATGGCCATGCAAGAAGGACATTCCGGGCGCTGGTCCACGCCCAAACTGCGGGCGGACGTCGCCGCGCTCGCCCGCCGGGCCCGGGGGGCCGCCGACTGGACAGGGGATGCGCCGCCTGTCGTTTGCATGGGCTCTCAACGCGACATCGCACATTGTCTTTTCTTGCCCAGATCTGCAACCCGGGCGGTCGAACATCGCCGCTGGGCGCCCGCGCGAGAAGTCCTGCGCCGACGACCAACGCCGCATGCTGACAGCAGGTCGCCAACCTTGTCCTGCTCCGCGATTGCCCGACCAGACAGCACCATTGTCCACGGGTCTTTCTCAACCTGGGCGTCGCCAGACAACCTGCGAGAAGATTATGGGCGGCTAGCCCGTCGTCTATCCAGCCATGGACAGCGATGATCAACGCGCCCTCGGTCGCTGCGTCGAGCAAGTCCACCGCGGCCGACGCCGCCGACGACGTCGACGTGTTCTTTGGTCTCGCTGGCCAAGCTGCACGCCAGCACCGCAGTGAACTCCGCGCCAGCGCCGCGTGTCAGGGGCGAAAGCAGGACGTGCACGTACATGAATCCACCCTGTTTTCGAGCTTTTGCATTGCGCGAATATTCATATCACGCGGCCGGTCTCGCGGGTCAAGGGGCCGCGTTCATGTGCATAGCTGGACGCGCACGTCTTTTGCGGGCCCCCTAGCGTGAGCAAGCGAGCCAGACGCCCGGCACAGCGCATTTCTCATTTTTCGCGACGGCTACGCGGCGCTGCTGGTTAGCCCAGGGCACGGGGTCACTGACCGAGCGGCGAATGATTTGGACGTGCTCTCCAGGCAACTCAGATGCATCGAAGAGGGCCCGGCTGCCCGCCGCCGGCGCGGGGGCGACCGCGGCGCCGGCTGCCCCGCCCTCTGGGGCATTATCGCGCGGATTTGGGTCGCAGCGCGCGTGCTCGTTAAGCGGTTCCGACCCGCCGGCGTCGCCGCGCGCGCCCGCGCTTGCGTCCGCGGGGAAATCCCGACAGGCCTGCCGCTGGATGCCTTCATTGCCTCAACCGCGCCATGATTCAGTCGAGACGCAACTCGCCCGCCAACGAAGCCCACCGCGCCGCGGCTCGGACAAGCCGCGCGCTCGACGTCGGCGCGGCCGGGGGCAAGTGGATTAAAGCTGTCCGGGGTGCCTTCGCCGAAGCTGCCACCTCCGCGATCTCCGTTGGCCCTCTGCGCGCGCCGCCAGGCGCCGGCGAAGGCGCCGCGCGGGGGGGGGGGGGGGCGAGCTGGCGCGCGGCGCCGAACCCGCCGCTGCGCCCAGCGTTTCCTGTAACCGACAACGATAGCGACGACGACTGCGCGCCGGCCCTCGCGGGGCCAAACCGATTCTTCCGACGCGGCCCAAGCGCCTGGCGCGTCTTTGGCGCTGTCGCCGCTGTCGAGCAGGACCTGAATTGTTTTGCCCATGCGTGGCTTCTCAGAACTAAAAGCCAAATTTCACGCCTGGCAGTCTGGCCTCTACAAGTTCCTCTGCGGGGGTGGCCGCGCCCAGCGCAGAAAAGTCGAGGTTGGCATTTCGGCCGACCCATCCCCCTTGCGCAGATGGCGCGAGCAATGTGGAACTCGGGAGCACAGCGTGGGCGCGCCTTCGCTGGGGGACCGAGTAGAACGCCTTCAAAATCATGGCTCCCGAGCAACTGCGGCAAGATTTCCCGCCGCGCACCAGGCGCGGCGGCCTGCCAGAAGAAGACCTCGGCCTCCTCGACCAACGGGCTGACATGGCCGAAGACAAGGTTCTGCAGCCCATCCCGAGACCGCGGCCAGAGAATTCGAGTGCACCGGCGACCGAGGAGCCCGACGGGCCCACGCTGCAATGGGAGGCGCCTGCTCGCGCCAAGCCCACCCCCTCCTAGCCGGAGCGGATTTGGGCGTGCACTGCGGTCCGAACCGCCGGCTCAGTTAGACAGCCCGCCCGCGCGGTTTGGCGCGGTCAGCGCAGCGGGCCAGAACGCTTGCCGCGTTTCGCCATATCGCCGCGGCAAAACGACCGGCGCGTTTGATTGTCGACAACCAGGCGGGCGTTGACGGATTGCGACCCTCTAAGGCCACCATAGTGGTAACCCACCGACCGCAGCGCGAGTTGCCCCAGGTTGACCTTTGGCAGAAAATCCACCGCGCGCTTCTGGCAAAACCCAGCTTGTTCAATGTCCACCAGGTGGACAGTCATCTGGGGGGGCAAGGCATCAACGAAAGGCGCATCATTTCTATCGCAGGAGCCTTCGACCGCCTCAATGATGACCTTGCCACTGCGGGGGCACGGCCCCGCATTGCCCCGCAAGGCCAAGTTGGCGCTGCCAAGTGGCAACGCAAGTTTGCCGCTGCCCCCCAGAGCGCGGCCTCCGCCACACGCGCCCGGCGACGTCGGGCGCCCCCCCTGCCTCGCAGGGGAGGCGGGCATTCCAGGTCCGAGCTCCTTTAACTAACGCCGTGCCCGCGCGCCGTCGGTCTAGGGGGGCAAGGCGCAGGTGCCCGTGGAGGATTATCCTCACCTGGCGGTCCACAAGACCGGACAACTTCGACGGGCTCGACAACCCTTGGTTGCCACCACCAGGCGACTTCCAAGGGGGACCTTGACCCGATCCGCCTTGAGGCCTCGCTGCGCGATGACGGAGCCAACAACCTCCTTCCTCAGAGTCACTTCCTAGGCGAAGACATCGCAATCGAGGCCACCGCGACATGCGCAGCCGTGCCCTTTCTCTCTCTTGGCCAGTCGGCGACCGCCGAGCGTCAGAGCCTGGCGGCTACCCCGAGCCCCCACCTCGACCTGTCGCCCCATTTGGCCCACCAGGGTTCCGACGGGGGTGGCCGGGAGGCTGAGGATGACGGCCGCCGCGCCAGTGGTTCCACCCAACGCGTGGACCGTAGGCAAGCTCTTACGCAGCATCTCGCCGCGGCGAACTGTCAGCACGGAGGTGACCGCGAAGCCGGCGAAGCCATTCTCATCGCCAGTTGTCACGCGCTCCATCAGCGAGCCAACCAGCTGTCGCTTGCCCTTCGCCAGGTTCAGGAACAGTCAGCCCCGCTGCTCGACAGGTTCCGACGAGCGCAAGAGGCTTGCAGCGGCCTGCAACAGGCCTTTCGGCCAGCAGTGGCCCTAGGGACATCCCTCCACGGCAACCTCCAAGCTTACTGTTGACGTTCAACGTGCGGCATGCCAGTATTAAAATCCTTTTTAAAATCCCTCCCACCCAACGAGCCGCGTGAACAGTTCGCACCTGTTCAGTCGCGTGGTCTCAATGGGCGGCTGCGGGGGATGCCCCAAGGCGGTGCCGTTCCCCTTTTTTTTCTCTCGAAAAAACGCATCGCGCATGTCAGCGTGCGTGTAAAAGGCGGCGCTGCTGCCGCGGGTACGCAAACGGGCCTTTGAGCGGCCTGATTACCGCATGCCCGCTTTGCTTTCCATCCGTGGCCCACTACAGGCCGCGCCAAGGGTCATCCCACCACCTTTGATTCGTAAGCGGCCACTTCCGCCTTGTGAGGTGAGCCTGCGGGGCACTTGTAGCCGCTACACATTGTAGCCTCGGTGCTTGGAGAGACTTGCTGACCAAAGTGTTGCGATATATTTCATTTTTCCCTTCGTTCTTCCCGTCGTCCTCCCGATCCTGCTCCCGCTCCCTCCCCTCCCTGCTCCTCCCCCTTCCACCGCTGCGGCTCCTCTTGACGCTTCGCGTATCCCCACCAGCCCATCCAGCAACGATCGCCAGGTGACTTGCTTTGACCAGGCAAGTGTAGAAACATGCTGCGGAACAACCGCTTTGGAAGCGTTTCGGGAGCGGTGGAACGGCAGGAACATGCGTTGAGTGGTTTCATGCTCCCACGCCGCACTGGCTTGGGGCCGTCTGGGGGCATTATTGGAGTTATCTTGGGACCCTGTCGGGGCGGGAAGGTCATCTGGCAACAGGAACGGGAAGGAGAAACGGGAAGAGGAAGAGAGGAAAAAAGTTACACACCAGTAGATGGGTGGGGGTGGAAAATGGAGATGGCGATGAAGGCGGCGACGACAACGATGATTCAACCATGATGTCTCCGCGGGACGTTCGATCCTCGAGCCCCTTGGAAGAGGCATGCGGGCACCACTTCGGAACCATGTGGAAACCGTTTTGACCCTGATGGGGGGGTTTCCTTGGGACCTTTTTGAGGCTCTTTGGGGGGGTCTGGGTGGCTCGGGGGGGGGGTCCCCCCCCAGTGGCTGAGACGTTGCGTCTGGGGGCCGTCGCGGGGCGGTTTTGGGCGCCTCTTCTCAAAAGCAAATCGGAAGCGAAAAGGCGAGAAAGCACACTACATTGTTTTCCTCCGGTGTTTGAAGGATGTTGGCATCTTGGGAGGACCCTGAGGGGCTCCGAGAGCACATGAGAACGTTTTGGGGCGGTCTTGGAAACTCTTGGAGGTATATCGGAGGCCATCTTGAGGTATCTTGGGTCATCTTGGAGAACATTCTGGGCTCTCTAGAACCTCTTGGAGCCATTCTGGAAATCTTGGACGCTCTGACCTATCGCGCCCCCCCCAGGGCCAAGGGGACGTTTCCACACACAGAATCGATGGACGTCCTGGGGTCTCCGGGTTGGATTTCTTGTGGAAGGTTTCCTGTGGTCGAGCTCCTACTGTAGTTTTGGGTGTTTTGCTTGCTCGGAACGTCCTCGAAATGTGTTTGGCTGAGACCCTTGTTGCGCCCGGTTGGGCCAGGCGCCCCGTTTGAGACATCATCAGAGGTTGCTTGCTCGGGGCCCTGGTTGCGCCTGGTTGGGGGCCGGTTTCGCTTAAGACTTCATCACGATTTGCCTGGTTTGGTTCGGTTTCGGCGCGGCTTCGCTTGAGACGTCCTCGCAATTCGCCTAGCTTGGCAGGGTTTCGGCCCGGTTTCGCTTGAGACGTCCTCGCAATTCGCTTGGTTTGGCTTGGATTCGGCGCGGCTTCGCTTGCGACGTCCTGGCAATTTGCCTGGTTTGGCTTGGGTTCGGCGCAGTTTCGCTTGCGACTTCCTCGCAATTTGCCTGGCTTGACTTGGTTTCGGCCTGGTTTCGCTTTGGCCCGTGGACCTGCGTGAGGAGAACTCTCTCCTGAGGCTGTAGTTGGTTGGCGGATGGGCTGGTTCGCAGGCTTGCTGGTTGGTTGAACTGTTGGCTGGGTGGCTGGGGAGCGGACCCATTGTCTTTGACAAGGGGGGGGTCGTGGCCTCGGGAGCGCGGATCCCGAGTTTATAATTTGAGATTGTGGCCTCAGGAGCGCATCCACAGTTTAGTACGAGTGACCGTGGCCTCGGGAACGAGGATCCATAGTTTTACACGAGGCCTCGGGGGCGCGGGCCCATTCTGCTGTTTCAAGGGACCGTGGCTTCGGCAGCACAGGTCCACAGTTTTTCGCGAGCCATCGTGGCCTCGGTAGCATGGAACCATAGTTTTTCTGATGAGGGATCGTGACTGCGAGAGCCCAGGTCCACATTGGCGCCGACCAGATTCGAGTCCGAGCGGCTTTGCGGACCAGCGTTAAATACCAAAATTGAGCGCATTTCGAACTCTGGCCCCAGAGACATGACTCACAGTTCCGAGCGGGTTGAGAGTTCGAGCGTTTATTTGCGAACCGTGTGCTATCACTGGTAGCAAAGGGCGCGTTCTGTGGACGTTGGGAAAGGGGTGGGGGCCGAACCGAGGGGCGGGAGGCGTCAAGGGGGAGGGGGTCGAACCGCCCCCCTTCTGAATTGCAAGGGGGGTGTTCGAAGCGCCCCCATTCCCATCGTTGGATTTCATAAGAGCTGGATGGAGCCATAGCGGATCCATCCTTAGTGAATTTCTATTAGAGTTGGATCGAGCTTTGGTAGAATTCAATTTAGGTTGGATCCAGCTATACTCGGACTCTGTTAGAGTTGGATCGATCCCAACTACTATGCTATGACAGTTCGATCGGACCTTCGTCGGAGGTGATGGGGGTGAGATCGCAGTGGGCCAGAGAGCCCCACCGCTGGGAAATCGGTTTTGGTTTTGTGTTCGTGTCGTGCGTGCTGGCAAGGCGACGCTGCGTGGGCGGGTGAGATGAGTGAACCCTCCCCTGGCTAGGGCACCGCCGAGCCACAATACCGCCCCTGCCACCCGGGTGACCAGCGGTTGTTGCGGGTGTCCCGCCGTGGTGTTTTGATGGTGCCCCGTGGCGTCCCGTGGTGTCCCGTGATGTCCCGCGGTGTCCCAGTCCCGTCGGTGTCCCGTAGTGAGTAGTGGGATCGATAGTGGGATAGATAGTCAAACGGATGGTGAGACCGATGGTGAGATCGATAGTGAAATCGATAGTGAGATCGTTGGTGAGATCGACAGCGAGATCGATAGTGACAGCGATAGTGGGAAAGATAGTGAGATCGACAGTGCCATCGATAGTGAGATCGGTCATGTGAGAATGATAGTGATATCGATACTGATGTCCCGTCGGTGTCCTGTCAGTGTCCCGTCGGTGTCCAATAGTGAGACCGACGAGTGAGATCGATAGTCAGATCGATAGCGAGATCGATCGTCATATCGATAGTGAGATCGATAGTAAGATCGACTGCCAGATCGACAGTGAGATCGATAGGGAGATCGATAGTGAGAACGATAGTAAGTTCCATAGTGAAAGCGATCGTGAGGTCGATTGAGTGAGGCTTTGGTTCCCCCCTCCAAACTTCCTTCTCACCTGAAGGGTGGTTGGATAGGTATAATCCGATTAGACTTGGATCGAGCTCTAGTAGGGTTCAAGTAGAGCTGGGTCCAGCCTTAGCAGGTCGTATTCTATGAGAGCTGGAGAGAACCCGAGGATTCTATTAGAGCTTGATCGAGCCCTAATCTGATTCTATCAGGGGGAGGGCCCCCCTCCCCCCCGTTCGAACCCCCCCTCTCCCCTGGACAGGGGGGGGGGGCCTTCGGAGGGCCTCACACCTCCCCCAATTAGGGAGGCTGGTGTCCCGGGGGAAGGGTCTCCGAGCGCGCCAGATGCACGGGGGCCCCGGGGGGGGGGCTGGTTATAATCCAGTTTACGACAGCAGCCTTTGTTTTCAAACTCTTGACGGGCGGCCCGGTGCTGCGAAAGCTCGAGCATGACAAAACAGTGTTACTCGTCGCACGATCGTACCGGATTTCCCGCTCTATCAGGTATCCCCAGATGTGTACGAGAGCGTACGGGCGCGAATGGATCCTTGCGTGAGGAAGACTGAGTGGTAGTCCGAATGCGAGCGCTGCTTTCTGCTGCTCAGAGCTGGCGAGTCTCTGCCGTTCAGTATTGCTCTCTCTGCTGTGTTGTGGCGCTTGGCGTTGATCTCTTTCGGCTTCATTCGGCGTCTGGCAGGGCACCCGCGTGAACATTTTGGCGCAATGCCAGACGCAAGTTCGCAACAACATGGGCGTATTGTGGCGGCAACGCGGCCACTGAGTACAACGAGCTTGAATTAGAGCGAGCTTGGGCACTCATGGTCACATTTGAATTGTATGAAGTGCGCGCGGCAGAGCACATTTGATTTGCATGCACCAGGGGGGCAAGCAGTGATTCAGTCAGCGGTGAAAATGCACCTTGCATCGCGATAACCTGAACCCTGCATCGCCGTCTCTGGACGCGGACACGAGTGCTGCACATGCAATCTGAGCGCGAACGGGCCCGTGCAGCACTCCTGGTCGGCACACCCTTGTGTAGCCCGAGCGTCATGCCAGCGACATCGCTATGGTCATGCCCTAGCAGTGCTACATTGCGGTGGTCATGGGGTTCCTCTGGATAAGCAGCTTCGCGCTTGGGCTGAAACAGGCTTTTCGCGAGACGTGTCCCAAAATCCGAGTGCGACGGGCCCGTGCAACAGCCCTTGGTGGCTCCCCACTTGGGATGCCCAGGTGCCAAGCTTGCTACCTCGTAGCCATCATTG
Organism: Prorocentrum cordatum; assembly: GCA_963575745.1. Lineage (NCBI taxonomy): Eukaryota > Dinophyceae > Prorocentrales > Prorocentraceae > Prorocentrum > Prorocentrum cordatum. Next base: position 678,499 of record CAUYUJ010008113.1, on the reverse strand, counting down.
GCCCGTGAACGAGAAACGTCCGCTAGTCCGAAACAGACGTTTCGCGTGAAGGGTCCCCCCGCAATCTTGGCGCGAACGGGCCCGTGCAACATTCCTCTGCAACATCGGGGTGTGCATGAGACCCTGAAAACAGATGCTGCCCATTGGGCCGAAACAGGCGTTTCGCGTCACATGTCCCCACAGCACAGCCGCTAACGGGACCTGGCAACATGATTTTGCGGTTGCCTTTCTGGAAGTTCACCATGTGATATTGCGGCAACCATGTGTTGTTGCAAAGAGACGCTTCCACTGGGCCAACAGGCGTTTGACCTGAGCGGTCCCCGCAATGTGGGCGCGAACAGGCCCGTGCAACACCCCTGGTCGCCCCGATTTTTGGATGGCCCGAGTTCAGTGCCCGCAACTTCGCAGTGATGTCGGGGCTCTGAACGGAGACTCGTCCTCTAGGCCGACAATGGCGTCTCGCATGTGCGGCCTCGGGATCTGGGCGCGAGGGGCCCGTGCAGCACTCCGTGGTCTGCTACATCGCGTTGGTCATAGGGAGACACGTCCACTGGGCCCAAACAGGCGTTTTGCCTGAGATGTCCCCAGCACCTCCTTGAGTAGCTCAAGTGGCATGCCTGCTGTGTCGCGGCGACAATGGACCTTTGGAAAGAGATTTGCCCATTAGGGGAACACAAGTCCACGCAATTTTGGCGCGTTTGGGTTTTTGCAATAATCTTCGGTGTTTTGTTGAAGCCCAAGTGCAATGCCTGCTGCATCGCGTTTGTCATAGATCCTGAAACGAAGCGAATCTCATGAATGGCCCAGTGTGTGCTGAATGCGGGCGAGGCAAATGATGAGTGAACCTCAGTGTGACTGCGTGGAGGTGTGAGCAGCTTTGGCTATGAGCAGTTGGGTCTCAGTGGATCTGAGTGCGACTGGCGATGGACATGAGTATGCGTAAGAGGTTGGGCGGATTGGTTGCCTTACCGATTGAAGCCAGCACTTCAGGCACGGGTGACAAACACAGTTGGATTGCCCTCCTGAGTGCTTTTTGTGCATCATCGTGAAATATCAGGTCGGCTTGAATTTCCCGCCCATTCAAGGTCTCGTTCCGTTTTATACCGAGGAGGAGGATGAGGATGATGATGAGGAGGAAGATCGCACAGTATGGTGGAGAAGGAAGAAACACATGCTGTTCAGCCACTGCCCCCTCGGCAGTTGGTGGTTGAACCGGTCAATGCCCCTTCCTCCATCTTCTCCCATTTTTGGTATTGTCCCTCTTCGACTTCCTTGTTTCTCCTCGTCATCCTCCGCGCCTTCGTCCTCCTCTTTATCGTTTCCCTCCTCCTGATGGTTCTTCTTCATCTCCTCATAGCTGCTGATACAGGGTGGAGTGTACTTCCCGTTCTCTGAGGGCCAAGATTTATTTCAGATTGAGGATGGTCGCACGGTGCAACAAGAGGAGGAGGAGGAGGAGGAGGACGAGGAGGAGGAGGAGGAGAAGGAGGACGACGAATGAACAGGAACATTTTTGCAATCCCCGCCCTCCTTGCACGGGCTGTTTGAACAGGCACCCTTCCCTCCTCCACTCTATCATGTTGCTCACTGTCCTTCCTCCTCGGAGCGCTCTGGGGGCCTCTTGGGGGCAGTTGTGGGGCCTTTGGGGAGCCTCTTAGGAGCCTCTTGGGGGCATCTTGGGGGCCTCTTGGGGCTTCTTGGTGGCCTCTAGAAGGCCTCTTGGGGCCATCTTGGGGCCTCCTGGGGCCCTCTCCGGGCGGAAAGCTCGAAGTTTCGGTTCATGGCCCCTCTCTCGGCTCTTGGCCCCTCTTGGGACAGCCTTGGGGTCATCTTTTGGGCCGTCTTGGGCGCTTCTTGGGCCGTCTTGAGGGGGCCACGAAACAGGCGAGATGCGTGCCGAAACAGGCGCGGGGCCGCCATACGAACGAAGCCATTGTGGCTTTCGGTGGAGCTCCCATGGGGCCACGAAGCGCGCGAGGGGTGCGCCGCCGCGTCCCGCTGGACAGCCACTGGGGTCTTCGGTGGAGCTCCCCATGGTGCCGCGGAAAGTGAGGGGTGTGCCGGATCGGTTGCGGGTACGCCATGCGAGCACAGCCACTGGCAGCCATTGGGGCATTCGGTGGGGCTCCCCTGAGGGGTAACGATGCGTGACAGGGTGTGCCCAAGGGGCTGCGGGTACGCTTTGCGAACGCAGCCAATGGGGCCCTCGGTGGAGCTCCCTATGTGGCCGCCAAGCGTGTGAGGGGTGTGCCGGATCGGTTGCGGGTACGCCATGCGAGCGCAGCCGCTGGGACCTTCGGTGGAGTTCCCCATGGGGCCACGAAACGTGTGCGAGCTGTGCCAAGTCGGGTGCGGGTACGCTATGCGAACGCAGACCCTGGGGCCTTTGGTGGAGCTCCTTTTGGGGCCACGGAATGTGTGAGCGGTGTGCCTGATCAGGCGCGGGTACGCCATGCGAACGCAGCCATTGAGGGCGTTTGGTGGAGCTCAGTATAGGGGCCACGAAACGTGTGAGGGGTGTGCCGAATGGGGTGCGTGCGCGTCATGCGAACGCAGCCATTGGGGCCTTCGGTGGAGCTCCCTATGTGGCCGCCAAGCGTGTGAGGGGTGTGCCGGATCGGTTGCGGGTATGCCATGCGAGCGCAGCCATTGGGACCTTCGGTGGAGCTCCCTATTGGGCCACGAAGCGTGCCAGGGCGTGCCGCCGAAACAGAGACATGCGGAGGGGGTTGGCAGGGATGGGAGGAGGAGGAGGAGGAGGAGGAGGAGGAGGAGGAGGAGGAGGAGAAGGAAGAGGAGGAAGGAGGACAAGCGAGGACCCAACACCAGATGATGGTTGGGACAAACTCCTTGTCGCACCCAGACGTGTCAGTAGAGTGGGCTGGGCGTTTCGCCTGAGACTTATTCACCACTTCTGATCCTGAAGCTTGAAATTTGCAGCAGTTTCATGGATGCAGGGCGGATCATGTTCAAAATGTTGGCCTCGCCTTAGCGCTGGGCGCAATCGTTTTAGAAATTTGCAACAGTTTCAAGGATGGAGGGCGATTCCTTTTCAAATGGCTCTCGCCTTAGAGCCGCGCGCATTCGTCTAAAAAGTTCGCAGCAGGTTCTAGGACTCGGAGGGGTGAACTCCCAGGAAGGGTACTCTGGCGCGATCTAGGGTTGTCAGGACGCAGCAGTTACGTTGATTCGCGGTGTTGACGTCTGGCACGTACAGTCACGTTGGTTCGTTTCCAGGAGTGGTATTACCGTACGGTTGCAGATTCTTGGGCAGCTGTTTTTCAATTGGGCATTTCCCACAATGAACATAACTACTCTTAGGGTCCTATGTGAAAAGGGAATTTGGAGGCAGGGAATGGCGCGACATCGTTGATGCGTCTTGAGCTTACGCTGGTCCTGCTGCTCCTCCGCTCCTGCTGTTGTTCCTCCCGAGACGTGTCCTTTCCCTCCAGCTCTCCCTGCTATGTACGTTTTGTTCGCAGAGCCTGCAGGGTGGTCGCACTTTCGTTCCTGTGCGCGGTGGTCTGGGCTGCGGCGTTAGTTGTTGGCTCAATCCCAAGCGCCATCGGGTTACAGGGTTGCCACCCCCTCACCACTTCACCTCAGCTTCCACTTCCATGCTGCCCACTCCTCGTGCATCGCCCTTGTGTGTCATGCGTCGATTGTTCAAGGAAGCGAAGACATGGATTGATGCGCGTGGAATAGCGACGGGTCCCGTTACTGTGCGCAATCGGAGCGTTCCGTCCCCAAATTTGGCGGCGTCAGCTGCATGTTTCGGGGGGTGCCCATGCGCCAGATCTACGAATCCTTACTCCACGTTGGCGTGCGCCCGAATCACGCGCCTTCATTTCCCAATACGTCGCCCTCTGTTCCTCCCTCCCCAACAGGACCTGAGAGAGGAGATCCAGGGCGCCTTCGAGAAGATCCTGCTCCCCCAAATCCAGAAGGATCTGGCGAGGGTTTGCGCCTCTCCCCTTCTCCTGATCCTCCTCCGCCCGCCTCCACCGCCCTCTCCTCTTCCACTAATTTTCGTCCTGTTCTGGTTCTCAGTCGTTACCCGTGGCCTCCTACCATAGTGCCCAACTCTCCGTTCTCTCTGCCTCGTCTCCAGCCTCTCGTCATGCAGGAGCTGTCGTCGCTCAAGGATGATTTCCAGGACATGCGGCGGGACTTGCACCTGCTCTCGTCCAGCGGCCCCGCGAGAGTTGGCTCGGCGGTGAGCGGCAAGAGCAAACGGATCGCTTCCCCAAGCGCGCCGGACGCCACGCTGAGACGGAGCGCTGCCCCCCACGCAGCGGACTCCACACTCAGCATCGGGAGAGACAACGTCGGTCACGGCAGCAGCGGCGCCAACGGCACACGGCAGTTGCGGGTGTCGGTGCGGAACTCGTCGTGGCAGCCGGCTCAGCCAGCATGCGCGAAACCGCGCCGGACGGAAGCCGAAGTAATTATTCAGACGAAGCCGCCCCGGCCCTCGCTGCGAGTCCCGGGCCTCGTAGTGGGGTTGTACGCCACTCCATCACATGGCGCACCTGGACTCCCCAACTCCATCTCCGAGGCCGAGGACGAGGACAAGGAGGACAAGGAGGACAGCAGACCCTCGTTACAACCGCCAGTCCAATCCTCCCCGCCTCCCCTTCCCCCTCCTCACCCTCCTTCCCTGTTATCCTGCTCCCTCCTCCTCCTCCTCCTCCTCCTCCTCCTCCTCCTCCTCCTCCCGCTGGGCCTCCGCACCCATCCGCTTCAACTTATGAATGTAAGCCAGCGTGGACCCCAAACAGGGAGGTATTGCACTGTGGGTGTGTAGTCTATGTGGTGTAAGTCATGTGGTGCAAGCTATCTGGTGCAAGCTATCGGCTGTCGGGTGCGGCTGCAGGAGGCTGCTGCAGGCGGCTGCGGCGAGAGGCGACTGAAGCTGAGGTGCTCGTGGTCGTTTGCGCGTGCTCGCTAGCAAAGAGAGCATCCACAGAGATGCTGCCCTGGCATCCGTGGCTGGAGCCGTTAGCGTGCGCGCACTGAGCCTGCGTTCGTGGTAAGTCCGTAACACAAGGTGAAAGTGGTGAAGTCTACGTGGTGCAAGCTCTGTGGCGTAAGCTATGTGGTGCAAGCCTTGTGGTGTAAGCTACGAGGTGGCTTGGCAACGAAGCGGCAACGGGCGGCAACAGGCGGCAACGTCAGCATCGAGGCGAATCCTCGGCGTGGACCGCCCCAGCGGCAGCGAGGCGGCAGCGGGCGGCAGCGGGCGGCAGTGGGGCGAATCCTCAGCAGACCCCCCGAGCGCCACGGCAGCGGGCGGCAACGTGGCGAGTGTTGGCGGCAGCGGGCGGCATCAGGCGGCAGCGGGCGGCCAAGTGGCGAAGCCCTGGCGGACCCCCAAGCGGCAACGAGGCGGCAGCGGGCGGCAACGTGGCGAATCTTTTGCGGACCCGTCCACTGTCTTGAAGACGCACATGAGCGACCCTGGGTGCAAGCACTGATTGGGAAGAGCCCCTGCATGTCGCACCCGCGTGCGTGTCGGTAGGGCGGCCCGCGCGTTTCGCGCCCCTGGTCTCTTCGCTTTCTCATGATCTTGAGGCTTGAAACGTGCAGCAATCACAACGATAGGGCACAGGTCGTTTTCAACATGGGGCGCTCGCCGCGGCGCCGCGCACATTCGCCTTCAACTGATCACAACAGTTGCACTGATGTGCAGCCGGCTGTTCTTTTAAAGGGGCCCTCGCCGTAGCGCAGCACAGATCCGTCCTACAAACTTGCAACCAAGACAAGGATGGAGTGCGGGCCGTTCTCAGAACGCATCTTTCGCTTCGACGCCGCGCGCACGTTGCGCAACATCTTGCAACAGTTATGCATGGAAGGCGGTTCCTTTCAAAATGGTGTCACCGCCTCAGCACCGCGCGCCCTCGTCGTAAATATCTGCAGCAGAGTCAGGAATGGAGGGCGGCTTCTTTTCAAACTGGAGTTCTCCGCAGAGTCCTACAATGTTGTCAGACCTGCAGCGTGAGCACCTGAAGCAGCTGCACAGGTTGATGGCGGTTCCTTTGTTGAATGGGGCTGTCGCTTGAGCCTTCGGGCCGTACAACCACAGGTGCAAGAGTTGCGCAAACGGGGTCGATTCTTCCTTGAAGTGGGAATCTCGCTAGACACACCGTGGAACCGTATGTATGATCATACCTTTTCCGCTTTTTCCTGATTACGAGCGGGAAAGATGCAGGGCTGGTCCTTTCCAGAACGCGGCTCTCGCCTGATTGGCAGGTCCCTCCGGTGCTGGTCTTTCGAGGCGGGCGCCTCTGGTAGTGGAGGGGAAGGCGCGCATGGACTTGCAACGAGGGGGCTTGGGACGGTGACTACGTAAGGTGTTTTGCTTCGTCTGTGATGCACATCGGGTTGTTCGATCCTCCTCCTCCTCGTCCTCCTCTTCCTTCTCCGCCTCCTCCTCCTCCTCCTCCTCCTCCTCCTCCTCCTCCTCCTCCTCCCTCGTTGGAGACGGCTCTGGCGGGGGGAGCGGGGGGAGGGACCGGATTGGTGGGTGAAACGATTGGTCTTCCAGAGGGTGCCGAGGGCGATGAGGCGGAGGAGAGCCCAGTGCACCCCGCGGCGCCCGCCTGCTCCCCGCGCCAGATGATGCCGCTGGACCCGGAGCCACCGATCTCTCTCGCGGACTACGCCAGCCCAGGGAGTCCCTGCCGCACTCCCCGGGAGGGCTCCATACTCGTTGCGCCGCGCCAGTCCCTGGCGCCGGTGCCCAGCGGCGAGGAGGAGCCGGGTGTGGCGAGGCCGAGGAACCAGGTGTCGTGGCATCGGGACCTGGACGCTGACGATACTCCCGCCAGAGACCATCAGCGGAGAGAGACCACCGGGACTCAGTGGAGAGGCTCCACCGGAGCGTCCTTGCGGGCAGGGGACTCTCGCAACGGAGCTTCACAGTTGAGATCCAAGGTGCTGAAGGAGTCTCTCATGGCCGGCAAGTCTCTTGAGAACATGCGCGTATCTCTGGCAGTGGCGAACGCCGACAAGAATAGAAAGACACCGTTCACTGAGTGGATGCGGAGCCTGGCTCGGCCGGAGACGTACCGCGGCCTGACGCCCGCAGCGGTTCTGCAGAGCGTCAGGTTCGACAACGTCATCAGCCTTGTTATCAAAGACGCCTGCGGCGAGTCACCGCCGTCCCGTGTCTTCTTTCAAGGAGCAGCTGGAGGTGCAGGAGGAGGCGAAGGAGGAGGAGGAGGAAGAGGAGGAGAAGAAGAAGAAGAAGAAGGTGGAGGAGGAGAAGAAGGAGGAGGAGGAGGACGAGGAGGAGTTGGTAGACGTTCTGTCGGCGGTGCGCCCAGAGGAGAAGGCAGAGGGGCGGGCCTTCTCAGAGGGCACGGAAGGCCTTCGCGTAAGCCTCCGCGTCTGTTATGGAGGTCGCCGCGGCGATCGCGGCGGCCACGAGTCGTGGCAGGGTTTTCGTCACGGAGTGGCATGCCTTTTCCCGGTCCCACCCCGCTCTGCGATGCTGGCATGGCACATAATTCCCAATCTAGCGACAGAGAGTTGCCGGCGCATGTCCGACATGGGCAGTCATGTTTTCCTAGTTAGGGTTCGATGATCACACAACTGCCTCTGGCTTTCTGGAGGGCTTTCTGAGCATTCCCCAGAGACAGAGACGGCTTCTCAGAAGGCAGGGGAGCTTCTGAGAAGCCACGCCGCCTTCTGAGAAGGCCTGCCCCTTCTCACTTCCCCCCTCGACGACTTTGATTGGACATGTCGAGCGAAAGTGCGGCCATTCTAGTGGACTGATGGTTCACCACCCACTTGGCAAACTACTGGAGAATCCCTGGGGAGGGACCATCTAGGGGCTGGTCATCTTGGGCGCTCTTGAGGGTCTCCTGGGGCTCTCGTGGGCCATCCTGGGACTTTCTCGGGCTGTCTCGGGGCGCTCTTGGGCCGTCTGTCGCCTTCGGATGTCGTCTTGGGGGCCCCTCTGGGCCGTCTTGCGGCGCGCTCGCGGCCCTTGAGTGCCGTCTTTGGGCACTCTCGGCCCGCCCTGTGGCCCCTCTTGGGCCGTCTTGTGCTCCTCCTGCGTTGTCCTCTTGGGTTGTTGTAGCCTCTTTGGGCTGTCTTGGGCGTTCTGAACTCAAGGCCGACCAGGCGAGAATCCGACGGAATCCCCCAAGATGGCGCAAGAGACCTCCAATGCCATCTTGGCCATCTGGGGAGCGTCTCGAAGGCCAACTTGACACGTCTTGGATGTCTCCTCCTCCTCCTCCTCCTCCTATTCCTCTTCTTCCTCCTCTTCCTCTTCCTCCTTTCTCCTCCCCGGCCATTGTTTGCATCCACTCTGCTCACTCGATTTGCTGCCTGTCTCACACGGTGTGCTCTAGGACACTCTCCCATAATTGGAAAGCTGGCAGTTTTCATCACGGGGGGCTCTATCAGGCAAAATGTTGGAGCGTCTTGGAAGCCACCTTGGCCGTCGGGGAGGCGGGTTCTACGCGCCTTGCGATTCGCGCGGGGCGTCCCGGGGCAGAGGGCACAGGGGTCGTAGAGATTGAGAGGGGCAAAGAGCGCTCTCAAGTCCAGCGCGCCAAGCCCCCCGCGTGGACAGACCACAGGGTCGGCGGCGCGCCGATGGGGAAGGCAGAGGGGCGGGTCTTTTGTCGGAAGCCTCAGACGGCAGCCGGCCTTCTAAGAAGCTTGCTCAGCCTCCTCCAGAGGCACGGACGGCTTCTAAGAAGGCCAGGGAGCTTCTGAGAAGTCCCGCCGCCTTCTGAGAAGGCCTGCCCCCTCTCACTTCCCCCCTCGGCTCGCTGCCGACTTCAGTTCAGCGCGCCAAGCACCTTGCTGGGACAGAACGCAGATGTGCTTCGCACTCTGTCGCCGATGTGTCCTCGGCTCCTCCGCAGTCGGATTGGGAGCCCTTGTGCGCCATCTTGGGTTCTCTTTGGCAATCCTGGGCCATCTTGGGGCGTTCTGCGGCTTCCTCCAGGGGGCTTCTCCTGGCCGGGTGAGTTACACGGGGATTTTTTTTTGTCAGCGCGAAAGCGCGAAGCGTTTTCAGCGCGAGAAAATAATGCTGGCGGCAGGAGCCATCCTCCGCTTTCCCTCTTTGGCCGCTTTTGGCCTTTACCGTTTCACCTGCAATGCGGAGCTGGCCGCGAGTGAATGCTGGGGCATTCATGTTGTCTCGTGCGAGACTGTTGCGTGTTTGGCACGTGTTCGCTCGCCTTGGTGCTCCTTTATGGAGCGGCGGTTCCGTCTGTCTGTCTGTCGGTTCGTCGGCCTGTCGGTCTGTCTGTCGTCTGTCAGTCGTCGTTTCTTTAGCGGGCTGTGCGAGGGCGTGCTGCCTTCCGTCAGGCCACAAGGCGCGCTGCCTTCCGTCGGGCGCACACGCGCCAGGCTTGCTGCAGCCCCGCAATGCTCAGCTGCGCGGCTTTTCCCGCCCGCCCACCCTGTCGTCGATGCGGCAGTTTTAGGCGTCCTGCTGGGCGTGGGCTTGGCCTGGGAAGGTTGCCCAGGTGCCCAGCCCAGCAGCAGGCGTCACGTCTTCCCAATGCCCCTGCGGAAGAACGCCGTGGGATTTTCTGGTGGATTGAAAGTTTCAACAGTGCGATAATTTCGTAGAGAGTGCAAACGCCACGAAAGGGCACCACGCAAAAACACGACGCTAAACTCCTGAGATGTGAATTGAGCACCGCGCGAAATCACAATGTGAAAAACATCTGGGGCGTTATTGGAGCGTCTGGGGGCGCTACGGCGGCACTCCTGTGGAGCTCCTCAGACGCTCCTGGGGCGCTTCAGTGCCGCACTGGCCTCCCTTGGTGGTCTCACTCCTACCTTGTTCGCGCTGCGTCTCGGCCTTGAGCCTGGTTCACCCGGAGATCATGGATCACGCGAGGGGCGTTGGGATAGCGAGAGGGGTGAGCAAGCCCCTCCCCGAACGGGAAGAAGGGGGTTGGATGAACGAATTTGTTCAACCACTCGCGCCCTAAAGTCCCGGTGGGATTATTGTCGTATGTTTGAGGGCCTTGCAGGGCGCGGCACATCTGCGTTTTCCCCAAATAATGCTTTCATTCCCTCCCCGAAAGAGAAGAAGGGGGTTGGATGAACGAATTTGTTCAACCACTCGCGCCCTAAAGGCCCGGTGGGATTATTGTCGTATGTTTGAGGGCCTTGCAGGGCGCGGCACATCTGCGTTTTCCCAAAATAATGCTTTCATTCGTATGCTCTTACTTAGCTTAAGCAGTTGGATGGGTGTTCCGAGTCGTCGCCACGTCGCCACCCGTTGCCGCTTCGTGCGGGTGCCGAGACGAGTGTGCCGAGGTTTCGTCGACACCTTGCCGCTTGTGGCCGCCCATGGGCGCCTCGTGGGCGCACCATGTGCTGGATGAGTGTGCCGAATTGCGCCACGTTGCCGCGGCGGCCTCGTGGGTGTGCCGGGATGGGTGTGCCGAGGTTTCGCCACGTTGCCGCCAGGGGCCGCCTCGTCGGTGTGCCGGGAAGGGTGTGCCGAGGTTTCGTCGCCACGTTGACGCCCGTGGCTGCCCAATGTGTCCTGAGGGGAGGTGTATCAGGTACCTTCCGCCTTCGCATTGGTGCACCAATGAACTCCGCATCAAAAGGCTCAAATGTGCACAACTTGCAGAATGCATTGAACTACGCTTCGCTACCTTCAGGCGCAGCGTTAGGGGGGATGACTCAGCGGGGTTTGCATCGACCCCCGATCGCCCATTCATCCCTGATGGGGGCCCGTTAGCCCACGCTGCCCAGGACCCTGCAGTTTCGATGTCGGAGCCGACCTATCGGCGATGATATATCGGCGATGTATCGCCGATTCCAGCTCCATGTTCCCCCCACCCACCGTGAGCTCATCCCCTCCGCTCCCCTTCATACCTTGAACGGGTTCCGCGCAGCAGCTTCGCGCCCCCACAGGGGGCGCCAGCGGATCTTGGGGAACGCCCTCACCATCGGGCTGGAGGCGGACCACGCGGCCCGGAACGTCACGGTGGCCACGCCGTGGCAGTACCGCAGTTTCGAGGTCTTCTTCTGCGTCGTGTTTACTTCGGAGCTCTTGCTGCGGCTGTCAGGGGAACGTTTGGGGGGGAGGGATAGTTTCAAGTAGGTGTTCGATCATGGACCTTTGTTCGCCACAGTCCTGCAACTTTCACGCCGAAAACCGCGAGAAACCGACGAAGACCGCG